>ML104089.1:124732-276692 GCA_003697995.1 Taxidea taxus jeffersonii
AAAAAAAAAAAAAAAAAATCTAAGGAGACCTTGTGGTGCTTAAAAAGAGAGAGGGTGGGGGAGAAAAATGGACACAATATGGCGACCCAGGAAAGTAGCTAAGAGAGGTCCCCTTGCAACACATGGAAACCACTAGGACAGAAAATAAAAATCCACATCAGAAAGAAACCCAGGAACAGGAACTAGGAACCATTTGCTCAGGTGAGACAACCTTAACTCCATGGGAACTTGCTTTAGTTTTTCTCCTTCAAGATTCTAGCGCCCCTGCGCACTGCTTCAGAACGCAGGTCCTCACTTACTCCAGAGCAACGGAGGCAAAGAGGGTCTCTCCTAGGTCATCCCACCAGCTTCTTCCCCTCCAGCTCCTACGTCACCCTCCGTCTGGTTTCTGCCAAGATGGCAAGTGTCCCAACACGACAGCACTCGGTTCCTGCTCTCATGAGGACTCACATGAGGACCCATGCCATAATATCTTGTTCCTCTCAAGAACCATGGACACTCAGATAATGATTAAAGAGGAAAATGCCATCGTCTCACTGGTTTTCCACAGACTGTGACTCCGTGGAAGAACACAGCCGGGACTTTCGCTCTCCCTTCAGAGTTTTCCACACATAGGAAAACGAAAAGGGAAAAATTTAAAGAAATCACAAGATTAATAACATAGATTTCAAGACGCTGCGTATGATTAAAATAGAACATGAACATCTTCTCAAGACTGGTTGTTGGCTGGTGTGCCATTTTCCCAAGCGAAACAGATGCTTCGCCATACTTAATGTGACATTTCTACGTGTGCTAAGATAGAACATTTCCTATTTTTACATACTTTAATCTACTTTGACACAATTATGTAATAGGAGACAAACCTGTTTTTAAAGAGAAGCTGGAACTTTCATGAATTACCATTCGAAGTGAACATAAATGAAGCTATTAATACATTTAATCTCACAACACTTCCACAAACTAGGAAATGGCCTTCATTCTTTTCTCCCCATTCGTATATTCCCTAGCTAAGGCAGAATTTCTTACAACGTGAGTAACCACCTTCATAGAGCTAAGCAGAGGCCTGTGCAGAATGACTAAAAAAAGCTAATAAAATTAGGAGTCAGTGTTTCGCCCACACAATGCCCTATATTCCTGTGCATCCTTTGCCCTTCGACTCGCTGCCTCGCCCTTACCTAGACACACTTCAGTAACGCTTGGCGCCAAGCAGGGGATGACTCCCGGGAAAGAAAAGGAACTAACATTCACAGAGTGTCCACCGTGTGTTTCAGACTCCCGTCAGGATCTTCACTAGGGGCTCTCACCGATCCTTCACTATAACCCACAAAATAGATGTCACATGGTCTCCACTTTACAGATGGGGAAATGGAGGCTCAGAGAGGCCAAGTGACTTGCTCGAGACTACACAGCTAATAAACAGCACAAGCACAATTCAGACTCGGCCCATATTACTTCAAAGCCAACATTCTTTCCATGAGCCACACGTGGCATTCACTCACTGAGACCACTTGCGACACGTGGGTTTGGGCAGGTTCTGCTCAGAGCAGTTGTTCCTGAAAACTGGGTACTTAGGAGTTAACACCTGGTGTGTGGAAAACCTCCGTGCCAGAGGGGAAAGGATCGGGTGAGGAAGAAAGCTCACAAGGGTAGCGGGTAATATGGCCTTAGTACTTAGCCAGGATCAACTTACCAAGGAAGCAGAGCCTGCCAAGCGTGGCCACACACAAGGGAGCCACTGCTGAGCACAGACAAAATGGGGCCAAGGAATTCTGAGATCCATGGGTCCTGGTTCTCCCCCCACAGCCCACCCCCGTTTTAAGTACCGCCATCAGCTTACACGGTTAAACAGTTACTGGGGATGAGCTGGTAACACCTTTAACACTCTGGCTGTACGCATACTAAAACAGAGACAGCCCAAGGAGCTCGTCCAGACGATATGAGCAGATCTGGACATAAAGTCTAACAAAACTGCTCCGAAAGTGATGTGTACAAAGGAAGTCCTGTAAGGGGGCGGGGGGGGGGGGGGGGAGAATCCAACCCAAAAAGGCAGTAATTACCCCCTTTTTCTGGGACAACTGACACTTTAAAAAACTGGACTAAACTTCTCCCTTCCCAACACGTGCCATTCCTAGGAGCTAAGGCACGTGAACAATTATTTAAAAGTTGGTAGTAAAGAAAACTGCCATGGAGTTGCTTCAAATGCTCTCAGACATTTGATAAAAATAATACATATTTGAGTACTTACGTTGACCAATCCAAAATAGTGTTCATTGATTGGAAACTGCTCTGGACCAATGTCTTTTTCCAGAGCAGAGGCATTGGTGCCCTGAAAGAGAAAAAGAAAAGTTCTGTTGTAGGTAAAATGGACAACAGACCCTTAGCAGAGTCCTCTGTTGATCCCCGGGTCCTCATGGTGGTTGGTGATGTTCGTGCCAGGAAAAAACATGTCAGAAGTAAATCGGCAAATGAATTAATAATGTCAGCCTTATTCTTCCTCTCATCCAACCTAATCATCCCTTCAAACCTGTTCTACTTGGTGGCTTCGATGATCTTCTAACAGGAAAGTTGGTCTGAAATAGGCAAAGAAGTAAACTATCGTTAAGAACTCATGAATAAAACATGTTTAAGCTCAACAGCTTTTATAATACTTGGTGGTCTAAAGATTCATGTCACCACTCTCGAAGTCCATTTTTCTGTTCTGATGAAGACTTACTGTGCACCTACTATGTGCCAGGCACTGTTCTAGGCAGTGGCACTGCAACAGTGAATGAAACAGACACGGAAGCCCACTCTCACAGAGTTCACATTTTAGCGGATGAAGACAGCCGGAAAGAAAAAGCAAATACGCTAGACGATATACTGGAAAGTGGTGAGTGCCATGATGAAAAATAAAGTCGGAAATGACGGTGTGGACTTCAGGGAGGAGGGGTGGGGGAGAGGTATGGAGGCAGGGTGGCGTGTAGACAGTTGACGCCTTAAATGGGGTGGCTAGGGGGCGGGGCGGGGGCCTTACCTGGGAAAGTGAAATGTCCAAGGAATATTGTAAGGGAGCAATACCCTTTAAAACCCAACACTTCCCAAATGCATCAAATTGGTAAGTCAAGTTTAACACTCCAACAAGATGGTGGGAAGTTACTGGGTAGTCCCACTATGTGCCAGGGACTGTGCTATTGACTCTCACAATGATCCTACCGGTAAGTACTATCATAACCCCCATTTAACAGGAACATAAGGTTTACAAGTTAAAAATCTGCCCAAGGGTCACAGTCCGTAAGTGGCAGAGCTGGGACATGAACCCAGGAGTCACAGTTGGGAGCCCACGATCTTAACAAATGCTAGGAGAACAACCACATCGAACAAACTGCTAAGGGCCAAGTGGACACAGCGATACCACACCGATCACCACCGCTCCCCAAAGGCCCAGATGAGTCTGCTGGGATGAGGAAGGGACCAAAGTTCTAAGTAGTTTGGTAGGGGGCGGCAGATCAGGCTCACCATCATTCTACAGCCTTCTCATGCCCTCAGGCTACCACAGAAGACTCCGTTCACAGAATCCCAAAGAAGGGGAGATAGGTATTATAGAAAGGAAGAGACACCATTATGTTTTATAAAAAATAAATTTGCTGCTGCTACTTATTTTTTTAAAGATTTTATTTATTTGACAGAGATCACAAGTAGGCAGAGAGGCAGGCAAAGAGAGGGAAGCAGGCTCCCTGCTGAGCAGAGAGCCTGATGTGGGGCTCGATCCCAGGACCCTGGGATCATGACCTGAGCGGAAGGCAGAGGCTTAACCCACTGAGCCACCCAGGCGCTCCCAATGCTGAATCTTTTAAATAATGTTTAGCATATTATAGCACAATTTTATGGCATAGACAAAATCACTAAAAACTTTCAAAAAAGCTACATTTCAATCATAAATCAATACAAATAATGCATATTAAATACACCCACAGCCATATCGGAAGCAACATTAGAATATATGGCTTAGAGCCCAGGAGGAATGTCAGATATAAAAGTAGAGCACACGAAGACAGAGATCATTAAATCTCTCTTTATGAGGTAGCCATATATTCAAGTTGATCCATGCTTTTTGCTATTCAGGAATTCTTGGATCGAGTCTGCTTTTTTCAACCTATCTTAATACTTTCCCACTGGAGGGGGAGATGGGGAGGTGATCATTCATACAAAGGGCAGAGTTTAAGAGAAAAAACCTATCCAAAACACCTGTCCTTCTGAGGCCCACGCCTCCCAGTGCTTGCAAGGCCCTTCCTGTCTCCTCCCTTGGCTGAACCACTCACAGAAGACCCACCTTTACCCGTCATCTCCTGCCATCGTCCGGGTGGTCTCCGTCCCCATGTCGGGGAGCAGTCCCACAGCTCTCTGTAACTGGATGTCCTGTTTTCCAGCGGTCTTTTCTTCCACTCCACTCTAGCTCCTCGCTCCCAGAGGTATCCTCCAGATCCGCTCGCTGCCCTGACGTCAACCCAGGCTCAGCCCTGGCTGCTGGCTTCCTGAAGCATCCCAAGCCCCACAGCTCCACGTGCTCCCCAGAACCTCTCACTCCCCTTCTTTCTTATTCAGCTTAGAGCCCAGGGATCATGACTTCCAGGGCTCTTTTTTTTTTTTTTTTAAAGATTTTATTTATTTATTTGACAGACAGAGATCACAAGCAGGCAGAGACGGAGGCAGAGAAAGAGGAGGAAGCAGGCTCCCCGCTGAGCAGAGAGCCCAATGCGGGGCTCAACCCCAGGACCCTGGGATCATGACCTGAGCCGAAGGCAGAGGCTTTAACCCACTGAGCCACCCAGGCGCCCCATGACTTCCAGGGCTCTTACAAACAACCTTTACCCTGTCCTTCAGGCATGCCACCTAGCGAAAACTAACCCAGCAAGAACCAAACTGTCTACCTTCTCTGAACACATACCCCCACACAGTTGTGCAATGCTAGTCGAAGTCACACAGCCAAGCTGGCTGGATTCACCCGAATTCACCCAAGCGGCCCTAAAGAAGTCCCATTTCAAATAATGTCCCTTCGGGGCGCTCATTCGCCACGCCACGACGACAATTTCCAACCTTCCTGAAGCTCATCAAAACTTCCATATCCCCTAGATCTCCTCTGTGCCTCTCCCTGGCCTCCGACTCAATACAGGAAAAAAGAAAAAAAAAAATTAACCAAATTAAATTAAACCAGCAGGGAGGAACTCCCTTAATTTCACTCCCAAACCTTCCAACCTATGTCCCTCTGTTAATGAAGGAGACCTCTCTCTTGTCCAAGCCGATGTCTCCTCTACGGTTAGATCCTTCCCATCAGAATTGAACATGTCTGTGGTAAAGGCTCGTGGCAGGTGTTTATACCATGTCCTTTCTGCCCTGGGCTCTGAAGGTCAACGTGAAGAATTTAGCATGCCTCAGTGCCTCTCCCACTAAAAATACATGCGTGCGCACTCTCCCACACCTCCCCCCCCCCACCGTGTCACCGTCCCATCACAGCTTTTTTTTTTTTTTTAAGGACAAGTAAGAAAGTCTGAATGATTTTGTTTTTTTTTTTAAGATTTTATTTATTTATTTGACAGACAGAAATCACACAAGTAGGCAGAGAGGCAGGCAGAGAGGGGAGGGGAGAAGCAGGCTCCCTGCCGAGCAGAGAGCCCGATGTGGGGTTCGGTCCCAGGACCCTGGGATCATGACCCGAGCCGAAGGCAGCGGCTTAACCCACTGAGCCACCCAAGCGTCCCCACAGCTCTTTTTTTTTTTTTTAGATTTTTCTTAATTATTTGTTAGAGAGAGAGAGAGAGAGAGAGAGAGAGCAAGCAAGCACAGGTAGACAGAGTGGCAGGCAGAGGCAGAGGGAGAAGCAGGCTCCCTGCCGAGCAAGGAGCCCGATGTGGGACTCGGTCCCAGGACCCTGGGATCATGACCTGAGCCGAAGGCAGCTGCTTAACCAACTGAGCCACCCAGGCGTCCCCACAGCTCTTCTTTAGAGAACTCTCTATTCCCAAACAACCACAGACGAGTCTGATAGAACATCTAAGATTTGTTTTAAATAATCCAATGGTCAGAGGCACCTGAACAGTTCAGGCGGTTAAGCATCTGCCTTCGGCTCAGGCCATGATCCCAGGGTCCTGGTGGAGCCCTGCTCAGCGGGGAGCCTTCTTCTCCCACCCCCTCTGCCCCTCCACCCAGCTTGTGCGCTCTCTCTTATGCCTTCACACGCTCTCAAATAAATAAATAAATAAAAACTTAAAAAAAAATTCCAGTGCTAAGGTGGGGGGAAGTGGGGATACAATTTCGTTGTTGAAGCTGAGTGCTGGGTAGTGGGGCTTCTTACACCATTCCGCTTACACTTTAACATGTACGTATACAGGCGGCGTAATGGTCCTCTGAAGGGTCCATGTCCTAATTCCCAGAACTTGTGATTATACTTCCTTAATGGCAAAGGGAAATTCAGGATGTAGATAGGATTAATTTGCCAGTCGGCTGACCGTAAGATAGGGGGACTGTCCCGGATTCCCTTGGTGTGTCCAAAGTGATCACAAACAACCTTAAAAGTGGGAGACGGAAGCAGAATGATAGATCGGAGTGATGCCATGTGTGAAGGACTCCATCGGCCTTTGCCCAATTTCAAAGATGAAGGAAGGGGGCTAGGAGCCAAGGAACCCAGGCAACCTCTAGAAACTGGAAAAGGGAAGACACAGTCTCTGCTAGAGCCTCCAGGAAGGATACATCCCCATACTACCTTCATGTTAGCTCAGGGTGGCCCACTTCAGAGCTCTGACCTCCAGAACCGCAAAATGATAAATCTGGATTTTTTAAGGCACTGAGTTAATGGTACTTTGTGAGAGCAGCAATAGGAAACGAATACAATTTGTTAGAGACTGTCCGTAATACGCTTGAAGGCTTGTCTCTCTTTCCTCACCTCCACATCTCTCGTCGGGGTTCTACCCTCACTTCATCCCTTCATCCCAACACTGCTAACTCCAG
This sequence comes from Taxidea taxus jeffersonii, assembly GCA_003697995.1. Taxonomy (NCBI): domain Eukaryota; kingdom Metazoa; phylum Chordata; class Mammalia; order Carnivora; family Mustelidae; genus Taxidea; species Taxidea taxus. The sequence goes on from ML104089.1 coordinate 131,714, forward strand.
GGCGCACTTTGAGGGGCTGGCCTTCTCCAGGCACCGAGGCCTCTTCTCCACGCCTGTCTCTACGGTCCAGGCAATAACCACTCTTGGGGCCTCAAGCAGCAGCTACCATTTCCAACTTCATCTTCATCCCAGAAAACTTACTTCTGAGCTCATTCAGACTGGATGCGTATGGACATTTCCAATGGCTTGAGGCCCTCCACGTCAGTCTACTCCAAACGAGAGCCTCGACTCCTTCCCCCCAGATCCAACCCTTTCCTGGTCTTTCCTCACAGAGTAAATGACACTGCTGCCTGCTTTCTGGCCAAGACTAGATCTAGCCTGGGGGCCTTCCCTGACCCACCCACCCTGTCTCACCCACTCTGTCTTTGGGTTCTCTCTCCTTCATTCTCTCAGGGCCATTCGCTTCTCTTGAATCTCCTGTCATTGCCAGCAAGGCCAGGCCACCAGCACCTCTCACCGGAGTTATGACAGCGGCCTACATGGCCGCCAACATCCATGTACCCACGTCTAGCCCCACATCAACATGGCAGCACAAGTATTTTCTGTAAATACAAATCTACTCTAAAACCAGCAACTCCCCCTGCTGTCTCTGGGGTCAGCTCTTGCCACCCACTACTTGGCCTGTCATGACAGCCTTCATTGCATTCCTCACACTTCTCAGCACACCTCAAATTCCGTCCCACCCACCCCATCTGAAGGCTCTTCCCCAGCTCACCAGGCTGCGCCCCATCACCGCTCTCAGGGAATTGCTCACCGACCACCCGCAGGCTCCGGGGGTGCCTGTCACAAGCAGAATGGCCCCTCAAAGACGCCTGCACCCTCGCCCCTGGAGCCGTGAAGCCGTGATCCCCCCCGGCAAACAGGATGGTGCGGGGACGACTAATTTAAGGACCTTGAGATGGGGAGATGACCCTGGATTATCTGGGTGGGCCCGGTGTAACCACAAGGTCCACAGAGGAAGGAGGCAAGAGGCCAGAGTCAGTGCGGAGACGTGCCAACAGAAGCAGAGTTCCGAGAGCGGCTGTGAAGACGGAGAAGGGCTGTGGGCAGTGGAATGAGGCAGCCTCAGAAACCGGGAAGGGCAAGGGAATACATCCTCCCTTAGAGCCTCTGGAAGGTGTGCAGCCTGGTGACTCCTTGATTTTAGGACTTCTGACCTCTGGAGCTCTAAGAGAATAAATGTGTCATTTGAAACTACTAAGTATGTGGTGGTTTTTTACAGCAGCAATAGGAAACTTCCACTACATAAGCCCTGCCTCCCACCTGGGGCACCCGTATGGCATCCCTACCTAGCTGTGAGGGAGGCCGGCAAGGGTGGTCTTCACCTGAGCAGCCATGACTACCTAACATTAGAAATGGAAAATGGAGGGGCGCCTGGGGATCTCAGTTAAGCGTCTGCCTTCAGCTCGGGTCATGATGTCAGGGTCCTGGGACCGAGCCCCACATTGGGCTCTCTGCACGGCGGGAAGCCTGCTTCCCCTCTCATCTGCACGGCGGGAAGCCCGCTTCCCCTCTCTCTCTGCCTGGCTCTCTGCCTACTTGTGATCTCTGTCTGTCATATAAATAAATAAAATCTTAAAAAAAAGAAATAGAAATGGGGTGCCTGGGTGGCTCAGTGGGTTAGGCCTCTACCTTTAGCTTGGGTCACGATCTCAGGGTCCTGGGATCAAGCCCCGCATCAGGCTCTCTGCTCAGCAGGGAGCCTGCTTCCCCCTCTCTCTCTGCCTGCCTCTCTGCCTCCTTTTGATCTCTTTGTCAAATAAATAAATAAAATCTTTTTTAAAAAGTAGAAATGGAAGATGGATAATGAGGGAACAACTAGCAGGCAATGTCTCAGAGGGTCCTTGTGGCAAGGTTTGTAACAGAAAACAAGTTGGAAACAATCTGAACTGGTTAAAAAGTTACAGTGAACCATATGATGGAGTTCTGTGCAGCTATTTAAAAAAGTAAAGTTGACGGGCACCTGGGTGGCTCAGTCGCTTAAGCATTCAACTCTTGGTTTCAGCTCAGGTCATGATCTCGAGGTTGTGGGATCAAGCCCTGTGTCAGGCTCTGCCCTGAGCTCATAATCTGCTTCAGATTCTCTCTCTCTCTCTCTCTCTCTCTCTCTCTCCCTTGTGAGTGCTTGCTCTCTGTCTCCCTAATAAATAAATCTTTTTTTTAAAGATTTTATTTATTTATTTGACAGACAGAGATCACAAGTAGGCAGAGAGGCAGGCAGAGAGAGAGGGGGAAGCAGGCTCCTTGCTGAGCAGAGAACCCGAGGCGGGGCTCGATCCCAGGACCCTGGGATCTGACCTGAGCTGAAGGCAGAGGCTTTAACCCACTGAGCCACCCAGGAGCCCCCTAATAAATCTTTAAAACAAAAAACAAAAAAACGGTAAAGTTGCCACCCTGATACTGCTATGAAAATCTGTCCAAGATACAGTAATAAGTTAAAGCATGTTCGAGAGCAACGATGTGGAGGCCAATACCGGAAATGCCGCTCATTTCATCAACAGACGCGGAGCCCTGCTTTGTGCCCAGCACTCGACCTGAGGCCCACGTGCGAACACAGCCGACCAGGCCCGCCCGCGCTCGCCGCCCTGCGCTCAAGGAAGCCCCTTCGAGAAATCATTCACGTCACCCCCAGGGTCTAGGGGCGGGTCTGGTAGCTGAGGAGAGCACCAAGGGGCTTTTCGGGTCCTCTTCTCAACCAGTTACATGTTTTACTCTGGGCATGTATTATTTTTGTCACACAAAGTTTAATAAAAATTAGCAAACTAATATCCAGTCGAACAGTTATCTAAAGCCCACAGCACGTTAACTCAGACTGCATTTGGCCATTTTCTTCCTCCCAGTAGGAATTTGCCTTTGGTGTTGGTCACTCCGCTCTCTTGGCCTCGGTTTCCCGGCCGAGAGGGGAGGGGGGCTGGCGTCCAGCCCATCTGACCGCTCGGGGGGCAGGGAGAGTGGAGCAGGGCCGGGGCTGTCACCAGCACTGTCAAGGGCAAGGCAGCCTACAGAGCCCGGAGCCTGCGTTCCTGCTCGTGCCCCGCGCAGAAGCACAAAAGGCGGAGTGGGAGGCGCGGAGGGTAATTGCTCCGAGGCCAGATGCTGAACAAAAAACCCAATCTGTGGTGGTAAATCACAGGGTCTGGAGGTATAGAAGCACAAAGATCTTATTTCCATCAGTAAAAAATTTGGTGGCCTTTGAAAAACAATGTGCCACACTTTATTAAAAATAGAATCTGGGCTGGGACAAGTTCCAACAAGAAGACTGTAATGTTAGCTCTTCAGAGCCTTTCTGAGAGCAATTCTGTGACTGCGGAGGGGGGCTACAAAATCAGCAAATAAACAACAAGAACGACCGGGAAGGGTGAATCGTAGATGCCTCAGATGCACAGAGAAAGGCGTTTCTTTTCAAAGTGGTTTTAAAAGCAGTTTATAAGGAAAGCATATTAGAATGTCTTCCATGGGGGGATAAAAAAGACACAGAATCTCACCCCAGAGAATGATGCAATCAGAATGGCACTACGAGGTCTATAAAAGCTGATGAGACTATCACCATCATACGGGAGAGCCTGAGCAGAAAACCTCAGAGACCAGGAAAGCGTCCCTGGAGATCAGCTAGACCCATTTCACAGACAAAAAACCCAAGGCCCAGAGAAGTAAGCCTCCTTGCCCGATCACCTCAGGACAGCCCATTTCTTTGCACCCTAGGATAGGCAGCCTCGCTCGAGTTTGCGCAAAGAAGGGACACACACACAAAAGGCCAAAAACAACATGTAAGGATTTCCTGAGTACTCAGAGGACAAGTCCTTAATAATAAGCCAAGGGTTAAAATATATGACAAAGGGAATGCTGTTGGCTGAAAACACAGTTTTAGGTCTATGTTCAAAAGGCCATTCTTCTTATCAAGTTAAGTTTTCAAAGTACAAACATACACCAAGAACGAGCTTTCACCAGGACTAGTAGTCCCTGACTTCTGGTGACTGAAGGTCATTCTCACAGCCTTTCAGAGAGAGTGAAGCAAAAACGAGGCGACACAGCCCAAGAGCTCAGGCTGAGTCAGGAGCCACCTGCCACAATTCAGGGACAGTTACGGTTACGGTTATGGTTACGGTTACGGTTACGGAGGGGCTGCATAATTAGTCATCATAACAACAAAAGATAACACACATCATCCTTACTACGCCCAGTCACTGCCGTCAGGACGGGGATGTGTATTTTACTCCTTTCACCATCCCCTCACCATTTAACTCTATGAGGTGAAAGCCATTATTGGCCCCATTTTAAAGATAAGAGGACTGGGGGGCGCCTGGGGGGCTCAGTGGGTTAAAGCCTCTGCCTTTGGCTCAGGTCATGATCCCAGGGTCCTGGGACTGAGCCCCGCATCGCATTGGGCTCTCTGCTCGGCAGGGAGCCTGCTTAAAAAAAATCCTTAAGGGACACGTGGGTGGCTCAGTTGGTTAAGCGGCTGCCTTCGGCTCAGGTCATGATCCCAATGTCCTGGGATCGAGTCCCACATCGGGCTCCTTGCTCGGCAGGGAGCCTGCTTCTCCCTCTGCCTGAGCTCGCGCGCTCTCTCTCTAACAAATAAATAAATGAAATCTTAAAAAATAAAAAAATAAATAAATAATCCTTAAAAATGCTTAAAAAATCCTTAAAAAAAAAGAAATAATAAAAATTAAAAAAAAAAAAAAAGACAAGAGGATTGGAACCTAGAGATGGTAGGGAACTCTATCCACGTTCGCACAGCCAGGTGTGAACTGGGTTTGAACTCACCCCAGGATGCTCCAGACCACAAAACTGTTCTGGCTCTCAAGGAGGGTCAGGAGAATCCCAGAACGGCAGAAGGAAAACCTGAAGAGGTCACAAAGCTGTACAGGCAAACTCCTAACTCTGAGGCACCCCATGAAATAGCCACAGTGAGCAGCACACCTGTCCTTTTCTGTAAAATCTCCTCAGGACACTGAAACCTGTTTAAAGCAAATGTACAATGGAGGTTGGAGGTCAGGAGAAACTCAGGATGTAGTCAATAGGAAAACGGATTTTTATTTTTTTTTTTTTGCCCCAAATGGTTTTAAGCTCTGTGAACCTTTAGCCAAGCAGGAGAAGAAAATAATATTAAGTTTAACAAGGTAAAAAGAGAAAACAGCATCAAAAAGTAGAAATGAGGGCACCTGGATGGTTCAGTTAAGTGTCTGCCTTCGGCTCAGGTCACGATCCCAGCCCCACATCAGACTTCCTGGTCACCAGAGAGCCCGCTTCCCCCTCTGTCCCTCTCCCCTACCATGCTCTCTCGCTCTCTCAAAAATAAATAGAATCTTTAAAATAAAACAGAAGTGAGTTCTAAGGGGTAGAACATTTTATACCTAACAGTGAAACAATGTGCAATCTTACTGCTCTAACTTGTAAATTTTTAGTTACTGACAGTTATATAAGGAAAACAATGTAATAGAAAAAGAACCTACCAGGGCACCTGGGAGGCTCAGTGGGTTAAGCCTCTGCCTTCGGCTCAGGTTGTGATCTCAGGGTCCTGGGATGGAGTCCCGCATGGGACTCTCTGCTCAGCGGGGAGCCCGCTTCCCCCCTCTCTCTGCCTGCCTCTGCCTACTTGTGATCTCTCTCTGTGTGTCAAGTAAATAAATAAAATCTTTAAAAAAAAAAAAAAAAGAAAAAGAACCTACCAGAAGAATGCATACCAAAATATATTTTTTAGACTTTTTTTTTTTAATTTTAAAGTAACCTCTTACACCCAACATGAGTCTCAAACCCACAGCCCCTGAGATCAAGAGTCACATGCTCCAGGGACGCCTGGGTGGCTGAGCCAGTGAAGCATCCAACTCTTAATTTCGGCTCAGATCATGATCTCAGGGTTGTGAGATCAAGCCCCCCAATGGGCAACATGCTCAGTGCTGAATCCCTTGGTATTCTCCTTCTCCCTTTGTCCCTCCCCCCACTCATGCGTGCACTCTCGTTCTCTGTCTCTCTTGTTCCAAAAAAAAAAGGTCACACGCTCCAAGCTGAGCCCATCAGGCACCCCAAAATGTGTTCTTAATACAGCTCACTCAATTCTCAGTGTTTAGATTATAACAGAGTGAGGGGGTGGGGGAGGGGGAGAGAATTGGTATGAATTATATATCAGGAAATTTTCCTTTTTTTTAAAATAGGAAGCTGCAAGCTATCTGTCATACCTCTAAACAATAGAAATGCAGGCTGTAATTCCGAACAAAATATCCACTGTACCTCCAAAAGACAGAAATGCAGGCTCAGAACTCGTGTGGCCACTTCAGTGGCCCTTGAGCTGTGGCCTCCACTTTTCCTTCTCCGGCTGCCTTCTCCTCGCCATTTTGCTTCGATGCTACTTCTTCAAAGCTACTTCTTCAAAGCTACTTTCCTTGACCTTTCTCTCTCACAGAACCCTGTACGGAACTTCATAAAACCTCTCGTGGTTTGTAATACCGTCCTGGTGATTATTTAACACGTCCTCCCACTGAACCACAGGTTGGGAAGTGATGGTCCATGGACCAAATCTGGCACAACCACTTTGGTAAATAAAGCTGTACTGGCATACGGTCACAATTGTCCACTGATTTGCTGCAGCTACTTTCACAATAGTAGAGTAGTTGTGACGGAGACACTGTGGCCCAAAAAGCCCAATATATTTACCATCTAGCCCTTGACCGAAAAGCCTGCTGATCTCTACATGAGACCAGAGCTCCATGAGGACAGGCTCCATCAAGTCTGGTTGGCTGGCCAGGACCTCACAGAGCCTCTGGCGTGTAATAAGGGGCCGACATCAATCTGCCGACTGAGTAATGTGGCCAGCGGGGGGGAAGGGGGCAAGTAGCACCGGCCATGCATTCAGAGACTGCACGTCTACACATTCCCTTCCTCTTGTCCGCTCTCGTCCAGCCCAAGCCAGATTACACTTATTATCCCTGTTCTACTCCTGAAGAAAGGGAGAGAACCTGCTCACCTCCGCTCCGCCTGTAAAGGCAGAGACGCGACTCTAATGTAGGCCATTTGGATTCCGAGCCCGGGCCCCCGGCTGCCAGTCAGGGGAGAGGATCTTCTCATTCATATTTTTAGTAATTCCCGAGCTGCAGATCCAGGGACTAGGCAGAGAGCCAGAGCTGCCTCTGAGCGCGTGCTCCCTGGCTCTCGGTCACTCATGCCCTCATCACCTAACCCCCGGGGGCGCGGCAGCCCAAGGTGGCTATGGATGTCTGTCCTGCTCAGACAGCAGACCGGTCACCCAGTCCCAGGGAGCAACACTGAACAAAACTCTCCATTCAGAAATATCATTCCTGGGGACCCCCCCCCAGCCCCATTTCATAGCTAAGGGAAATGAGGTTAATGGAGGTTGAGGATCTGGCCAAGGTCAGGTGTTCGTACGAAGCAGGTGAACCCAGGATCTGAACACCGTCACACTGCAACCCCAGCTCCCGGTGCCAGAGCGCTCAGCCACCTCCCGGGCCTCTCCAGGCTTTCCCTGGGGGGCCGTCATCCACAAGAATGCAGTTAAAGTACATTTCCATTCTGCGCCACCGTAGCGGGCCATTTCCATGCCTTACAGGATACTGGGTAGGAAGAAGTAAAAAAAAAAATCGCAATATGACTTCATTTAATGATCATAACATAGAAACAAAGACGTCTGCTGCTGAAGAAAGATGACCCTGGGATACATAATGATCCCCAGTCATCAAGGGAAGGGACATTAAAGAGCAGCTAAGACTCTGGTTTGTAAAACAGCTCTCCACATGCCTAGCGACAGCGTAAAAAAAGTCCTCATGCAAAGAGAAAATTTCAACTCAAAAGCAGAACAAAAGATCCTGGTCCGTGTCTATCTTCTGGCTGAGGGGGAGAAAAAGGAAATTTCACCCACAGTCACTGAACTCAGTGTGCTACAAGCAAAAACTCCTTCCAACCCAATGTTCTACAACAAAGCCACCAAGAATGCCACCCTGCTTATGAGGTCTCCGCAGCTCCTACTTTACCCTGGAGGCCCTGCCGTCACATCACTCCCCAGAAAAGCGGCACGGGAAGGCCCAGGCTCCCGGCAAAGCCCCAGGTCAAAGAGGACAGCTCTGCAAGTTTGACTTATACGGGGATTTTGAGCATTCTCCACCCATCCAACGCCCTCTAGTAATTCAAGCTCAAGGTCTTCATCAATGAAACACCAGGACACCAGCACCCCATGACAGCATGGGAGAACGCAAGGTGTTAGTATAGCCGGATGGGTCTGCACAGCACCCCTACCCTCTGGATCAGTCCTGCACCATCAGACGTAGTTTACCCTAATGGAATAAAAGCATCTAGTACTGACTGTGAAATAGAAAACATAAAATTCGGGGTGCCTAGGTGGCTCTGCCAGTTAAGCATCTGCCTTCAGATCAGGTCAAGATCTCAGGGTCCTAGGATCGAGCCCCCATCAGGGTCCTTGCTCTGCAGGGAGCCTGCTTCTCCCTCTGCTTGTGCTTGCTCACTCTCTGACAAATAAATAAAGTAAGTCTTCAAAAAAAAAAAAGAAGAAGAAGAAAACACAAAATTCTGTGCTCTCTTCTCTCATCCCCAAACAGGGTGGCAATGGGAGAAAAGAGACGAGTCAGGAATTCTTTACAGCAGTATCACTCAAGGTATTATTACTGCCATGAGCTAAAGTTCAGAAACTAAGAACAGGTAAGACAAATGGACAGAGTAATTTTGTACCTGTCAAGTTTAATCATAAAAAAAAGGGGTTTGTGTGCTTATGTATCTTGGGAGTTTTTAGCTCCATTTTGCTAATAATTCTTTTTTATTGTATTTTACAAAAATACAAGTCTGTGACAGACTGAAAAGCAAAGTAAAACTGTTCCTTCCCTACAGACTCGGAAAATAATTGCCAACAACAAAATGGTTAAATGAAATGGAGCTTGTTTTCTGAACGTGTGCACTGCCGCTCCAGCTCCCTTCTAAGAAGAGGAACGGAAAGCAAACTACAAGTATAGGAGGACACCATTCTCCACCTGACTGGCAGAGACCACAAGGGTTCTGGAGAGCACGCGGCTTTGGCAAGGCTGTGGGTAACAAGTCGCACATATTGCCGCTGGTGGAGGGCAATGTGGCAAAATCCATCCAAGTTACAAATGCAAATCCATTTCTAAGAAATGAGGTGACAGCTCTATTCCCACACATGAAAGTGATATGTGGACATATGGATGGATAGATGCTCCCTATGGCCTTGTTTGTAAAAGCCAGAGACTGGAAAACTACCTTTCTGCCCATTGTGGGGGCGCTGGTTAAGCCAGGGTAGTACATTCAAGAAACTGAATATTCCGCAAGCCATTAAAAAAGAATGAGGATGCTCTTCCCAGACTAGCCCCGCCCACCTGCAAGGCACAGAAAGCAAGGGGCAGACCAGGATAGATCAGCACAGGCTAAAAGCACTGCCTGTGTTTTTTAAAAACTACGAGAGAAATAAACATATCTGCTCCTACGTGCATAAGATACTAATGAATGGAAGCAGAGGGAACAGCGAGGAGTAACCACGCGGAGGCGAGGATTGGATGGTGCATATATCGTCAACATTATAGCCTTCTGCACAGTTGGAAATTTCCTACGGTGGGAACTCGTCTTTTTTAAAACTTTAAGTTTTTTGGTTTTTTTTAGAAGAAATGGAGTTTAGGGGCACCTGGGTGGCTCAGTGGGTGAAGCATATGCCTTTGGCTCAGGTCACGATCCCAGGGTCCTTGGATGGAGCCCCACGGAGGGCTCCCTGGCTTGCCACCTGCTGCGCGGGAAGTCTGCTTCTCCCCGGGCCCCCTCCTCGGCTTGTGCAGGTGCACGCGTGCTCACGCTCTCTCTCCCTCTCCCTCAAATAAATAAGTAAATAAAATCTTAAAGAAAAAGAAACTGAGCTTAGCTACCTCCTGTATTTCTCAGCTAGGAACACGGAACTGTGTGTGCCAGGTCATACAAGAGTCTGTTAGATGCCTAGGAGATGGCATCTCCGCCTACCGGATGGGCCCTCATCACCAGGAAAGGGAAAAACACAGTATCCTACTGATGATTACAAAAGTTTCGCCACACGTCATCAGCACCTTGTCTACCCTCGACATTTCAGTAGGAAATCACAGCTTCTTCCTCCTTCTGTTCCCTCTGCGCTTGCCCCGCCCTCATCTGGTCTCCAACTGGAAGCCCGGCTACCCTGCCCTGTGGAGCTCCTCATCTCACGCTGCTCCCCAGCAGGAGGGGTTCCTCACGTCTCAGACCCAGAGAGGCTGAGTCACCGGGCCCGTGTCTGGAAAGCTACAGAGCGGCAGTGTCAACCCTGAAACCTGAGACCTTGGACACCAGGGCACTTTCTGCTACATTGTTTGGACTCCAGTGCTAGTGCAAGAGCCAGAAGCACTAGAAGAAAACACTGGTAAAATGGTCAGGCCCTGGGTAAGCATCAGACGTTAATGATTCCATTTCAGTCCCACAATGTCCCAGGGAGGGAAGTTCTCCTGTCACCCCCATGTTATAGGTGACAAGTAGCGTCTCTGGGAGTGGCAACAACCACAACTCTCACACCCAACCCACAGCAGCAGGGGACGTCCAACTGGATCTCCTCCATGGGCTAACCGGCCTCCCAGGAAGCTGACCAACCTGTCATCTACTAGCCGGTGTAACAGTGCTCCTCCAGGGGTGCCTGGCAGGCTCAGTCAGTAGAGCATGCAACTCTTAATCTTGGGGTCATGAGTTCGAGACCCACAGGGGACAAAGAGATTACTTACAAAAAGGGGGGGGGCTCCTCAAATAGCCAGTTAATTGAACCTGCCATGAAGAACCTCTTATCTGAGCCAATGCCTCCCCAAACTAGAACCATGAATCCCAGAGGGAGGTGAGATCATCTTAGGTAGCTCAAGTATGAACAGTTTCAACTCGAGCAATTGTGCTTTTTTATTGACTTATCAGTGACACACAGCACTATATTAGTTACAGGTGTATACCAGAATGATTCTGATATTTGCATCTCTAGCAATTATGTTTTTGATATGCATTAGAAAAGCACAGAACTAGCTCATCAAACCCATTACCTCACAGATGTCTTAGCACAAAACGAGGCCAGATTAAAAGAAGTTGAACAGATTTAAGGAAAACGACTATGACATTCAAGTGATTCAAAGGCATAGGGGGAAAGTGCGAATGAAAAGAGTGAAGGCTGGGAAAGGGAGAAACTACACAAACAATACACACCAGTTCTGAAGGTCACTTTTTTATTTTTATTTGCCCTCCCCTCTGTAGACCACACTGCCTCTCTCAGGTGGATAAGGCAGTATCCCCAATAAATAAAGCGCCCTGAAATGCTGCATTTAAATGGCCGTGTCCTTTGGCAGCTTAACCTTGGGCTGACCCCAGGCCTGGTGTGTCCTGAATAACTCTTGCCTGTACCTATGGGAGATCAGTAATACCCAGCAATCACTTGGAGTACATCCCTCCACACTTCGAGAAGTGTTAGATCAGAGGGCCGCCCCACTGTCCTATCATCTGCTACAGCGCACAGCTGAGTGGGAGAGAGCTATGGGGCCCTCCCTAGCCCCATCCCTCCCCCACCACAAACCAGTGAGAAGGGAACCCTCGCTTCCTAGCACCTGCCCTCAGAATCACACAAGGTAAATTTTGCCTCTGCTTGTGCCCCACTCCCATCCCCCTCCTCCCAAAATGCCCACTAACTGCAGACAGCAGGTCAAAATGAAAGCACGATTCCAATAAACCAGGGATTCTCAGGGGTCAGTGTGTGGTCCTTCCCGGTGTTCGGTGTATCTGTAAACTACCTCAACTTCCAGGTAGCTTTCCCTAAATCTGCTCAATTTCTTTTAACAATAGCTTTGTGCTTTGAGCAAACTGAAGGAAACCATTAATTCCCTAAAAGAATGAGGACTACAGAATGTAATGTGTGTGAGAGCATCGCAGTTCACAAAATGCTTTCACAGGCAGCACGATCTCCTTTGAGTCTTCCCAAAAAATGCTGTGCAAAAGGTATTTTATCACCTGCCTCTTTGTGTTATAAAGAGATGAAGAAACGGGCTTCAAGATCTACCTAGCAGGATTCCAAGCCCAAACTCTGCACTTGAAAGCTGTAGGGAAGAAAGAAATCGGTGTCTTTTTTTCCCCTTGGGACTTGCTGTTCTAAGTGTGCTCCCCAAGCTGGGAGAACCTGGCCGTGCTAGAAACGCACAATCTCGTACCCCACTCCAGACCCTCTGAATCTGACTCTGCATTTTAACAAGGTCCCCAGGTAATTCCCGCGGACGGTGACATCTGACCGGGCACAGCAACTCTTCCATTCTAGCTGCCTACAGCTCCTCACTCCCTTCTCCTGTAATCCTTGGTTGAGCAGCTGGCACAGATGTGCCAGGCCCGGTGCCGAACGTCCTGTCCTTGCCAAGCTGCCCGCCTAACACCGTGGATTCTCAGCTCCGGAGGCTTATCAAAATCAGCTGTGGCACTTCAAAAATAAAAAAAAAAGGGGCGCCTGCCTGGGTGGCTCAGTGGGTTAAAGCCTCTGCCTTCGGCTCAGGTCATGATCTCAGGGTCCTGGGATGGAGCCCTGCATTGGGCTCTCTGCTCAGCAGGGAGCCTGCTTCCCCCTCTCTGCCTACTTGTGATTTCCATCTGTCAAATAAATAAATAAAAATAAAAAATAAAACATCACAGGTGCCTAAACCCCACCCAGAGCTATCTACACCTCGTCCAGCCGGAGGCTCTGGGACTGGGGCCGCAGGAGCCGCGCACCAAAAAAGCTCCGTGTCATGCAAACATGTCGGGGGCCCATTTGGCAACACCCAGGGAAGCCACAGCCAGGCGCATCCTCGGAGCAGCTCTTCCGTTTCAAGGCCTCCGTCCTGGAGAAATGAAGGCGCGTGTGCAATTCACTGCAGCACCGTTTCCAGAGAAACACACTGCCTTTCTGAAAGAACGTCAAAAAGCAACTGGGTGAACAGGAAATCTCCCTAAGTCCAGGCTTGCTGCTGCTCTCCACGGAAGAGGCCCCGGAAACGGACACATGTTCCCCAAAGCCAACTTCAGTTCACCAAAGCGTGAACGACGTACCTTGAACAGAGAGGCCTGGACAGCACAGTAAGGCAGCCCAGATTCACTCTCCGCGCTCCGTGAATGCACTGTCTCACTTCTAGTCTGTAATCTTCTCACTGTACCTTTCCCCCTCCTTGTTATCCTTCTCTCCTCCTTTAGCTTCCATTCCTGCCCTACCGCTCTGGACTTGTCCTTCGATCCTCCCAGTTTTCCCCTGCGTCCTCTCTTTCCCTATTTTCAGACTGAAGCCACACTGCCATCCTGACTCTCAAGCCCGGGAAAACTGTCCCCGAGTCCCTGGATTAAAAACCACCCAACCCCATAAACATAGGAAAAGATGTCCGGCCTTGCTAGTAAATGGGAAAGCAAACATTTTAAATCACCGGGTTTTAAAACCCTATCATCTGCTACAGTGCACAGCTGAGTGGGAGAGAGCTATGGAGCCCTCCCTAGCCCCATTCTTGCCCCACCACAAACCAGTGAGAAGGGAACCCCCCACTTCCTAGCACCTGCACTCAGAACCACACAGGGTGAATTTTGCCTCTGCTTGTGCCCCATATGATTTAAGATGGGTTTAAATCATACCCATCAGCCTGGCAAACCATCAGACTCAGGATACCGGGCATCTGCAAGCCTGGAGAGCAGCTGGCGCTCCCCAGCGCCCCTGGTGGGATGCACACTGGCACACCTGTTCTGGAGAGCGACCTGGCAATGTACTAAGAGCTGAAGATGCCCCTTTCCTTCAATCCAGCAATTTCTCCTCGAGGCAGGTCCCACAGAGAAACTTTAAACAGAGGCATAGGGAGATAGGTTCAAAGCGGTCACAGCAAACACAAAACATGGTAAACCCAAGTGCTACTCAACAATGAAGTCAATACCAAAAAATTAACAATGCATTATATGTTGGCTAACTGAATTGATATAAAAAAAAATAAAATGAATACATGGGAACATATTCGTGACGGAAGCTCAGATAGCAGCGAATAACCCAGAATTACACACATTCCCATGGATAAATCTCAAAGCCGTAATTTAAGGAAAAGCAAACTGAGAAGGAGCTGTTCAGTATCAGAGAGCATGTTTCGAACATGAGAAAATGACAATGTATCCGGCTGATGGACAGATACATATCTAGTTGAAGTCTATAAATACATGATAAACGCCAAGTTCGGAATAGCGGTCACTGTCAGAGGAAGGGGGAGTGAGATGAGGAAGTGTTCGCTTGTGCTTGTAGTGTTTTCTTTCTTCACTGGGTGGTGGATGGAAACACACGGGTGGTCCCCTGTATTAGTCTCCGTACTCTTCTGTGTGCCTGAAATCTATCACCACCCAGAAAAAGAGTCCCAAGTCCAAACTACTTTTAAGCATGATCAGGCTCTGAAAGCAGCATCAGAACTGGGTGGGCGGAAGACTAGACCAAGAGGTGGAAAGGGAAGCTTTGAGAACCAACAGGGTTTCCTCCACACTCACAAACATCCAGCACAAACAACCGTTCTTAAAACTTTAGTAAAATTTCATGTCGAGGACTTACGACATACCCCAGATTCTTGGCAACAAGCTCGGGACAGAAACATTCCAAAAAGCCTTTAATGACAGGGCTGATTGTTGATATAGAATTTATTTCTCTCAAAAAAGTATTTGCTCGTTCATTTGGGGGCAGCTTTTTCTCTTAAAGGATCATCAGGCCTTTCAAACCCTTAGATTAGCATTTGGTTTCACCACAATCAAAGACGTTATAAGAATGTGCATTTAGGGATGCCTGGGTGGCTCAGTTGGTTAAGCAGCTGCCTTCAGCTCAGGTCATGATCCCAGCATCCTGGGATGGAGTCCCACATCGGGCTCCTTGCTCAGCAGGGAGCCTGCTTCTCCCTCTGCCTCTGCCTGCCACTCTGTCTGCCTGTGCTCGCTCTGTCAAATAAATAAATAAAAAATCTTTAAAAAGAAAAAAGAAAGAATGTGCATTTAAATAATTAGGCCAGAAGCATTACATCTACTAAAAGACTCTTCCAGTCCCTTTGTTTTGGGCTGGTTCTGTGAATAGGTTGGAGATAAAGCCACCGGGAGACATCTTTCTGATGAAGCCACAGAATTACACACTATCATAAAGCCTCAAGTCATCTGAATGAAGACACAGCAGGCTGGGGAAAACAGGACAGGAAAACTATAGGAATTTCTCTTCAACGCTAAGAGGGACCAAAACTGAAAACTACTTTCAATTATAAGCCAAAATACTAAAATTCCACATTAGTCAAAATAATACATAGGTTTTATTGTATGGGTGAACTGGATACAAAGTTGATACCTAGAAAATAACATTACAGTCTTTCATGCTAACTAAATATTGGCATTCAACTTTGTTTTCCTCTAGGATTCCAAGAAAAAAACAGAGAAAAATCTATATGCCTAATTGTCAGGTCCTGACCCAACACAAACATCTACATATTACACCAAGAGACCAGAAGAGAATTTTTCTTTAAACATCAGCCCACCCCACCCCAGGCTACAATTTTTAAAATCTGATGACTATCGCAGCAGACCCTCACACATGACTTTAACCACTCCCAGATGATACGTTAAGCTAAGCTTACAGTCTCCAATTACCTTCAAGAATGGGAAGCAACAGTAACAGTACTAGAGGAAGAAACAAATTATGTCTCCTCCCAAGTTATAAGATGAAAATACTTTTTTAATAGTTTTAAAAATTTTTTGCAACTAGTCTCAAAATATTGCCTCAGGTGATTGACTTAGCAAGATAAAACGATCTCCATAAAATCCTCTAGCTTTGTTTCAAATTTTTACTAATTCTATTTACCATTCATATCGGGAAAACTTCATTTATTTAAAACAATTCAAATATGGCACTCACTGTGGTATCCAATAATATCCTGGGACTGTTCAAGGAATACTAAATTACTAGTATCTGGTAAATTCGACAGTTTTAAATAAGGTGGTTAGGTCCTTAAATGGTTGAGAACCAATTAAGACTTTTTTTTTTTTACACTTTAAATATATGCCAAGTGTATATGTCAATAAAGCAGTTAACAAAGAAATTATAGTGCTTGGTTCATGACATAGTGTGTTGAGGAGTTTCAAAGTGAAGAAATGACAGGTCAGTCCCCATCTAGGGACTGGTACTTCTCCCTTGGTTTGCAGTGCTGGTGAGGCCAAGCCCACCATTAGGTCCTCACAGCACATTCTGCCTCCCACAAGACTTCCCATCTGTGTGCTGGAACCTTTGGTCAGTCAACAGTAGGTAGGTGCCACTGGCCCAAAGACAACTGAGAGAGAAAGTGAACCCACAGGCCATAGAGACCTCTTCCGCCCCACCCCGGGTGCACCCTCTTTTGGGAAATCCCAAAGGCTATACCCTTCCATGAGCTTCTGACAGCAGCATCGTCAGGGAGGGACCGTGAATCAACTCACTATCCTCTAGAAAACTTGGTCCCTCCCACATCATCAGACTTTTCACAAAGTGCCTTGAATTGATCTTTCAGATGCTTGCCCCATCTTGAGAAGGAACTTTTTTTATAAAGACTCTAAGAAATACTGTTCACTAAGAAGCTTTGGACAGCCCCCCAAAAATATACCAGCTTTACAAGGTGAGAAAGACTTGGGTCCCAAGAAAGACAACAATTTGTCCAATGTTACCATTACACTCATGCTTAACTGAAGAGACAGGACCAGGACAGATGCCTGTTTTAAGGTACAATGACTAGATTCACGTCCTCATATAAAACAAAAATAACCAAACTCGGACCAAATGCAAACTATACTAAAGAAACACCTGCTGTGTTAACAGCCTTTTCACTGCACCTTCAGCTGTGCAGGTAAACGCACCTTACTGAAACTGTTCAGTCTTTACAGTGTTACACCCACAAAATAAGAAACTGCTGGGACTCACCTCATCCATCTATGGAGCACCTGCCCATAGTACATGCCAACGCTAACACAGCAGGTCCTCAACAAATGGTTGCTTATGGGAACAAAAACGCAGTCGATCTGACACCCAGCATTTCCTCTATGGTACATCTTACAGCACTATTAACAAATGAAATGAAGATTCGATGATTCAGACCAATTTGCATTGGTACTAGTCTAGAGGACACATTTGGTTTCTCCTAGCAAAGGCTTCCTCTAGAGAAAATTTCTCAAGCTCTTCAAACTGAAATCTTATGGCAGGCGGGGGGGGGGGGACGGGGGGGAAACCAAAAAACTTCCCATTTGCAAGGTGATTCATAGGAAGTTAAATCCATTGATCTGGACAAAAATCAGAGGATTATCAACAAGGGACATTTCCTCATGCACGGTAGCAGCTAGTACATTTTAAAAATTACAACACACCAGCCAAACAAGCTTTACTATCTCAGAAGCAGACACACTGTGTGGCTAAAGCTGACACAAGCGAGTTGATCAAGAACGATGGCGGCAGGATTTCACACGAACGTAAAACTCAAACAAATCGGTAGGAGCCAGCGTTACACTTCCAGGGGACAATAAAACTTCAGGGTATAAGGAGACAAGCCGAGGAATGTGGATCTTTTCCAACACCCCCGTATCTAAACCAGGCAGAAGTATGAGGGAAAGAGAAGGGATTCATTCCTCAATCACATAAAGGATTTGCTCCAAGTTTTGTTTCTGCTCGGTTGGGTCCTTTCTTGTCTGGCAGAGGAAACAAGTCCGCTGTTCCAAGCTAGGTTTTGGCTTGTTCAAGTCTCACCGAGGAGGATGGTACCTCTTAACACCCTTTCTGGACACATCCACCTGGTTAAAATACGCCAAACCAGCTGCGTAGAAGAAAATGCAATTGCCACTTGTTCTTTCTACAACCACGCAAACCAGCCAGGACCTGATCATGTTAGGAATGGAAAAGACCGGGGAGAGCCCCAGAGAGAAACTATAGCCAGTCAACAGAGATTCAGAGAAGACCTACCCGGAAACAATTCATCATCCAGGGAAGAATCTAAGGAGGGGTCTGGTGCAAATGTACATCTGATCAGGTGAAAAGACAGTCTCATCCCCAAGCCTTCTCCCGTGGGAAGTGAGACTGGGAGGGGCATGGCTCACCTGAGCAGGCTTTTATAAGGGGTGGGGTTAAGGATTCTCATCCCAGCCTTTGCATCCTGCCCTTTGGCTTGGTTTGCATAAATGAACTTGCATAAACGAACGTGGGCTTGTTTATATTAGTGGCTGCTTCCAAGAGCCTATCACCTTCATTATTCTTTGAGCCACACTGGAAGGTGCCATAATAATGAGAAAGATGTTAATAATAACAGCCCTCACTGAATGCTTGCTATGTACTAGGCCCTGTAGTACAGGAGCTCATTTAATACAACAGCTTAATGAGGGAGGAAACCACTGTCATCCCCTTTTTCTAGGTGAGGAAAGTAAGATAGCAATTTGTTCAAGGACAAAAAGCTGGTACATGTTAGAACCAGAACTTGCACTTGCTCAAGACACAGTGTCCAACTAAGAACAGAAAACTCCCTACTTAGGAATTATCGGCTCCTCACTTCACCCGGGTGATGATCCTAACTTTGGTGCCTCTTCAGGGACTCCCCACAAGGTGTCAACTCTGCAGACACAGTACTGATGTCTTCCCTGCAGGCTGCCTCCCTGAGTTTTGCTGGAACCTGGTTGTGCCTTTCTGCCCAGGTGTGCCAAGAAGCCCCAGCCACACTGGGGCGGGGGCTGGACGCAGGCTTCCTCTTGGGACCAGTGAGCTCTTAAGTTCCCAGGCTATTTCACTACAGAGGGGCGTCACCGCATCCAGGCAGGAAAGGAACACCACCAAGAGCTAGGACTGTGCCTCACTGGCCTGGCAGCCTGAGGCCACACAGCAGGCAGGAGGGAGGATCAGAGCCGCGCTGATTTCCAGGTGGCCCTCACCAACTGGTCTTAGCTAAGTGAAACCGGGAAGCAAGGCATCACCCTTTCATTGCACCAAGCCAATGTTAATGCCACTGGACAGGAAGGAGCAGGAGACCTGTCTCTGCGTGGAGAAGGAAGGAAAGGAGAGGAAACGGAACTCCTCCAGGAGCCGCCCACCACATCTAACTGGTCCTGCGCCAGTACCTTTACAGCTCTCACTCTGGGAAGCCCCAGCATTTGCTCTGCTGGCGGTGCTGGGAACTGAAGCCAGCGCCAGTGGGTCCTGACTGTACGCCTGAGCGAACACATGGCTCCTTAATGCTACTTTGCCCTGTGTGCTAATCTTGCAGGAGAATGTGGGACAGAAGATTTAAAAAGCTATTCGGTGGGGGAAGGGTAGCCAGATCACCTTACCCCAGGGCTTCTCAATCATGCCTTCTCAGATTCTCTTCAGGGGCCTGTATGAGAGCTTCACGGGAGGTTTTCCCCAAACTGGCATTAAATGAACACGTGTTCCAGACAGGGGAGGGGCCCTTTGATGGAGGGGAAGGGGGCGCAAGAGAGTGAAGGCAAAGCACACACACTCTCACCCTGCGCAGGAGGGCCATTGCCTTATTCCAGGGGGGCAAGCTGAGCTCTCCAAAGCTCTGACAAGTGGGGGTGCCAGCAGGGTACACCCTGGGAACCCAAGGGCTGGAGGCTGTTCCTGCAAACACTGAAAAGGAAGGGAGAGCAGCAATGGGAGAAAACCAAGTTAAAGTGAGCACCGCATCATGGACCCAGCCCCACCAGAGCTCGAAGCCGTCCCCTTGCTCCAACACACGCTCACCAGCCTCTGAGGGATCAGGCAAGATAACCCTGGAGACCTCCTCCACGCCCAAAGACGGCCCCGCCCTCAGGGCCTCCAAATGTTACCGCCAAATAACCTTGCCCCTCTTTCACAGGTGGAGAAATTGAGGCATCCAAAACAAATTACCCTGCTTCCCAAACCAGGTAGAAGTTCACTTCTCCAACCACAATTCTGCACTTCTTTCCAGCTTTATTACATTTCAAATTTCTCCAGATACACCGACTGCCTTTGCAAAAGTGAATTTTAAATATACTTTAAGGAGTGAACTCAAAATGAGACGAGGGCGGTCAGGGAGACCCGTAGGGCTTTATGTACCGCAAAGGCGGGATGGGTCGCCCCCCCATCCCCAGCTTATCCCCCCCAACCCCCTCCCCCGAGGACGCTTCCACCGCAGCCCGAGGGCGGAGGCAAGGCGGCGCGCCCGGGCACCGGCGGGCGGGCTCCCGGGTCCCCGGGCTGGGAGCGGGGCGGGGGATCGGGCCCCTCCCCCGGCCGCCCCGGGGGGCTGCGGGCCGCGGGCCGGGCGCCGGGGCCCGGAACTTCTGGCCGCGCCGCGCGGCCCCCGACGCCCCCCGCCCCCACCCCGGCGCCCGGCGCGTGGGCGGCCCGGGCTTCCCTTTCTTCGCCTCGCCGCGCCTCGGGCGCGACCCCCGAGGCGGCGGCGGCCGCCACTCACCATATTACAGATGGAGGCGATGTTTCGGACAGTCATTAGTCTAAAGGTTGCAGCGATCCCGCACCGCCATCTTTATAAGGTGAAAACAGGACTGTCCATGGTGGAGCGCTCGCGGGGAGGCCGGGCGGCGGCGGGGCGGCGGCGGCGGCGGCGGGGAGGCGGCCTGGGGTCCGGCAGGCAGTTTGGCTGGGAGAGGGAGGCCGGGAGGGAGAGGGAGGAGGAGGAGGAGGAGGAGGAGGAGGAGGCGGGGAGGGCGGGGAAGGCGGGGAGGCGGGAGGCGGGAGGCGGGAGGGAGAGCGGAGGGGCGGGGAGTGGCGGAGCGAGGGAGCCTGGGCCGCGGCCGGCGGCGCGGGGAGGAGGGGCGGCCCGAGCGCGCCGCGTGCAGCCCGCGCTCCGAGTGCTCCCGCCGCGCGCCCGGCCCCCGCCCCGCCCGCGCCCCAGCCCCCCTCCCTGCGCCCCGGCCCCCCGGCCCGGCCTCTCTCGTCGCCTATTTCCTGCTTCACCCGCTTTGGGCCGGAGCACGGGGCCAGGCCCTCGCTCGCGTGGCTGCAGCAGCCGCGCCTCGCGGGTCCCCGGGACCGCCGCCGACGAGGGGGGCGCCCGCCGCCAGCGGCCCGAGGGGAGCCGGGGACGGCCTCGAGCGCGGGGCGACTCCCGGGGGACCGCGGCCCGCGGGTCGGGGAAGGGGGCGCCGCGCAGAGGGCCGGCGGGGCCCCGAGGCCGTTTCCCGTCTAAGGTTTTTCCTTCCTGCCGCTCGTCCGCCTGCAGCCCCGGTTTTTCATTTGGGGCGAGTGAAGACGGCAAAGGGCAGGGATGACTACGTCCAACTTGTCGTTTCTCCCCGCGGTTCCAGCCGGACGGCACCGGCGGGGACCCAGGGAGTAAATGGGGTCAGGACGCGGGGTTGTCGGAACGCCTGTCTGGCAGAGCGCGCCGGGAGGAGAGAGGAATCTGGGTCTGCGCGGAGGCCAGCGCGGCGCGCTCGGGCAGTGTGTGACAGTAGCAGGTACAAAAGAGAAGTCTGAATCCCGGAGGAGGATGAGAGGCCGTCCAGGGAGCGATCGGAATCCGGATACACCGAGAACCAAACTTTTTTCCGCATCAGGAAAAGCACACCTCTCGGGCACCCAACTCTTTAGGTTTTGAGAAGGGTACTACGTCGTTTTAGACGCATTTCCCGCATAAAAGGTCGTGGCTTCTGGCTCACAGCGCCAATCTACGCGGTTCAGCCGATTTGTTCAGCTTAAGTGGGGGAGCCCATTCCCGAACCTGAAACAATTCTACAGAGTTGCAGTTCAGCACAACAGAGGTTGTACAAGGGGAACCCATGATAATTCGTAAACCGATAGATACGTTTAATGACAAATTGAATGTGAAGAGAAACTAATTGAAGGTAGTTTTTTTCTAACCAAGGCTACCATACTGGGAAAACATCATGCTTCCTATCCTCCCTGCTGTATGTGAGCCACTGATTGCTGATATCTCCAGAACCTGGGGGTAAAGAAAAGACAACTACTGAGTGACAGGCCCTGGGGTCATGGTGACGCTGTATATTTCAGTGGATTTAAGGAATAATACTTCTGCTTATGTTAAGTCATTCAGCCAACACCTTTCCAAAAACTTACCGATGGATAATAGTTAACTATGATTTTCTTAGCACTGTCAGTCATGATGTTCTTTACATTGGTGACCTTCCATCATCACCTCGATCACATCAGATGATTATTATTGTCTTTGGCAGATGGACAAAAGAAGGCTTCCAGGGTCAGGTGTCTTACCTCTATGGGGTCACCCACATGTTACAAATGAAGTAGGTCTGCTAAGTTGGCCGAGCACCATGGGAGAGTAGAGGGCAGCAAGACACCCAATATAGCGCCTGGTCCAGTAAGAGGCCTAGAGAGGTTTTCAGACTTGGACAAAGTCATACAACAAGTTCAGGAGCAAACCTGAGTCTAAAACTCAGGCCCTGGGCCTCAGTTCCACAGACATTCCTTTCTAAAGGCATCAATCCAAAGCCTTCAATGATAAGGAAATTTTGTACCGTAGTAGAGTTCCGTATTTCTGCCAATGTCGGCACAGTGGCTTGCAAATTCCAGAAGATTGAAAACACCGCTGACACAATGAAAATTGGACATCACTTGATTACTGAGTGCTACATCAGCACGTTCAAGATATCTTGCATACCTTCTAACAGCCTATAGCCTAAAACCGAAGTGTTCAATACAGACTAACACCCAGATTGAAACTCAGGCAGTGACTTACATACACAACAAATCAATGAACACAGCAGGTCTTGTCAGGCTCGTGAATAATTAAATACATTTTTACACTACTACAAGGTTAGTATTCACAGGTCCAAATTGGAAAAAGCATCCGCTGAAGAAGAAGAAGCCTAACCCCAGCTTCACTCAGCGAGGAAACGTTTGGAGAAAATCAGAGGCAAAGTCATAAAAATGTTGACAAGTTAATGAGAGAACAGGGAGGCAAAGTATTTCACACATATGGGCCAACTAGTAGAAAGGTATAGAGTCAAAACTGAGAAAGGCGGGCAAATGGAAGGCTGGGATACAGGCTAGCACTGAACAGCCTAAAGAAATTTGAGGGAGGCAGTCACAGGTGGTATGCCCCTTGCCACATGAAGCCCAGTCCGAGAACCTGCAGCATTGACCTCACCTGGGAGACTGTTAGAAGTGCAGCCTCTAAGGTCCCAACCCAGACCTATTAGATGAGACTCTGCATAGGATGTGTGAGGAACACTGCTCCAGCCAACCACACATGATGGCATTCTCAGTTTTTGCTTGCCTGATTTCCAGATTCTACTTTGGGCAGCTGTCCCTTTTTCAAAGCCTATGGTTCAGGCGTGGCTGACCCTGCCCTCTGCTTCCAGGGTAAGGCACGTGATCCAGGCCTGGCCAATGGGAGGACCTCTCACGGTCCAGCCACAGTGACTGGCTTGACCAGGAGAATGTAGTATAAGCTGAGCTAACCGGGGTGCACGCGGGGCCTTTAGAGAAACAAGCACCCCCCTTCCGGAGTTTGCCGAAGTGGTAGGAGAAAATCCAGAGCTTCCATATTTCCACCGCCTGAGATCCAAGCCAATATAGAAAAATGGAACTGAGGAATGGAAGAGTGACCCTAACCACATCATTCATCTCCCTGCTGCCAGGTCGATCTTCCGGACTCTTCCGCAGCTCAAGCCAGTGAAGTCCTTGTTTCCTTTGGCCAGTTCCAGCTGAGGGCCTGCAGCTGGCAGTTGGAAGACTCCTCATAACCAGTGTCTTCCTCTCCCCCAAATTAATTGGGTTCCGTCTGAGTTCATGTTTCCCTTTCCTATCCTCTCTACAAACTACACCAATATTTCAAGGTCTTCCTTCGGATCTGCCTCCTCCCTGAGGTCTTCCAGATTCCTTCCCTCCACTCACCACCACTACCAATGAGCCCCTATATCCAGGTGGTTCCACACTCTCCCCTCCCGTTCCTACCAGTTTCATGTCTTTCGCTCTCCCACTACTCCTCTTTGCCGTTGACACTCCTCAGCCTTCAGATGAACTGAGATGCCCTTGTTAGATGTTCTTACAGCATCACGCATCCTCCCTTCGTGGACCTTGTAAATATGTCTGTGCCGTATCTTATATAGATGGAGGCTGGATCCAGACTGCCGGGACCAGCTGTATGACCTTGGGCAAGTTTCTTAACCTCTCTGTACTGCAGTTTCTGTGTCTATGAAATGACAATGGTAAGAGTTCGATAGAATGTGCATTGATTTATTTAAGGACTAAAAATATGCCTGGCACATACTCATCACTAGATAGAATAGCGGCTATTATTATGCCCGTGATTATTTGATTAATGTCTGATTCTCAGCCCTTATCAGACATAACAAGACTGAGAGCCAGACCTGTTTTCACTCGCCATTTTACACCTAAAGAAAGACACACTGACTTATCCATAGGAGGAGGCAAGAGAGTGAATGTTAAATTTTTGGACAATTTTGCCTCCCTCCAAGTGGCCTGGAAGCCCCTGGAGAGAAAGAAGGTTGTCTCGGGCATTTGTGGAAAATCTCACCTGGTCTCAGGCACTGTGCCTGGCACATTTTTGCCTTTCTTTTTTCCCTCATCGCCAAATAGGTTATCGCAGCTTATTTGATATGCAAATGCTGGTAAACATTTGGCCATCCCTGAGGAAAATATTTTGCGGGCTGTCGAGTTTGCAACCAAAGCAGTTTCTGTGGATGATACTTCAATTCCGTAAGGAACTTTATGGCAGCCTTTTTCCTTTTCATCATGCATCAGACACCTGTTTACAAAACACATACCTTGTGCCTAAAGCTGTGTGAGCCACTGCTGATCCTAGGATAAAAGAAGGCAGCCTCTGTGTTTATACTGGTTGATTTCTACTGCAGTGTTCATTAGCATTGTTCATGGCTATCTTTGCTACATTTTGCATGTAGTTAGGATAACATACGGCTAAGCTAACTTTGGGAGTGAACATCAAATTAGAGTTCCTGTAAGAGGGACACTACCTCGAAGATCATGAGTGTATTCATGGGTGGTTAAGAGTCTCTAAGCCTTCGGAACAACTGGCTTATTTTGAAGTGCCAATTGAAATGCCATGGATAGATTTTGAAGCTAGGTTGGAACATGATTAGATTCTTATTTGCTTAGACATTTTGACTAACTGAAAAAAAGCTGGCTACCAACCAGGGAAGAAAGGCTGAAGGAGCAAAAGCACTCTTTGTGAGGCCAGTTAGAAATCTGGGGCGAGAGAGTCCCAGAGTTGTCAGTAGCCTGGGTTTACTTTAGGAGCAGCAGTGGGGGAACAGAAGCAGACAGACTGAAGACTCTTTTTGGAGACAGTCAGCTGAAGTGGTTGACAAGGATGAGACAAAGATGAGTCCCAGGTTTCCAACTGGAATGAAAAAGAGTATCTTTTGCGGGGGAGTGAGGGAGCGAGGGGCAGAGGGAGAGGAAGAGAGAGAATCTTAAGCAGGGTCCATGCACAGCACAGAGACCCAGGTGGGGCTCCATCTCACAGCCCTGAGATCATGACCTGAGCCAAAATCGAGACTCCGATGCTTAACACACTGAGCTACCCAAGCTCCCCAAGAATGTTATTTTTTACCATAGGGAATGCTGAAGGAGAAAGTTCAAGTGTTGATGGTTGGAAAAAAGTGAGATTATTTTACAGGTGTTGATTTCAGATAACCACGATAAACCTGAATTATATCAAGTGTGGGGCTCAGAAGCTATGTCTGGATTGGAGATACATCTAATATTAGTTAATATATAGGAGATAGCACAGGACATGCAGTTATGGCTGAAATTGCCTAGGGAGGGTGTGTAGAGTGGGAATAGACAAGGGGAAGGTCACGAGGAGCTCCACCATGCAAGGATCCAAAGAAAACTAATGGAAAGCTAGGAAAAGAAAAAGCAAACAGATGTGCAACACTGCAAAAGCCGAAGAGGATTCCCAGGTGAAGAGTGCAGTCAGATGCATCAAATGCAGCTAAGAGCTCAAGGAAGAAAAATAATAACAGTAACAACGTTCAGTTCTTGAGCAAGGCTTTAAGATGCATTCAATCCAGGGCGCCTGGGTGGCTCAGTGGGTTAAAGCCTCTGCCTTCGGCTCGGGTCATGATCCCAGGATCCTGGGATCGAGCCCCACATTCGATCCTCCTGACAACCCTTTGAGGAAGGCAATATTATCATCCCCATTTCAGAGGAAACTGGGGCTCAGAGTGTTAAGTAATCTGCCCCATCCCTGTGAATATCCTCTCAGCAAAGCCTATTACTCGGGAGTCCTTCGAATTCTCTCCAGGGCAGTTTGCAGGGAGCAGCTAGGATAGAACACCTATTGGAACGGGTTGGTAAGTGAAAGGGAAGGGAGAAGACAGTAAAGATGTTTGACTTTGAAGGGAAAGAGATGAGTGGTAGAGGCTTGACGAGCTCAAAATTGCCTTGAATGGGTGGCTCTCTGCCTGGTCTGCAAGGTCATGGCTAACCTGGCTCTGCCCCACTTCTTCCAAGTTTTAAGCCAAACAAGTATGTCACCCTTAGGTCCTGCTTCCAGGTCCTCAGGCTCGTGACGCCCCTCAGCCCACCCCAGGTCCTCAGGCCCGTGACGCCCCTCAGCCCACCCCCAGCCAGTTCTTCCTCCTTCTAGTGCAAGTTCACTCATTCCTCAAAACTCAGCTCAACCTTGCTTCCCGAGGAAGCCTTCTCAGTCTCATCTTCTCTTGCTAAATTTTTTATCAAAGGTCACTTTTTGCATTTCTCTGCAAGCCTCAAATTCCCGGCACAATGCCAAGCACCCAACAAGAGGCTCTCTCTTCGCAGGTAATTATTTTTAAGTGAAACACTTGGCTCACTTGCTCAGAACCATTTTACTCACTGTCCTGCTCTCCTGGTGGTTTTCTCTTTTCTCCACGTTCTGATGCGAATTCTGAATTCTACAGAACCCACAGCCTGTCTCTGGGAGGGAGAGGGCGGAGCTTGGAAGGGAAGTGCATGTAAGGAAGTTGAAGCAAATGAGCCTCCCTTAGAGAAGATTTTCTAGAGAGGGCTGCCTGGGTAGCGCAGTCAGTTAAGTGTCTGCCTTCAGCTTGGGTCAGGATCTCAGGGTCCTGGGACCTGCTCAGCAGGGAGCCTGCTTCTCCCTCTCCCCTCCACTCCTTCTCTCTCTCAAACAAATAGAATTAAAAAAAAAAAAAAAGGAAATGAGATTTTCTAGAGAGCTTTGGTGATAAGGAGAGGTCTCAGCAGCTTTAAGGGAGACAAGAGGATCAATTGAAGGTTCAATCATATTATCTGTCCCTTTTATCATGATTATTAGTGCAGGGAGACCCTGAGTATGTTTATCATCAAAGAAGGAGGCGCTAGTGAACCTAGCAGTGAGGCTGGATGAAGGTAGTTATTAGTAGGGTAGAGGGACAGATCAGGAGCCCTAGAGCTTTGGAAAGGAATAAGTCCATCCATTACGTTGAGGAAATGAACAGGAAATAGCCTCCATCTTCTCGGTAAAGCAGGCAGGAAGGAATAGAAGCTCCATGGTCACTTGAAGAGGTTTTGGCTGCTTTGTTCACTGCTATATCCCTAGAATAGTAAGACACATAGTAGGTGCTCAATAAATACTTGTTGAATGGGGATACGATTGCAAGTGTTTAAAAGAAGATTGGAAGACCTCCAAGTAGAGACTCTCCGGGTAAGGTGAATAGTTGTTCTATAGCCTGATTAGCAATAGTACAGGCTTTCCTTGGGGGCATTTACAGACCTTCCATATCCACAAACGCTATTTCCAATAAAGGGAATGTAGGTCTTTTTGCCAAATTATACCCTCATGCCCTTAGTGGCCCATATGTGATCATCTCCATCGTTTTAATAACCCCCATTGCCACCTGGTGGGAGGGTAGGGATTCACACGTGGCGCCTGGAAGGAGTTTTCCCTTCAAGGGGAAGTGCCTGTAATTCTCCTCTTCGGTCCTGCCCTTCTAGAAAGTTGGCAACCACTGGAAACAAGATACGACTGTCCTGAACTCTCTGTTCAGCTTTGTGCCCAGCGTGGTGGGGGTGGGGTGGTGGTGGTTAAGGCTCAACTCTTGCATTTCTTCTTAGAAAACAGAGGCCAGAATAAGGATGCCACTGACAAGGCCAGTGAGCGGCATGCTCCTGGTGGAGGCCATGCCACTCTGTGCCTTGTAAAGCTCTATACACACCCTATCCATCACTCACCATCAGGATGACCCCAAAGAGGTAGACTGTAAGCAACTGACTGGCTTAGAAGTCTGTAGTCATTGAGTAAGCCCTTCAAGATCTGCACGAGCTAGGCAAATGGATTCAAAAGTTTCAGGAATACTACTTAATCCAAATAATTACAAATGGTTTATGCTGTTTCGTTGGTACCTTTGTAACGATGGTTTCACTTGGAACCTTTGTAACGATGATACTTTCGATGTTTTAATTTTAGGCACCCTACACTCATTGCTGTGTGGACTTTAAAAAAAAAAAAAGGACAATTCAAGATAGCTTACTTTTTACTCCCCCCTCCCCCACACCCAGGGAGAGGGGTTAATTATGAGCCATTTGGTCAAAGTCAGTGTTCTAAAATAATGAGCTTCAGCAGCAGCTGTTACAGAGTCCTACAGGTTATTATAACTTTTAAAATAGCTATTATTATTTTGACTAAGCACAAACCATCACATTTTTCTGTTTTGTTTTGTTTTTTTTTTTTAATTTTTATTTATTTATTTGACAGACAGAGATCACACAAGCAGGCAAAGAGGGGAGGGGAGAAGCAGGCTCCCTGCCGAGCAGAGAGTCCGATGTGGGACTCGATCCCAGGACCCTGGGATCATGACCAGAGCCGAAGGCAGCGGCTTAACCCACTGAGCCACCCAGGCGTCCCACATTTTTCTGTTTTTAATATTTTTCACTAAAACATGCATTCAGAAAGGGGCTTAAGTCTTAAGGGAATTGTCACAAAGCAGACACACCCATGCAAATGCCACGCAGGCGAAGGAAGAGAGCATTACCAGCATCCCTGAAGCCCTTCCCCACGTTCCTCCAGATCCCTGACCCCTCTTCGCCAGGCGTAAGCCCTATCATGACTTCTAACACCCGCACTTAGTTTTGCCTGGGTCCTGTGTGTGTGTGTGTGTGTGCATGCGCGTGTGTGAGATGCAGCCTTTTTGCCTGGTTTCTTTTGCTCAATCTCATGTTTAGGCAATTCAGCCCCGTTGCTCAGAGAAGCTGTGGTTCCTTAGTTCATTTTGCTGTGTAGTATTCCGTCGTCTGAAGAGCCAATAGTCTGTTTACAAATTCAACGCTGCCAGGTATTTGGGTTTTTTCTCGCTGGAAGCTATGACCAGAAATGCTCCCGTGAGCATTCTTTCTTTGTCCTCTGGCGTACACATGCACACATCTCCGCTGGGCGTATACTAAGGCATGGGGTGCTGTCATTGAGCATGCGCGCGTTCTACCTGGGCAGATAATGCCAAACACATTTTCTAAAATGGTCCGGTTGGTGCTCCCACTACCAGAGTGTCAGGGCCCGGGGCTCCACATCCTCCCCATACCTAGTACTAGCTTTTTAACCTTAGCCATTTTTAATTTTAGCCATTTTGTCAAGTGTGTATATAAATATATGTATTTATATTTATAAATATATATAAATTATAAATTAATAAATATAGCTAAATATATATTTATCTAAATACACACAATTACATAAATACATATACACAATATATGTAAATATATATTTATGTAAATATTTATTTACATAAATATATATACATAAATATATATTTATTTACATAAATATATATTTGCATATATTGTATATTTATATATACATATATGTTTATATATATATTTATGTAAATATTTATTTACATAAATATATATTTATGTAAATATTTATTTACATAAATATATATTTACATATATTGTGTATATTTATGTAATTGTGTGTATATATATATATTTTTGAAGATTTTTTATTCATTTGACAGAGATCACAAGGCAGAAGGAGAGAGAGGAGGAAGCAGGCTCCCCGCAGGGCAGAGAGCCGGATGCGAGGCTCGATTCCAGGACCCTGGGACCATGACCTGAGCCGAAGGCAGAGGCTTTAACCCACTGAGCCACCCAGGCGCC
This sequence comes from Taxidea taxus jeffersonii, assembly GCA_003697995.1. Taxonomy (NCBI): domain Eukaryota; kingdom Metazoa; phylum Chordata; class Mammalia; order Carnivora; family Mustelidae; genus Taxidea; species Taxidea taxus. The sequence continues at coordinate 161,805 of ML104089.1, forward strand.
CCTGTGTGTATATATTTATATAGTTGTGTATATACGGTTGTGTGTATGTATATGGCTATATTTCACGGTGGTAGTAGAGTACTGTATTTTAATAAACAACTAATTGTGTTTTCTTTTATAGCAGAACAGGGAGATCCATGTATGATTTCATAAAAATCACTACAATGGTTTTGGTAATGAGTGCACATCAGCCTGTTTCATCTTCGGCCCATCTCAGTGATCAGTCCATGTCCCAGCTAATACAAAAATAATGATATTGAGGTGTGACCTGTCCATCTGACCGATCTAGCCAACAAAAGGATTCACCTGATATCTTCTTGAAACAAAACAAGGTAGAGAAAGAAATAGTCAATAACTATAAGCAATAACAGAAAAAACATCAAATTTTTAAAAACCAAGTATAAGCGATAGAAGAACTGACCATTACAGTCAGATTCATTTCATTCAGCCAAGTCAAAGCCAAGAGAGGTTAAATGAGAGCCCAGATCTACTGCAGCAGAGCCAGAAGTAGAATTCAGGTCCATACAACCCTTAGCCTTTTATAGGATACCCAGAATTTTAGTCCATGGACTGACTTTCTGAAATCTGAAATTCTTTAAATTTAATTTCCCAAAGTTCAATTTAATTTTGTAAGTGCACTAAGTTAACCATGAAAAAGACCACTGTCTTGCTTTTTTTTTTTTTTTTAAGATTTTTATTTATTTATTTGAGAGACAGAGAGTATGTGATGGCAAGGGGGAGGGGCAGGAAGGAGAGGCCGACTCCCCGATCCCAGGACCCTGAGATCATGACCTGAGCCGAAGGCAGACGCCTGACCCATTGGGCCACCTGGGCGCTGCCCACTATTTCTTGTTAAAGAAGAAAGTTCAGCTGAGCAAATTGAAAGATCTAATTGGCTTTATTTCAGAATGAGGAGTCAACAGCAGCCCATCTAACAAACAGGAGGCTGTTCCAAGGAGTTGTATAAAATGGAAGACTTCGGGGGCACTTGGGTGGCTCAGTGGGTTAAAGCCTCTGCCTTCGGCTCAGGTCATGATCTCAGGGTTCTGGGATCGAGCCCCGCATCGGGCTCTCTGCTCAGTGGGGAGCCTGCTTCCTCCTCTCTCTCTGCCTGCCTCTCTGCCTACTTGTGATCTCTGTCAAATAAATAAATAAAATATTTTTTAAAAAATGGAAGACTTCGATAGGCAGACGGGTGTGGGATGGAGAAGTTAACTAGCAGAAGAAAAGAAAGGATGGTTTCAGGCAAGGTCACCTTCCCTTGGTGGGGGTGGGCAGGAAACGAATGGCAGGGGGACTTAGGCAGATCAGTAGGGCTGATCTGGGAATTCCAACCCGATGAGTTTAAAATCCAGAGAAGCCTAAACTGCAGTTAGGTTAGACACGAAGTCTTGGCGACTCCTTTTGGGACCTGGTGTTTCTTTTTAACGGTTTCCCTCTTTCGCTCCAACTCTCAGCCTGAGAGATGTGATCGCATCTCAAGGCATTAACATCACTCTCAGCTACCACTCTAGTTCTCGAAGCTCTCATTCATCCTGGGTTTTTCTGACTCTGTGGCACTCACAGGTCATGACTTCAGGCTCACAATTTTGTAGTTGGTCATTCTCTTTGTTCCTTTGTTGTCATTCCAGCCTTAGGGAGATCGTTTGCTTGGTGGCCGCAGACATGCATTTAAAGCTCTCAGGAGAATACAGCACACCAGGGAGAAGACTGTACCTATAAGCAGGATAATTCCCAACACTTGGAGTTCACTTTGGGGCCACGGTCCCCAAGACCCAGCCCATCAAAGAATGACCCCATTGAAGAAATCACGCTATTAAAAGACAAAGGGGCTTGCTCAGAAATCTTACATTAACTGAGTTGCAGTTTCCCCAGAAGTGTTAATCCAGGTACAACAGGTTCTGGGCGCCACAGCTCAGATGCCTCCCTACTCCCAACAGCTTCAGCCAGACAGTCCAATGATCTTTGCTGGGTTTCTAGTCATATGCTCATTTGTATTTACTCCTAAACCCAGGGTCAGTGTTTTAGCAAATATAGGAAGAAATAAAGAACATTTATAAATATTTATGTTTATTATATATAATATAATATAATACATATATATATTTATTTATAAAGAAATAAACCTGAAATAAAAAGTCATCTTGAATGTCTTACAAAGATGGGTGCTGCTGGTGAGCACTCTCAGGAAGTGGGGGAGGACCTGGTCTAAATAATCATGGGAACAGAAGAGTCAGAATGTGCTAAGATTCACAAGGGGAAAATGTGTCTAACTGGATGCATACTTCTAAGTGGGGGATGGGGGAGGGGGGATTGGGGATTGACGTTGAGATAGGACGAGAAATTGGAAATTGGTCGCCCGGAGGACCTCTTGCATCGTGACAAATCCAGAGATCTGAGAGTTTACCCCACCCCCACCCCCTGCCCCTTAGCAATGGTCTGAGGGATACAATGAGGGTATTATCTCGCCAGGCCAATGCCAGAATAAAGAAAAGAGAAAAGAGAAAGGGTTTTCACGTTTAAGTCAAGTATGAGTTCTTGATCCGGTGTCTTGGGTGAAGGCAGTCTACTTCAATGTCAGCCACTTCTCTTCCTTGTCAATTCAATTTGTAGGTCTGCATCATCTGCCCAGGGCCAGATGTCAGGCGGAGTATTCTTTATCAGTGAGACATGTCCCCAAGGTTCAAGGTGTTCTAGTTTTGCAGTAGAGTGTGGTCAGGAGCACTTGGGACAATCCCTTCCAATGAGGCACAACGAGGCTGTCTGATGGCTCTAGACTGTGACCAACAAGATCCCTTGAAATGGGATCCAGGAAAGCTTCTTTAATCCGTTGATGATATGCTTAAGCAGGAGACATCAGCATAAGCCTTACTGTAGGTGGTCATTCGAGCATGAAAGTTGTATATCTCCCGCAGAAGGTTATATACCAATAGACATCGATCTGCCAGTGACTATCGTGTGTAGGGGAGCTTTCCCAAAGGGAGTGCTGTGACTCGTCAGCAAGACCAAAGACAAAACTGTGGCCATGGAAATCCAGTGGTTTCTGCAAGTGTTGACATTCTAAATTTAAGCCTCTCCTTAGTTCTCTCAACGTTGCCTGATGATTGAAGGGTGACAGGCCAGTGGTAATCCCAAGAGGTTTGCAAGGTGTTGGTTAAGGCTCAGATGATTGGTCCAGTAGAGTGGGTGCCTTGATCCCCGGAGATTATAGAAGGTATACCCCAAGTGGGAAACATACTTTCCAACAGTTTCTTGGCCACTTTGAGGACATCAGCCTTTTGGCAGGGGAGGGCTTCAGCACACATGGAAAACACACATATGGTCTCTAGGACACATTGATCACCCATACCAAGTGGCAGTTGAATGAAGTCCAGGCACGGGCATTCTGAGGGTCCAGAGGGAGGAGATCTGAGGCTTCTCGGGACAAAAAGAGTTTGCCAGGATTGTGGCCATGGCAGGTCAGACATGGTTTATAGGCTCTTTTTGCAATTTTATAGAAGTGTCCCTACCAATATCTATTTATAATTTGGGTCATCGTAAATGTCCTAAGGTGGGGGAGGGAATACGGAAGCCTTGAAAAACGGACTTAGGTTTGGGCCCAGCTTTTGTTTCATTTGTAGCCATTGTTCACCCATCTTCATTTCTCTGATTCCAGTGCAGAGTGTTGCCATGTTACCAGGACAGCAGGATAGCAAACATCTGGCAACGAAGAGCCATTTTTTGCAGAAGCAGAATAATCTCATGTCTCTGCCTTTGCAGGAGTGGCAGCCAGGACATCCCCTGGTACTCCGTGTGTTCAGGGTCAGCCTTAATTTTGATGACGGCAATTTCAGAAGTTAAGAGAATAGCAAAATGGCAGTAAGAAGATCATTTGCTTTCTGCCCATTTTTGATTGGGGTTCCAGAAGATGCAAGAAAACCTCACTGGTCTTTGTAACGTTCTAAAATCACAGATGACTCCAGGGGGGACTGGGTGGCTCAGCTGGTTAAGCGTCTGCCTTCGCGGCTCAGGTCATGATCCCAGGGTCCTGGGATCCAGCCCTGCGTTGGGCTCCCATGTCAGTGGGGTGTCTGCTTCTTGCTCTTCCTCTTTCTCTCTGCCTCTCTTCCCCTGCTCATGTTCTCTTTCTGTCTCAAATAAAATCTTAAAAAAAAAATTTCAACTTAAAAATAATAAAAATCAAATCAAATCAAAGATGACTCCAAAGGCATCCCAGCTATTCACATTGATATTAACAGTATCTGTTTCTGGGACCCCCTAGTGGCTTCGTTAAGTGGCTGCCTTCTGTTCAGGTCAGGATCCCAAGGTGCTAGGATCTGCATCAGGCTCCATGCTCGGCAGGAAGACCGCTTCTCCCTCTGCCTGCCGCTCCCCCTGCTCGTACTCTTGTGCACCCTCTCTCTAGCAAATAAATACATAAATAAATAAAATCTTTAGAAGAACAACAACAACATGTGTTTTCTGCTAACTGGCATGCTTAGGTTAACCATGGAGCTCTGCTGGTTGGGTGGACTGGGCTTTTGAGAGGTTTCCCTTTCCTAGCAGGTCATACTGAGGAATAACAGCACAACCAGCCTGAAAATTTCCTTTTTCACCTCTGCTGTATGACCCGTTAACACACCAGAGTAGATTATGATTTGTCAAAGGGCTATCTCCTAAGTCAGGATGAAGCATCAGGATGCGGCACTCGCTACCCTAGCCAGGAGGCTCATCTTCCTCAGGCTAGAGGTCCTAAGACAGCCAGATCGAGGGTGTTGCCACATTGAAGATGTAGATTAGGTGGTGAAAGCGGAGGGATCTCAGGAAGGTCGTCTACTTGCAGAGAAACGTGCAGTCAGTTCAGAGTGAAGATGACTTGGGACAAAGTATGAAGTTTCCAGATAAACGCCGTTTCCTAGGGTCAGATCTGCAGTCACCTGGGCTCACCCCGAAGCTGCAGCTCTGGCTTGAAGACAGCGGGGCTGGACACTGGCCACTGACTCGCACCGCACGCGGTCACCGGCATGTCTATTACGGTGTTCCTGCAAGAGCATTCCCAGGGCTTGATCAGCCCCGCCCTGCACAAATAAGGTGAAGGGTTATAATAGATGGCCTTGAGGCAGGTGGTTCTTACAGGGCCTGCTTTAGTCTTATAAAAATCTGCTCATGTTTGTCTTTCCAAGCAAAGGGTTCAGGGACTGAGGTTTTAGTTAAGTTTACAGAGTGGAGAAGTTAATAGAGAAAAATTAGGAACCCAGAGTCTGCAACAAATCCACAATGCCGCCCGTCACTTGTAGGTCTCAGGAATTCCTGAATTAGCTCAGTTCTTTTTGGAGACAGCCGAACTGCTTCCGAACTTCGCTCATGACTTAGGTACTGAATGTCTGGAGATCATTGTAGTTTTGCCTTCGAGACTTGGTGCCCCTTTTCAGCTAACTGTTATAGCAAATAGAGGACCCCTCTTTTGTGACTAAGCACAGCCAGAGGTCATCTCCATATTACAAAAGTTTTCCCAGGGAACTGGAGGGTACTTAAATCTCCGTGATGTTACTTGAGAGAAGTAAGGGGGGACCTCGGTTACCCGATGAGAACTAACTATCTAGATAGAGCATCGATCATTTCCGGTGAAGGCTAATAGATACTGGCTGATGATGTCTCCACTGAACAGGGGAGCACAGCAGTGCCCTGGGCAGCAGGTGGAACTCGTGGCATAAGGGTGTTCGGGCTGGGAATGACTGGGAAACCGGAATAACCATCTTGTTCAGAGCTCTCAAATCTGGAGCAAACTGCCCTCCCCGCCCATTAGGCTTCAGGATTGACAAAATCGGCAGGAACTAGCACTGGGAATGTCTTCTGGTGTGTATGAGCATGAGGCCTTGCATGGGCTCAGGCTTGAAGGGACATAGAAGTAATAACGTAGGGAGAGGTTTACCTCTGTCTAAATCTTTGCGGGTTCTGTATCTCTTATTCCTTCAGTGAAAATATTAGAAGCCCACAGATTTTTGGGCTCCTCCATTCAATTTGGGGACTTTTGTTGGAATTCGTCCTCTTCTGTGTCAAGGACAGATTCCAAGGAACATAAAAGATCAGGTTCAGGTTGGTCAGGAAATTCTTTTTTTTTTTTTAAATTTTCAGGGGAAAGCGCGAACGCAGTCCCCCACTACCACAAATTATGCAGTCGAGTTTCCCACATTTGGGGAAATCGCAGGGGTCAGTACATCCGGAGTGCAATGGATAAGCCTCGCCCTGGGGAAACCACCTTCGTGATCATGGTATCTCCCCTGCCAGGTAAGTATGGTCAGGAAATTCTAAGGTGAAGTCTCCATTGAAGACAAAATGTATTAGCCCTTTTAATTCAGAAAGGTGAACCCTACCTAATATATTGTCTAGAACGGACTGACACACCAAAAAAACATGTTTTTCAGTAAAAGGCCTGAGTCATTTGTACTGGTAGAGATAAAAATTGTCTGAACTTTATCGGACACCCCCACCCCCAACGATGGAAACCTCCTTTTTACCCTCAGGGATTTGTCATCTTCAGTGTGGGGTTTAGGGTAGAAAGTGTAACTCTGGTATCTATTAAAATTTGCCAAGGTTTCGCATTAATTTTAACTTCAGTTTTCCCCTTGGCCATTTAAGGGAATTTCTGGTAATGGTTTAGCAGAGAAGCCCTCAGCGTCCCTTGAACTGTGTGGGGGGCTCTTCTTTGCAGGTAAGTATGAGGGCATTTAAGAAGAATTTGCCTGGGCACATAGGTGACTCAGTAGGTCAAGTGTCTGCTTTTGGCTCAGGTCATGATCTTGGGGTCCTGGGATCGAGTCCTGCGTCAGGCTCTCTGCTCCGTGGGGAGTCTGCTTCTCTGTCTCTGTTCTCTTTCTCTCAAGTAAGTGAACAAAATCTTTTTAAAAAGTTTTAAAAAAGAAAAGAATTTGCCTAGGACCTTTGAGGACAATCTCTTTTCCAGTGCCCCAATCGATGACAGCTGTGACCTTGATCTTTGGACCAGTGTTTTGATAATGACCCCTAGGAAGGTGCAGGGCTGGAGGCCCAGCTGTTGCTTTGGGTGTCTGTCCTTGGAGCTCTAAAGCTAATAGCTTGGCAGATTTTTGTTTGCAATCTTGCTCCAGGGTCCTTTCAAAATGCTCTGCTGTGGTCACGAGTTCAGTCAGACTAGAGGCCTCCCATCCTATTTTCTGCCTTTTTATTGAACCACTAATCTCAGGAGATAATCCATGTACAAAGAGGGCAGCCAGAGCAGGCTGGGTGACCTTATTTATTGCTTGGAACCCCAAATGCCATAGAAAATGGTCTACACACAGGCTTTAAAGTCTGCCAGAGAGTTATATTTTTTATTTTTTTGTTTGTTTGCAAGTTTACATAATAGATCAAACAGGATGGGCAGGGAAGAGTCTAGGAGTGGCTTATAAAAGTGTGGCTGATATTTTGTGAGCTTTTGCTGGTCCCTGAGATGCTGAAGGCCAAGGATCTTGAACACCATCTTTAGAGTTTTGCTGTCTTGCTTTCTGCATCCATTTTTGGGCTTCACCAGATCGTACCAACATTTATGCAAGCTGATAGAGAACAGGTAGCCCAGGGTCACAAACTCTGATGATGACTCTAATTTCTTCTAAAAATTTTGGGGTTCCTCCCCAGGTGTAGGGCATTCTTTAAGTATGGCCCTTAGTTCCGTCTTTGGCAAAGGTGAGCAGGGTGCCTGAGGAGGTTCACCTGTGGCCTCAAAGTTTTATTTTAAAAGGAAACTGTCTCATGGTCTCTTCAGAATGGAAGGGCAGTTCAAACAGACCATTAGTAAAATGTGGGTACTCTAAAAAAGGACGGAATGGGGCGGAGCAATAGAGGTTATTTTTTTGTTTAAGATACTTATTGTGGCTTTAAGTTTAAAAAAAAAAAGAGATTTTATTTATTTATTTGACAGAGAGAGAGAGAGAACAAAGCAGGGGGAGTAACAGGCAGAGAGAGGAAGAAGCAGACTCCCCGCTGACCATGGAGCCTGATGCGGGACTCAGTCCCAGGACTCTGGGATCATGACCCCATTGGAAGGCAGACGCTTAATCAGCTGAGCCACCCAGGCACCTCCGGACTATAGTTCTTAAACATAAAATTAGCAGGTGTGCTGGAAGATGGTGCGCTCAATGCTTCAGATATAAAGGATCCCCTTTCTTAATTTAGCTAGGTCTTTGGATTTCCTGGAGCCCAGCTAATACCAAAGAGGGCCTATCATGGGAATCTTCTTGGGCTGGCACATGCTCTCACATCCTTTAAATGCTATCTGTGCCCACCAACTTTTTTGCCTTCTGAGATTCCTATTAGCAATTAGCCCTTAATTAATATTCCCCTGAGGCCTTCCACTGGACCCCATCTAGCCCAAATTGGACCCAGTGTGGCCCTGGACCCAGTCCAACTCTGGTCAGTAACCACCAACACTGTGTGGAATCTGGGGACTGGGGAAAGATTGGAACCATCAGACCCCAAAGAAGTGCAGACTGTTTCCAGACAGCTCCACCAGTAGGGCTTGGTGTGGGATCTGGGGGTGGAACCAAGGGCTGGGGTTTCGGATAAAACAGGGAACTGTGGAACATCAGACCAGGAGCTCAGAGCAAAGAGAAAGGCGCTCAGAACTGAGAACTTACCAACGTCCTTGGGAATAGGATGAGAACACGAAGGGTTCATGGGTGCCACGCCAGAAGTTCTCTTCAATTCACCACTGACACCAAATCTGTTAAAGAACAATGGGTTTATTCAATGTTTCACAAACTGGGCAGCATCCCCCAGAAGGATGTTCCAAGGGACTGTAGAAAATGGAGTGCTTGGGTACTATGCACAACTAGGGCAGGACAAGAGAGTTATTTGCAAAAAAAAAAAAAAAAAAAAGGGGACGGTTTCAGGCAAGGTGACCTTCCCTTAGTGGGAAGAACAGGGGGGTCTTAAGCAGATTATCTCACTAGTGCTGATCAGGAAATTCCAGACTGAGTTTAAAATTCCACTCATAGGAGAGGCCAAAACTGCAGTAGGTATTAAGGTATTAAGTCTTTGTGGGGCTTAACATAAGGGACGCCATTTTGGACCCATTGTTTCTTTTGAACAGGCCAAAGGCTGTGATTATATAGCCATGCTTTCTCTCTCCGACTAATTAGAAGACAACTTGACACTGAAATCTAATCCCAGCAGAACATGTTTTCTGGCTATCACTCTTGAGAAAGACAAAAGCAGTCTGTCTAAATTCCCACTACCTTCTCTTCCTGCACGTCAAGCCTTAGAGTTTTCACAAAGCAATCCACATCAATACTCGGCTCTGTTTTCCTATGAGGATTCGAGAAGGGGGGCTAGCTCCATAATGGGATCGCTTCCTTGTAGGAAGATGTCACCACTGACCCATAATCAATAGAGCGTGAACTTTTGAGTTATGGCTCTGCGCTGATCTAAATGCATCCATCAGAGCTTCTAGATGACAAATGGCACACAGCTGCGAACTTCTAGCCTCTGGCCAGTGACCAGAATAGAGCTACCTTATCCCTGTAAGGTTTATGATTTGAGCCTCTGCGAATGGCATCAGCAAACTGGCTTTAGGCTCTAACTTGGACTCATCTTGATGTGATGATGATGTGGGAAATATCAGTTCTCTTCTATTTCATTGTGGTATTAATTTACAGTACAGTATCCCCTAAATCAAAAGCTCCAAAATGGTGGCCCACAGACATATTTAGTTTAATTATCCACTATGTTTAAAATCCATTCAAATTAATGCCAACATTTGAAATCTAGAGAGTTCACGTACGCATTCAGATTGTTGGCTTCTCTTGAAATGCCAAAAGCTCTTGCCATTCAGGGTCCATATTCCTGGCCACAGCCAGATGAGACTGAATGGAGTAACCATGCTTCGGCAGAGCCCTGTGTTCCTCACTTACCAGTCTCCTATCCTGGCCTCTTCACTCCTTTATGCTACCTTCCTGGCCCCCGTCAGCACTGGAGTTTATGACCGCTGCCGTAATCAAATGGCCTCAAGCCCAGGTTTCTGCCTGGAGGCAACAATTCCAGACATGGACAACAACTGGAAGAATCTGGTTCCCTGCAGGATTGTGCAACTGTGGCCCCTGCCACGCCCTTCCCGTTGGTAGGATACTGGAACAACACGGAACTTCGCTGCACACACTGGGAATTTCCTTCATCCAGAGAGATCCGGGATTTGTGTTATGCTCTAGGACCCTGATTCCCATTCTTTCTTCCCAAGTACGTGGGCAGGAAAATGCAGAGTGAGGGGCTTTGACAGATAGGCAATTTTGTTTCTTCTTTCAAACATCTGTATTTTTTTCCTCCCGTGTGTCGCTGCATTCGACAGTGCTATTTAAAACTCCATAAATAAAGGCCAATGAAATTACAAAAATGGATCATCATTTTTATGGAAAACCAACTAAACAAATGTTTGGCTTAAAATGTCAGGCATTAGGGGACTTTTAATAAGATACTGAGAGTGAGTTCCCTAGAGGAGATGAGTGATTCAAAAATAGAACATAGGAGAACAGTGCTAACTGAGACTTAAAATACGAATGGCGTGCCATGTCCTGATGGAGGAAGGAACCATGTTACCTGAGCAGATGACACGGATCCCGAGGTAGGAGTCTCTGGGGCCCAGGAACAGCAGCTGTGTGGGATCTGAGGCTGTGGATATGAGCTGGTCATGGGAATCCGCAGGAGAAATTGGTTCAGTGCCATGTTGAACCACACCAGGTGGGATTTTGGGCCATAAAAGTTTCCCAGAATTCTAATAACAAGGAGTCGTCAGAACCTAGATTGTCGGGGCACCTGGGTGTCTCTGGGTTAAGTCTCTGCCTTCGGCTCAGGTCATGATCTCAGGGTCCTGGGATTGAGCCCCACATCAGGCTCTCTGCTCGGCAGAGAGCTGCCTGCTTCCCGCCCCCGCCCCCCCCCCCTGCCGCCTGCTGCTCTGCCTACCTGTGATCTCTGTCAAATAAATAAATAAAATCTCAAAAAAAAAGAAAAAAAAAAACCTAGATTGTCGCAACCATGGAATAGCACAGCAGGGAGGCCGACAGTGTATAGCATTGTTCTTATCAGCTGGGCCCTTCTTGAAAGAACTAAGTGTGTGTTTGTTTGTTTTTAAAGATTTTATTTATTTATTTGACAGAGAGAGAGAGAGAGAGCAGGGAGAGCAGCAGGCAGAAGAAGAGGGAGGGAGAGAAGCAGACACCCCACTGAGCAGGGAACCCCACGTGGGGCTCATCCCGGGACCCTGAGATCATGACCTGAGCCGAAGGCAGATGCTTAACCAACTGAGCCACCCAGGTGCCCCAAGGGAAAGTCGTTCTTTATAGAAGTCTAGCTAATAAACATAGAAGAAATTATTTCTGAAGAATTTCTAATTACTATTTTATAGCTACTAACGCGATAAAGAATATAAGGAATGAACATAAGTGGAAGCTGAAGACATTTAGTAAAGGATGATGGCTAACTTTGTAAGAAGAATCCCAGGGACACCACCCAGACCCACCAAGGAAGCCTAGAAGAATGGCACAACTGTGCCACTAGGTGCCTCATGATGTGAAACACTAGGAAGTAGAAAGTTTTCTTGCCCCTAACATTCAACTCAGATCTCATCAAGCCTGTTTACAGAAAATAAAAGAACCAAGTTAAATGACACCAAAGGGAAGCAAGAAGGCAAATCCAGAATGTAGGTCATTTTCCAGGACAAATGTCCCAGTTTCTAGAATAAATCAGTGGTCAGGTGAGGAAGAGAATTGTTCTAGAATAGAAGAGATTTAAAGACATAACCAAATAGATCCTATTTGGATTCTGAATGGAAGAAGCTAACCTCCTAAGGCTCCTGGGTGGCTCAGTTGGTTAAGCGACTGACTCTTGATTTTGGCTTAGGTCAAAGGTATGCTTGAAATTTTCCACAATAAAAAGTTTTTTAAAAAATACCTTTTGGGGCACCTGTGTGGTTCAGTTGTTTAGGCGACTGCCTTCGGCTCAGGTCATGATTCTGGAGTTCCAGGATCCAGTTCCGCATCAAGATCCCTGCTTGGCGGGAAGTCTGCTTCTCCCTCTGACCCTCCCCCTTCTCATGCTCGCTCTCTCTCTCTCAGATAAATAAAATCTTATAAACAAACAAATAATTAATTAATTAAAAATACCTTTTGCTGTAGGCACTCAGTCTTTAGGCTAATAAGTCAAAAAGCTGAGGTTATTATTACTTGGGAATTAACATTCCTTTCGAGTGATGACTCCCCTATAAACACCCTGGGAAGGGCACTTGAAAGTCAAAACTCAGTTTTCATCTCCAGAAATCCATTTTTTACTACTCACAGCCCAAAAAAAGCAGCGGTGGATTTTCCTCACCCACATTACTCCCCGCTATAATAGCTTAATGAGACGCACAGGGTAAATGGAACTCCATTTGCTGCTATAGCTGCTTGAGAACCATTAAAAGACCCTTAAAAGCATCACTCATGTATTAAGTGAAAGAAAACTCATCATTAAATTAAGGGAAAACAACTCTCCCGCTCAGGAGTTTTTGGTAGTGCAAAATACACTAAATAATGAAAAGTGTTGAAGCAAAAATGGTTGTACTTTGTTGTAGCATATTTCCAGAGCACAGGGAGAGCTCCCTTAGAGCTCTACAATGTACCTTCCTCTTTGTCACCGAAAAAAAAAGAGGCTTCAGATTAGGAATTAAAATTAAAAAGTACTCTAATTAATGATCTGGGCACCCTTGTAAATTCTGAAAAGTCTAAATTCTGTAAAGTATAAAATCTTTACAATACTGTAAAGATCTGTGCAGTCCTTTAATTTGGCTCTTCCTGCCTTTACGGCTAAATTTGGCAGCTGCACCCACAACACAACTCTCTTGGCCAGGATTCCTTCAAATGCCTATCTCCAACCCACCAGACATCGGTTAGGATATTAACCAAGGCTGCTTTGAGTACTTCTGTGATATTTCCAACTTTATTTTTAAAACATCTTAGCCAATGGTCGACCATTGCTTTTATGGCTCTCCTGTAAATGTCAGGTGCCACTGAAGTCAAGTTCAAAGGGCATCCAGCAGAGATTCTCAGAATGGGTTCTGGTAATACCCTCAGCAGAATCGCCTGGTGTGTTAAAAAAAAATACAGATTCCTGGGTCCCCTCTCAGGCCTGCTAAGTCTAGTCTCTCTGCTGATAGGGCCCAGATTTCTGCATCTTAAGGAAGAGGGCCAGGTGGTTCTTCCACACCATTTAATGGCCAAGTTTTCAAAAATGGGGGTTTCTCCCAAGTCTCTGAGAAAAACAGGAGAGAGCAACAATTGAACCAACAGCAGGAGGAAGCCGTCCGCCAGCACGTGGAACACTGCAAGACAGCTGGGCCTGGTTTCTTCCAAAAGTCAACATCATGTCCATCAACTGATGAATTACAAAATGCGGTTTATCCCTTCAAGGCCATGTTATTCAGCCATCAGAAGGAATGAAGGAGTCCAGCACTGCATAGCACTGCCCTTGTCTGTTGGGCCTTGGAAACATTATGGTAAGTAAAAAAAAAAAAGCCAGACACCAAAGACCACATGTTGTGTGATTCCATTTACGTGAAATGCCCTAAATAGGCAAAACCGTAGAGACAGGAAGTAGATTAGAGGTTGCCAGAAGACGTGCAGAGGGAGGGCGGGGGAGTGACTGCTAGCAGATCAATTTCATTTTGGAATGATGGAAACGTTCTGGAATTAGGTAACGGGGATGATTGCCCAAGTCTATGATTATACTAAAACCCACTGAACTGTATACCTTAGAAGGGTGAATTTTATGGCATCTGAATTGTATGTCAAACACTATTAATAGAAAAGTTGAAGTTGATAAAATTAATTCCCATATCAGGACTCACAGAATGGAGGCCTCCCCAGTGGCCTGGCCCTCGTCACGAATCAAAACCTGGGTCAACCTGTACATGCAGGAAGCACTTGTCAAAGAAACCTTACCCCAACATACACCCAACATATACCCAACATATACCCAACATACACCCAACGAACACCCACTGCTTCACAGGCACTGTACTCCTCCAATCTGTGGGCTTTTTTCCCTCACATAGGGGACATCTTTTTACTCAATTGTTTGGGTTTAGTCATTTGACAAAGGTGTTGGGGAAAAAAAAAGAGGACTTTTTTTTCTTGACTAAAAGAGGCTTAAAAGAAAGGGGAAATATAACCAAATACAGGGGCACCTGGGTGGTTCAGTGGGTTAAGCCTCTGCCTTCGGCTCAGGTCATGATCTCAGGGTCCTGGGATCAAGCCCCGCATCGGGCTCTCTGCTCCCGGGGAGCCTGCTTTCTCCTCTCTCTCTGCCTGCTTCTCTGCCTACTTGTGATCTCTGTCTATCAAGTAAATAAAAAAAAATGTATATATATAACCAAATACAGTGAGTAGACCTTGTTTGGATCTTGATCCAACAGACAATTTTAGACAATGAGATAATTTGAATATGGATTGGAAATATTGTTTCTTTTCTTAGCAATCATACTGGCATTATTAGGTATGATTATACCTTTTCTTTTGAGATGAATACTGAGATACTTAGGGGTGAAATAACATGATATCTTGGGTTTTCTTTAGAATGATTTGACAGGGGCGCCTGGGTGGCTCAGTGGGTTAAAGCCTCTGCTTTCAGCTCAGGTCATGATCTCAGGGTCCAGGGATCGAGCCCCACATCGGGCTCTCTGCTCCTGGGGAGCCTGCTTCCTCCTCTCTCCCTCTCTGCCTGCCTCTCTGCCTACTTGTGATCTCTGTCTGTCAAATGGATGGATAAAATCTTAAAAATAAAATAAAATAAAATAATTTGACAAAATATTCTACAAAATAAGTGTTTTTGGTTGATAGTTGTGGGCTGAAAAATAAATACACAGGGATATGTTGATTTTTATGCATAGTTGGATATTTTCATGATAAAAGTTAAGAATAAAGGAACTTCAAATTATCTTCATTTGTTTTGATTCCAAAAATTTCAGTTCAGTTTGTATGCTTAAATACTCCAAGGGTTAGGATGAAATTGAAGGGCAAATATTAGAGGTAGGTCTTTAGTTTTGAGCTTTTCAGCAGGAAAAGGCCAGAGGAAGAATTTTGAATACTTCCTTGAATTTAGAGAAATGAAATGGACAAAACAGAAAGGCCCTGGGCTCAAAGTTCCTCGGTCCTTTTAAAAAAGAAAAACCCTATTGAAAGTCTGTCCTCAAAAGCCTCTTGAAGTTCTAAGAGGATGAAATTATTGTTAACTAAATATACAGCTGATACATTAAGCAACAAATTAATTTCACATCAAAATACATTTGTGTCTAATATCCTGGGCTCAACATTTTATTGTGTAGCACTTCCTATGGGAATCTGTTGCTTCAGAACTGAATTTTACTCTTATAATCTTACTAGAGATATTTACTTACCTTAAAGATCTGTGACTGTATATATACACACACACACACATATATAACTTAATATTACATATATGTCATATAATATTATTATACACATATAACTTCATGCTGAATCTTTGACCAGAGAATTCATCCAAATTATCCCATCTCTCTTATGGGATCCTGCCATCTGTCTTCAGACACTGATTTCAGTATGACCCAGGAGGGTGACCTATCTGCTTCAAAATCAGAATCCCACATTCTTCTCCAGTATCACCTGGCCTGACCAATAACCCTCTTGCCACAGGATAATTAGGATTTGGAAAAAAACATTGACTAGGAAACATTCTACCTGGACATCAAAAATCTTGGCCACATAAACCTTTGAGAGATTCTTTTCAGGATATTGATACTGATTCTTTTCAGGAGATTGGTTGCAGTGCCCTCTCTATGAAGATCCATGGAGGAATTTCTTTCAGGAATATGTGTGCTTCTCTTGAGCGCCTGATTGGTTTCTATTTTCTGATTTTTGCATCAACTGCCACGCAGCACAAGGCAGGACTTTTGGCCTTCTTCCAGCAAGTGTATAGAGCCTCCTGGACAATATTTTGTGTACTAGCCCCCATGTTTCAATTTCCTCACTGTTTTCTTAAAACTCATTGCAATGCATTCTTACAGACTACAGTTAATTCCTCTTTGGACTAAAATGGGGGCATAAACAATAAATAAACAATAAATTATAAATAAGCAAATGCAAAAACAAACACAAAAAGTATTACAAATACATTACAAGTTGCTTTTAAGTACTTGGTTAAGAGTTTCCCTTTTAACAGGTACTGCTTCCTTCTTCCTCTGCGCGTGGGTGTCTGGCTCCGTTCTGGACATTTATCACCTGTCAACGAGCTGGGTCTACTACAAAATATGAGGAAAGGAAAGAGGGCAAGACTCAGAGAGCTTTGGTGCATCACTGAGGGATGATCATTTTCCAGCTACGTTGGGGAAAAAAAAAAAAGGCAACACGAAAACGTGGCTTCAGAGATGGTCTGAGATTATGTGCTTGTGTGCAAGTGGGAAACAAGAAGACCATGTGAAATGTGTCCTATCCCAAACAGGTTGGAGAAAGGCAGTGTCAGACTGTGGCCTGATCATTCCCAGCAGCCAGAGGGCTTGGTGGCTGTTGGGAGAGGGCAGGCAATGGATCTTTTTTATTTTTTTTTTAAGATTTTATTTATTTAATTTAGAGAGAGAGCACGAGCAGGGGGAGCGGCAGAGGGAGAGGAAGAGAATCACAAGCTGACTCCCCATTGAACACGAAGTCCAAAGCAGGGCTTGATCTCATGACACTGAGATCAGGACCTGAGCCAAAATCAAGAGTCTGATGCCTAACCGACTGAGCCACCGAGGTGCCCCTGGCTATCGACCATTTTTATATTTGAGGTTGTGACTTTCAGGGAAGCTTTCTGTAGGTTGACTCATCATTTCTGCATCTCTAAAACCAATCTCATTTTATATAGGGGAGATTCCTGGGGCTTAAAACTGAGCTTCTCCATACCTGCCCTCCAAACTTGGCTGAGACCCTCTGCCCAGTTCTGGTAACTGGGTCCATCCTCTAGTGACCTAACTGGTCACTTACCATACTGCCCATTCTTTTTTTTTTTTTAGATTTTATTTATTTATTTGATAGACAGAAATCACAAGTAGGCAGAGAGGCAGAGAGAGAGGAGGAAACAGGCTGTCCGCAGAGCAGAGAGCCCGATGCGGGGCTCGATCCCACGACCCTGGGATCATGACCTGAGCCGAAGGCAGCGGCATTAACCCACTGAGCCACCCAGGTGCCCCCATACTGCCCATTCTTACCAAGCTCTTCCTAGAGCCAGGGTCACGTGTTGGGTCTCAGCATGGTGGTGACTCAGGACCCTCTCTTCCTCCAGTTCTAGAGTTGGGCAGAAACGGCACTGTGGCAGGAACTCAAACACTGGAAACCAGCTTCTGCCTCTCCCTGGTTTTCACCAGGGAGATCTCACCAGTACACAGCTGGTGCATCTTCTGGGGCAAGTTATCACCTGTCCCGGGTCTCAGTTTCTACATGCATAAAATGAGATCATAATATCACATATTTCTCAGTGTTCATATGAGGCTTCAAGGAGGCAATATATGTCAGAAACATAGAACAGCACCTGGACCATAATCATAGGCGTGCAGTGAAAGCTGGCTATTATTCTGATGAGTCAGCAAGAAGGCTCAGTGGTATGAACACAGAATGTTCTCCTTAGCTATGCTGTGCTGGGGATGTTACTGAAGGAAAACAGGGAGTACCTTTCCCCCAAGAGTCCAGCCTCACGGCAGATTTATAATGCAGCTACTGGAGTCCAGTTTAGGTTCCAGGCCCAGTAGGGGTTCTACGGTATGCTCACATGGTTGCGTATTTTTGTTCAATGGATAAAAGTAAGATGTTCTTGCATTCTTTTTCTTAAGAAGACAACTCCACCAGATACAGATCACCTTCATGCAAGTGAGGACTCTTGAGGTAGGCATTACTATGATGGCATTTTGTACCTGAGGGAACCAAAGCTCAGAGAGGTTGAGGAAATCACCCACCTATATGTACCTAGTAAGTGGCTGAGCAAGTCAGATCCATGTGGTCTGACTTCAGAGGGTAGATTCTCCATTCCTGGTCTACACTATTTCCCTCTAAAGATGAATGAAGAAAACAAAGGAAATACACAGGAGATCGTTTAAGAACGTGAGAGTTTCAGGGGCACCTGGGTGGCTCAGTCAGTTAAGCATCCAACTCTTCGTTTCGGTTCAGGTCCCGATCTCAGGGTCATGAGATCGGTCCCCATGTCGGGTTCTGCGCTCGGTGTGGACTCTGCATGAGGTTCTCTCTTTTCCTCTCCCTCTGCCCCTCCCCCTGCTAAAACAGATAATTAAATCTTAAAAAAAAAAAAAAAAGGATTTGAGAATTTCAAAAAAAAGAAAAAGAGGAAGAAGACAACTATGACGAAGATGACGACCACTCAAATCATCTGAGCTTCAGGTCTCCCAAAGTGTGTCTGCACCTGCTGTCAACTCCTATTATGTCTCTGGTGCCCCCGCTACATGGCCAGAGTGCTGACAGCAGGGAGGTTGACAGGTGGGTATAGACTTATAGATAGGACTGTACATGTTAAAAAGATTGATTTAAAACACTGTCATTTGCTGGGGTGCCTGGGTGGCTCAGTCAATTAAGCCTCTGCCTTTGGCTCAAGTCATGATCTCGGGGTCCTAGGATGGAACCCCACGTCCAGCTCTCTGCTGAGTGGGGAGTTTGCTTCTCCCTCCCCCTGCTTGTTCTCACTCTCTCTCAAATAAATAAGTAAATAATCTTTAAAAAATTAAAAATAAATAAAACACCGTTATTTGCTGAGATGAGCCACCTTTGCTCTAAAAGAAAGAGTATAAATATTCTGATCTGTCTTTAGAATGGCATGAATGCTTACATCCTACCCTAAAGAGGTAGCTCTCTCTCCAAAAAACCACCTTCTTCACTTTGCTGTTTAATCAAATTTCACACTACTCCCTACTTTTGCAGATGAATTGTTGCACAGAATGTTTTGGCCCCAGGCTATGTTGCCCCCTCTGTTTGCGCAGGTGGCCTTTTGTGGCCCTACCCTAAAAGGAGCCCATGGGTTCCCAGAGCTGAGCCCATTAAGTCTTTGCAGAAATTGCATTCCCCGGCTCAGCAGAACACATTTTGCCACAAATTTAAAAAAGCTTCTCTATAGGTAACTGTCACGCTTGCTTCAGTGAAGGAAAAAAATCGCCAAAACTTAGAAAAGAATGGAATGCAACAGCCAATATACAAAAACATCAGTTCTTAACAGAGCAAATCCTTGATGCTTAGGGCCAACTAAGATGCCCTCCAAGGCGTCTGAATGTCTCTGCAGTTACCTCTGATGAGTCCAGGTGACCCACTTAGTACACCTAACCCTCCTTTCAGTCTGTAGCCCCTGTACCCAGACAGGGGATGGAGGGCAGACTGTCATCACTGTTGCAGAGTTATGTCTATTGAGACACAGGGTAGACATGAGAGCACCAAAGGCATCACAAGGGAGATCCTGATGTTTTCTTCATCTGATTTCAGCAAGTGGTGGCTGGTGCCCAGGCTGTTCATGGTCCTTAATTCAGTGAGTGTCCCTAACTGTGGGAGGTATGAGCAATCCTTTTTGAAAAGTGCTATCCAGTTGTCCCTTGACCAACATGGGTTTGAACCGCCCAGGTCTGCTTATATGCGGATTTTTTTTTAATATAAATATAGTACAGTATCGTGAATCTATTTTCCCTTCCTTATAATTTTCTTAATAGCATTTTAACCTAGCTTTATTTAAAGAATACAGTATATTAAACACATAACATAAAATGTGTGTCAATGGACTATTAAGGTTATTGGTAAGGCTTCCAGTCAACAGGAGGCTATTAGTAGTTAAGTTTTGGGGGAAGTTACCGAAAGTTATCTGTGGATTTTTGACTATGCTGGGTTCAGTGCCTCTAACCCCCATGTTGTTTAAAGGTCAACTCTACTTTGCTCTGATATCATGTTCATACAACTGTTTGCAGACAGCTAAAATAGGCTTCTTTTATTTTCTGTAATGAAAGTGATAATTATTTTATTTTCTGATTATAAATGGTACGGACTCATTGTAAAGAATTTGAATAATTCTGAAATATTTAAAGGAAAATAATACACGAAGTCCCACCACCTTGAGAGAACCACCATTAACAGTAACGATCTTTGCATGAGGACACACAGACTATAATATGTGTGCATATGGATATAGATACAGTATACAGATACATAGATACTTGGGATTACAAGATACATGTGGTTTTGTCATAGACATTTTGTCTCTCTTCCTCACCCCTCCCCACCACCGTCTGTCCTCCAGATAATCGCACTAGGGATATGTTGTGCTTATAGATGCTGAGTCTTGAGGGATAGGTAGGAGTTAAGGAGCAAAGGAGGAGAGGTGATAGGCAGTCAAGACAAGGAAATCAGCAATGCAAAGGCAAGGAAGCAAGAGCTCTTAGAGCAGTGCTTCTGGAAACTTCAGTGTGCATACAAGTGACGTTGGTTGAAATGCAGGTTATGAATCAGCAGATCAGGGCTGGGGCCTGAGATTCTTTATTTCTAACAAGCTTTCAGTGAGGTCCATGCTGTTGGCTCACACTTTGATACAAATTGCTGTGCTAATGCACTATGGAATCTACCAGTCACCTGAGGCAATTTACATTTCAATTAAAGGTAAATAAAAATTAAAAATCAGTTTCTTCATTGTACTAGTCACATGTCAAATACTGACTAGCCACCTGTGGCTGCCATATTGGACAGCGCCGTTATAGAACATTTCCATTATCACAGAAGAGTTGTAGGGAATGGTGCTGGCCAGAGCATCCAGGGAGCTCCAAATAGTTCAGTATGGCTGGAACCGTAACAGGTATGTGTGGTGAGGGAGGCAGAAAGACAGACAGGGAATTGGTCTTGGTCCTGGTGGCAGTGAGGAGCCATTTAAGGATTTCCAATGGAGATGACAGCAGTGTGGAGATTGTACTAGGGCAGGAAGACGAGGCAGGGAGGCTGAGTGCAGGCTGTTGCAGTGGGCCAGAGAGTAGATGATGGGAGCTAGAACTAAAGTAACAGGGAGCGGGCAGGAGAGGGAAGACTCATGGAATGGTCCACGGAAAGAACGGACTGACTAGAAGGAAGTGAGGAAGCAGGATATTGAGAATGGGAGGGGGACGCAGAGAGAGGACAGCATTTGGGCTCAGTTCTGGACAGCTGGGCTGAGGAACTGTTATTCTTCAAGAGGACACAGAAGAGAAGAGTGGGGTGATGAACCATGCTCGAAACAAGCTGATTTTGTGGTGTCTCTGGTCTTCCAGATGAAGATGTGAGCAGGATTTGTGGGTATTTGGTACTTAAAGCCAGGGAGAGAGGTTTAGGCTGAGGGAGCCCCTTTGGGTGGGAGAAGCCAGGCAGGCTGGGAGTCCTTCATGGGCATCCTAGCTCTGCCACAGTTGTGCAGTCAGGGACAGTCACTCAGACTTTCTTGGCCTCAGTTTATGGTCTCTAAACTGATGATAATGGTATTTTTATGTAAAAGACTGAATTCTATGACTGGTTCATAAGCGCTCCTTCAGTGTTACTAACAATAGTCTTGTTATCTGCCTTGCAGAATTGTCTTATGAATTAAGAGCCAGCATGTGTAAAGTGCCCGATGCTCCGGAAATGACTTTTATTATTGTCATTCCTGGGAAGCTGGTCAGCAAGAGTATACAGAGTAAAAAGAGAGGAGAGCTGAGATAGAACGGCACCAGAACCAACGCTTGAAAAGGGAGGACAAAAGAGGAAGAAGGGAGGGCCACAGGTGTAGGAGGAAAAGCAGGAATCAGTGGAGACTCAGAAACCAGAGGGAAGGAGGAATCAGGGAGGGAGCAGTCAGTTATGTCCAATGCCACGGAGAGGCTAGGGAAGATCAGGAGCATTGGACTGAGGTCTCACGGAGAGGTCGCTGGTGGCCTTGGAGAGCAGTTTCAGGGGATGGGGAAGAGGAAAGTCAGACTATCCTGACCTAGAGGGCTGAATAAGGCTGAGACAATGGAAGCCTATGTCAGCATGGTCTTTCTGAAGGTCTGTTAGGAAGGGGAGGAGAGTGTGGCATCTGGGGACTGGGGGCATATTTGATGGAGGGAATGTTTATTCAGGTTGAAAGTGATAGAGTGTGTATGTATGGAGAAACTAAGAGCCAGAGAGAAGTGAGAAACAAGACAGGGAGGGAAAAATACCCCCAAATAACGGATAGCTTGAGAGACCAAGGGAAGCTAGAAGGAATGGAGGCTGGAGCCCAGCGGCCAGGATTTATTTAATGGTGGTCGGGGAGGGCTGTACCGGTTTATAGAGGTGGGAATTCGGGGAAGCATGAAGATAGTACCTGCCCATCAGGTCTCCTGTGCTTTTCCACCTGGCTCCCTGGTCCTCTAGGTCAAGCTAAATTCTCTCAGGCTGGACAGATTTCCCTCAAATAATCAGGTCAAATAATCATAAAGAAATGATTCCATTTTCTTTAACCTGAATTAGAAGCATTTTTCACAACAAACATAGATGACCCTTAATTTAACTCCAAAACCAGTTATACAACGAGTTAATTTCACTCCATCATCTCTGTATTAATTTTAATTTTTTTTAATAGTTGAGAAGACATTTTTCCTCTACCCCAAACAAATGGTTTTTACCATTTCAGATGAACTACAGCTGATCTTTGCCCAGAGGTGTGAAGTCCTCAGACTGAGGTGGATTTCTCCGGAGTTCAAGTGAAACCTTATTGGCATTCTTCTGTGACCTCATCCAGTGTTTATCAGCTGGCTCGGGAGGAAGGCACCCTAGGTCGCTATTGAAGTCCTACGTTCATCTCTTTGCTGACGTTTACTTCTCTGTCCTAAGATTCTTCCCAGGCAGTTAACTTGTCCACATTCATTGCCATAACTGAAGGAAACGTAATACCTGTCCACTACCCAGAGGGACTATAACAAGAACAGATTCAAAACTAGAGACACGATTAGAAGACTCTGAGATAAGGAAGGTTAAAGGGGCAGCAATGTGGTGTGCCCTCTGCCACTTTCACTCATCTTACATTCATCTTACGAATATCCACAAAGTAGGGAGTGGCTGGCTGCTGGGACTTATTAATAAAATTTACTCCAGCGCCCTGGGATCAACCCCTGCATTGGACTCCCTGCTCAGCGGGAAGCCTGCTTCTCCCTCTCCCGCTCCCCCTGCTTGTATTCCCTCTTGCTGTCAATCTCTGTGTGCCAAATAAATAAATAAAATTTTTTAAAAAATAAAAATAAAAAAAATAAAATTTATTCCATTTCTTCTCCTCAGCAAAGGCATCTTAGTGATTCCCAAACCACACCCTACGTCAGATCCTATCATTTCCCCTCCTAAAAACTGCCTGAATAGCTTTTCATTGTTCTTTGCATAAAATACACACACTCTACCAGGGCCTCCGACATTGTCTGGTCCAATGTCTGGCCCCCGTGCAGCCTCACCTCAGGCCACTCTGCTCCTACATCCTTAAATTCCATTTAAGGTCCTAAAAAGGTCAAGCGCTTTCCTGTTCTTTGGGCCTCTGGACACCCAACCTTAGGGGAGATGGCCTATCCTGATCAGAAGGTCAGATGTAAATGCTCTTGGTTTCCCTTCCGGCTCCACACACCTGGGGAGAGGCAGTGCGGTGGTGTTTTGAGGGGCTCTACTTTTTAATAAGACTTTGGGGGGTTGAAATCCCAGATCCACCACTTGCTAGCTACTCTGCCACCTCGGAAAGCTACTCCGCATGTCTGTTTCCCCATTTAAAATGTGGGCTTGAAAAAAGATACTTTGAAGGCTAAATCTGTTAATAGATGTTAAACTCTTAGGACTGTAATCGGAGTTCTCTTGTTTTCGCATATACTCCGATTTTATTCCACTTGTCAAGTTTGAGACTGTCACCTAGGGAAGGTTTACGGTGCTCCCCAAGCTCCTGCCGGTTATGGTCGACTTACTGAGCTCCGCTGATGAATGCACAGTGGTCCTCTCCGATTTAGGAGGGGCCCTGGGTGAGCGTGGTCAAAGAGACAAGGTCCGGCTTCTCTTGGAACTTACGGTTCAGCAGGACAGACTCGAAACACACGCCGGGCTGGTCTAGTCGTGGGAAAGGGACTCTCCGGGTCCTGACCCAACCCTAGAGTGACCGTGAACCCGCCCCCTCCCCCAGGAGGGGCCCCGAGGAAGGCACCTCGCCCGCGAGAACCAGAACCTGGAGGGCCAAGGGGAGGCGCCAGGACTCGGGATTCCGAGAAGGATGCTCCGCGCAGGCCTAGCTCGTCCTCCAGCCGAGGAAGAGCCCGAAGGACCTGGGCGGGCCGGGGACCGCGGGCGCCAATGGCCGGTCCCACCCCGCCCCGCCCCCGGCCGGAGGCTTCCCGGGATAGGCTGCCCGCCGCCCCGCCTCCTGCTCGCCGCGCGGTAGTCCTGGTGGCCGCGCGGCGGTCCCGGTCTCTGCGCCGCCCGCGTCCCGCCGAGGTGAGCGGTGAGTGCGCGCGGGTGCGGCGGGGAGGGCGCCCGGCCTGCGGGCGGGGCTGGGGCTGCGCTCGCCCCGCGTCCCCTCGAGCTTTGCCCGCCCTGAGCTCCGCTGCTCCCGGCGGCCAGAACGGAGGGGTAGAGCAGTCTCCTCGGAGGCCCGGGGGGCGGGCGGCCCAGCCCGTCCCGGGGCCCCGCGAGGCACAGGCGCCGCGCCGAGCCGCCCGCAGGCTTCCCCGCGCCCGGGCCGCCGCCCTAACAACCTCGCGCTTTGTTCCCCCAGGGCGCCGCCGCCACCACCTCGTAGCGGGTTCGGGGCCGGCCCGCCTGCGGCTGCGGGAGCCCGGCCCGACCCGGGGACCGGAGTTTGTCACCGACGTGTGCGGGGCTGCAGTGGGTTGAGCTCTACGCGCAGGTAGGTCCCCGTCCTGGAGTGAAATGCGAGGACCCAGGCCCGGAGCACGTGGCCCGTGGCGACCGGGGTGCCCACATGTTCGGCTCAGTGGACCCCAGATTGTCTGGCCCTTGGGATGGGGGGAATGCGCGTTCCCGGGCTCCCCCCGCACAGCAGCTGCTTCAGATGGGTTTTTGGACTCGTTCAAGAAAGCGCCGAGATCCAGGGGATAGATGAGAGGAGTGCAGGGATCCTAGAGAACCCTGCAGAAAACCCAACCGGCCCTTTCCTGTGCCCTTTTAAGGCTGACGCAGTGCCTTAAGAGGCTAACACAGAAGGGTAAAGTAAGTCTCCATAAAACCCAGGGAAGAGATTGTAAAACTCCTCTTTGGATCCTGTCTGGAGTCACAGCTGAAACAGAGGGAAATTTTTGGTTCAAGCACCTTGCTTGATCTTAAGATTTTATTAATCTGAGAGAGAGCACATGCACGCGATGGAGAGCACCGGTCAGCAGCATGGCGGGGGCGGGGCAGAGGAAGAGGGAGAACCAGGCTCCTGGCTGAGCAGGGAGCCCAACTCTGGGCTCCATCCCAGGCCCCGGGGATCATGACCTGAGCCCAAGGCAGATGCTTAATCTACTGAGCCACCCAAGACCACCCTCGTGATATTTTTATACAGTTCCTAGCACAGTATGAATTTAAACCCAACTGTAGTTTTGATGATACCTCCAGAGATGCTTATCTTTGAAGGTGGGGGAAAAGTCTACTTAAGATGTTTTCTATTTGAAAGGTCATTTGGAATTTTTTCTTCTTTATAGGTTGAAGACTACAGGCACAAGCAGTGGAAGCTGGAATATTCCAATGCTGGTATTTTTATTGACTTATACCAACTCTGCAGTTTACAGTACACACATGCCTCTAATGAGGTCAAATAGTCCTCACTTGGCGCAGCCATGTGTCCGGCCTGCCCTTTGCAGGTGTTAGCAACAGGACAGTGCTGGTGGTGATCGGGCAACATAGCAGGGTTTTTTTTTAAATTTCCATCTTGTCCTTTAGTTCTGACAACTCTGAGTTCAGAACTATTCTCTCGTTTTATAGATGAAGCAATAAACAAGTTAGGTACTGACTCAAGGTCCCACCACATGTGTAGCCTTGAACGAGGGTCCTCATGTAACTTTCTGGCCATGTGACCTCCTGGAAAGTCACTTCTCTCTCTTGGCATTTAACCTTCTAGTGGTACTGTAGTGATAACTGAAACGGTTGAGGCGAGACCACAGTTAGAGCTGTTAAGAATATAAGGTCTTCTTAGTATTTAATTACATCAAACCTACGGAAGTTACCCAGAATTTGGCACAAAGGGGGCATCTGTTTGCCTGTTATGTGTTTTTGAATTTTTTTTTTTTAAGATTTTATTTATTTATTAGTTAGAGAGAGAGAGCACAGGCAGACAGAGAGACAGGCAGAGGTAGAGGGAGGAGCAGGCTCCCTGCCGAGCAAGGAGCCCGATGTGGGACTCGTGGGACTCGATCCCAGGACGCTGGGATCATGACTTCAGCCGAAGGCAGCTGCTTAACCAACTGAGCCACCCAGGCGTCCCTGTTATGTGTTTTTGATGAATGAGCATAAGGAGCTGTGAGAGGGGATTTAAAGGATAGAGTGGTGCTAGATTGTGTGAATCTGAAAATCTTGAAGGTGATGGGGAAGTTTTCCTGTGGGAAGAAATGACACAGTGGAGCAAGATAAACAGAGCCTAGTATGTGTTAGTTGTGTGTCATGACCAGCCCTGGATGTCTGCAAATGCCTCATTTTCCAGAAGTTTTCAATAAAGATATTTAATATTCACCTTGGAGTCACTCTTAATGCTTACTTCATAACATTGTGCCAGCCTTTTCTTCTAAACTTCATTTTACACTTGCATGTGACACTAAAATCCAGCCTCAGGATTATTTTTCAGGTCATCTATTGAGAAGGCCCTAATTGCTAGAGGGGAGGAAAGTAGGGAAGGGAGAGAGGAACCGCATGTATGTGCACTGTGAGTAGAGGATGTGAGCTCAGGGCTGGCCAGGGAGGACTGGGGCCGGGATCTGGAGGTGCTGTGGTTCTGTATGTATTTGGGTGGAGAACGTTTCGGGCAGAGGGAAAACAAAAGGCCCCGAGAGAAGTGTGTAAAGGTTTTGCGGGGGAAGCAAAGTAAAACTGCAGAGAAATACTGCTTGTATGCAGGCTAAGATGGGTATCTTATACCTTTTGGCTTCTCAGGTCTCTGAATGCTGTAATGTTTACCTAGAAATGTTCCCTAGCATCCCTACTCTTTCCTGCTCTTACCCAACTTCTCTGTGGCCACTATCCTCTCTCTCCTCACCTACCCCCCCCACAAGTGCTCTTGTTCTAGAATTCTCTAGCATCCTATAACAGCCTAGTCATACTTAAAAGTCTAGTCAGTGGTTACCTGACTGCCCTGCCCCTACTTTACTGAAGTCCATCTAGGTCTCTTTCTTTTTCCTTTTTTAAGATTTTATTTAACAGAGAGAGGGAGATCACAAGAAGTAGGCAGAGAGGCAGGCAGAGAGAAAGGGGGAAGCAGACTCCCCTTGAGCAGAGAGCCCGGTGCAGGGCTCCATCCCAGGACCCAGAGATCATGGACCTGAGCGGGAGGCAGAGGCTTAACCCACTGAGCCACCCAGGTGCCCCCCTCATCTTGGTTTCTATCATATTCCTAGGGGCTAATCAAGCTCCTGCCATAATAATGATTCTGGTATGTTTGAGCCCTAAGCCCATCATGAGTATACTTCAAGGAGCAGTATCATTTATAATTAAGCCTAATATCAATAATACTGGTTGAATTATATATGGCACTCAAGTGGGTGGCTTACAGCCAGTAAGAACACTAGAAGCAGCATTAACACTAAACCTAGGTTCAAGCTCCCACCCTTCCGTGTGATCTTAGACCAGTTACTTGGCTTCAGTCTCTTGCTAATTGTCATAAAGTTGAGTCTATACATAGTAATTACCTGGTGAGTAGTAAGTAAGTAAATGTCATTCATTGGTAGTACTATAGGATCATTTCTATAATATTGTATGGTCCTTGTAATAAAATGACAGTGCTGGTATTCAGTATTTCTATACCAAAATGCTGGCTTTGATTTCCATACAGTTAGAGCATGTATCATGGGCTGAGTACTGCTTTAGGTATTGTGACCACATGAGTGAATAAAAGAGACAAAAGTCCATGAATACTGGTGGAACTGATGTGCCTCCATTGTAAAGACCCGTGAGGCTTCCATGCTCAGTGTAGGAACTAGTTAGCAAGGTGGATGGCAGTGGAGGGGTGCCCAGTGGTTGGGAGAAGAAAAGGCCTGTATGAGGTGACTTCAAATGCTAAGTGGGAAAAGGGAAAGAAGAATGGAGAGTCCTAAAGCTTCCACTGGGGCTGCAGCCCCAAGTTCTGGTAAAACAGGACATCAACAGTGGTTCAGGGATAAGGGGCCAAGAGAACCAGTTTTCTAGCTGCTGTCTCAAGGTGTGAATAGCGAATACACTTGCCAAGAATAACCACTGGTGTCACCAACCGCTCCCACTGCCCCTAGAAGAGTCACCCGGGCTGGGTGAACAGTTGGAGACCCTGGGTCTGCCATTGGTCCTCCCTCTCCTCTCCCACTACCAAAATCTCAACCGGTTCAGCCCAGTTTACACTTTGGTTTTCCAGTTTTTTGTTGCTTTTTTTTTTTTTTTTTTTAAGATTTTATATATTTGTCAGAGAGGAAGCACAAGCAGAGGGAATGGCAGGCAGAGGGAGAAGGAAGCTCCCCCACTGAGAAAGGAGCCCATGTGGGACTGGATCCCAGGACGCTGGGATCATGACCTGAGCAGAAGGCAACTGCTTAACCAACTGAGCCCCCCAGGTGCCTGCCAGTAGAAAAGTTTTGATGCTAAAAAGTTTTAAGTCCATTAGACTAAACAATAGCAGGTGGAAGATGGAAGCAGTCTTAAGTCAGATAAGGGGGGGAAAGAAAAAAAGGAAACTACTTTTTTTTTCTAAAGGGTCTCAGAGTTCAGAATTTAGAACTATAGATATTAGAACCATGCTGCCGAATATGCCCAAGTCACAAGTCACATGGGGCTATTTAAGTTTAAATCAAAACTGAATAGGGGCGCCTGGGTGGCTCAGTGGGTTAAGCCTCAAGTCATGGTCTCAGGGTCCTGGGATCAAGCCCCGCATCAGGCTCCCTGCTGAGCAGGGAGCCTGCTTCCTCCTCTCTCAGCCTGACTCTCTGCCTACTTGTGATTTCTCTGTGTCAAATAAATAAAACTGAGTAAAATGAAAAATTCAGCTCCTCAGTTGCATGAGCCATGCTTCAAATGCTCAGTGGTCTTTTGTGGCTAGAAGCTATTGTAACAGACAACAGATACAGGACATCTCCATTACTATAGAAAGTTTTGGGGGCACCTGGGTGGCTCAGTTGGTTAAGCGACTGCCTACAGCTCAAGTCAGGATCCTGGAGTTCTGGGATCGAGTCCCGCATCGGGCTCCCAGCTCCACAGGGGGTCTGCTTCTCCCTCTGACCTTCTCGCTCATGCTCTCTCTCAAATAAATAAATAAAATCTTTTTAAAAAAAAGTTTCGTTGGCAATACTGTTCCCAAGGTTTTGCAGAAGAGAAAAACCTATGGCATAGTAGACCGAATAATGACTTCCAAATATAATCAGGTCCTAATTTCAAACCTGTGTTAGCTTATTTGGAAAAGGGTCTTCCCAGGTGTGATTAGGTCAAGGTTCTTGAGACGGGAAGATTATCTTGGATAATCTCTGAGCCAGAAATCTAATCACAAGTGCCTTTAATTAATCTATTCAGCAGACCCAGCGTGAAGCCCAACTGCAGGGCTTGAACTCAAAGCTGAGAGCGAGACCTGAGCTGAGATTGAGAGATGCTTAACGGATTGAGTCACCCGGGCGCCCCACGAGTGCCTTTATGAGGGGGAGGCAGGAGAGTCCATGCTCAAGGGAGGAGGCCATGAGAAGACACACAGAGATCTGATTTTGGCCTTGAAGATTATGGAGCAATATAACTTCAGATTAGGGGTAGGTGGCAGCCACCAGAAGTTCTGGAAGACTCCAGGAATACTCCAGGAATAGACTCTTCCCCATCCCCCAACCCCACCTTGAGAGTGTGCATTTGGTTTGACCCCGGGAATCTGATTTCTGGCCTCCAAAATTGTGAGAGAAAAAATTGCTGTTTTAAGCCACCACGTTTGTACTAATATGTTATAGAGCCTAGCAGCCTCTGGTAACTAATACAGATGGAAAGCTTAAGATCACAAATACAGCTGGAGCTAGAACCCCACCACGCTGCCTCCTACAGGATTTTTATTAGTGCCTTATGGCTGTGCGAGTGGGGGTAGATCTTATCTATTCATTAGTCAATTTTTAAAAAAAATTTCAGAGGTATGGCAATGAAGTTAAACTTTATTTAGATTTAAATCCCGAGAGACGCGAGCATGTGGCTAAAATACCGAGGATTAGCAAATACCTCGTAAAACAACACAGATGATCAAAACTAATATAAAAAAATCATTTAGGGTTTATTGGGATGCCAATTTATGGTTTACTTATGTATATTTCCAGTACATTTCATTTACACAGTACAAAGCACCTCCAAAGATCAAGTTGTAAACATTTAGTAATGAAAACAAATTGAGACAATATGCAAACCATTATTGTAATTGTAACTTTTGCCTTGTGGGCCATACAGCTTTGGGCA
Source organism: Taxidea taxus jeffersonii (assembly GCA_003697995.1). Taxonomy (NCBI): domain Eukaryota; kingdom Metazoa; phylum Chordata; class Mammalia; order Carnivora; family Mustelidae; genus Taxidea; species Taxidea taxus. The sequence continues at coordinate 192,437 of ML104089.1, forward strand.
GCAGCATTCCAGAGGTAATACAGACCATTAAAAATGAGACAATTTTTCCATAACCTCAATTAGTTTTGGCTCATGTTTCACAAAATGCAGACTTGGATTTCTGGGAGTATTTTTAAAACAATAACAAAAAACCTGAACAATATAACTAATAAAACTAGTCATTTCAGAGACACCACCACACGGTTCTGACTTCAGTCCTACACAGTAATTTCCGGCGTGTCTAAATTGAAACATACCAATACTGAATGATGACAGTATCCTACCACAGACTGGAAAGGAAACGGGCACAAACACAGGTTTCTGAATGAGAAGTTCATCCTCATTGAATTCAAAATCTCTTCTTATGGGAAGGAACAGCACATGGTCAACTAGATCCTTAAACTAAAATGCCAGTATTCATGAACAACAATATCTGAAATTGTTTTCTAGGTTTACCAAAATGTATATGAAGTCATGTTTCACCTATTACTTCTGTATCTCAAGTCTGATGTCTATTAGCAATGCTTTTTTTATTAGTGTTTCAGCAAAACTACCAATTGACTTGACCATAATGTACTTAAAGCTGTTGGTGGCCAAGGTAGTGTCTTCCCTTCGATGAATGCTTATTAGAGCTGATGCTTAGGATAGGACCACCACGCTCAGTAAGTAGTACACATGGAAAATGTGAAGGTCAAAACTCAGCTCCTTGTGATTGATGAAAAGATTGTGTCTGTCGTTGTTAATGTTTTGCTGATGGCAGTGATGCCTTCCAAAACTCAATGCATGGTATCTCATTCTGGTGAAGGAAGTTAGCAACAAAATGGAACTCCATTTGTCTACCTTTTGTACCAAAGAATTTATATATAAAAATCTACTTAAAATTGAGATTTAGGGGGCGGCTGGCTGGATCGTCAGCTAAGGGCTCCTTCGGCTTAGGTGATGATCTTGGGATCGAGTTGGATATCTGGCTCCCTGCTCAGTGGGGAGGTGGGGAGGATGGGCTGCTTCTCTCTCCTCCCTCTCTCTCCTACTAATGTGCTCTCTCTCAAATAATTCTGTTTCTTTGATGACAGAGTTGAATACCTATTTACACTGTCTGAGCTCAATTTCCCACTACAAAAAGTCTCATTATTACAAGTCTGAATATCTCTGCCTAAAGATGGCCATTCTTATCTTTCTTGAAATATCTCCATACAGAGTAACAATAATCTCTAGCGTCCTGTTGAAAGTTTAACTGCCCAGCCTGTAGGTAACCTACTGATTATACTAATGAGCTCACCCTGAAGAAACAAGGTAGAAATTTTAAGTCCCGCAGTGAGTTTGCTAGGTTCCTAATAAACTTTGAGCCCCACGCTCTCCGCTTTGTCACACTCAACTCTACAGGCTTGACTCTGCTCAACTCATATACCTACAAAGCCAGTGGAACATGTCTGAAGAAGCTCAGCTCATTTTAGATTCAGACAGAAGTTTCGCCAAGACCAGTGAAACTAAACTGTGGGATTGTGCCCTGAATATACGCCCAAGTGGCAGGTTCACGTGCAGCTCTGGTTTTGTTTGGCCTCCGCAGGATCATCAGCCACAATGGAATGAGATACAATCCTAGAAACTTTGCTCATGTGCAAGTTTTCTTACAGCATGAGTCTGTTTCTTTGTCTCAATTTAACATTTCGGCCATTTTTCTTACAGTTAATTGACTATGTGAGCAAACCAAATTTCTGACCCTCTCATTGTTTTCATGTGTTCTGTGGGCAATGGGACAGCACTTCCCACGTCATCATGGATGTCATCTCTGTCTTCTTTAAACTTTTTGTGCCACTCAAAAACTCCTGCTCTTGACATTACTTCTTCACCATAAACTACTGTTAACATCTCAAGTGTCTCACTTACAGACTTATTTAACTTTACACAAAGCTTAATAGGGACTCATGGCTCTAAATAATGGCCATTCATGTTTACGGTGGAAAAAGAGTAATTCTACTCACATCTACGCAAAGATAGCTGGCAACCTTGAAAGCACGGTTGTGGGCAGCTAAACGTGTTCTATCCGGGCAACAATCACTCCTCTGATTTCACAAGAAATGGAATTTCTTGTGAAATTTCATCTCACAATGAAAAATTAGCCCAAATTAAAGCACAAGAGTGCAAATGATCTTTGGAGGAGTTGCTGAAGATTTCAGCATCACACCATCTCAGCTTGGTATTTTCCCATGTACAAAAGGGGAGAAAATAAATTGGCATTTTCTTACTTGTCAAATGGCTAAGAAAATGGTACTTGAAATACATGAACTATACGCAGGGAGCATTTAGCCTCCCCTCACCAAAGAAAACCCTAAGATAAAATCAATCCTAATAACAGTATGGAAACCGCCATCCATCTAGGCTGTATGTTTAGAAAGAACTAGTTTGAAATTATATTTTTTCTAATGATATTGATTGATAGGAGGCCAAATGCAAGATACCAACCTAGTTCATTTCCAAATACATAACAAGAGGATAGATGCTGTTGTCTCCAGCCTATATAACACAATGTATGAGGTTGGGTGTCTAGGAGTTCTGGACACATACTACCTAGTGTATTCAGAGTTTAAAACAAACACACATACATTGAAAAATAGCATCTAGTAAGCTTTGAACATGAATTATTTTCACTTAGTTTTCAAATCAAACTTTGAAAAGGGTTTCACAAATTATGTTTGTACAACACAGATTCTGGAATTAAAATTAAGACAAGGTTTTCCAATGACTGGTTGCAACTTTAGAGTGTATTTATTGAAGAGTTTTGCTTCTTGTGTGTGTGGTGAAGTATATATACTATAAACGATGTAAAAGATTTTATTTATTATTTTGAGAGTGAGAGAGAGAGAGAGAGAGAGCGCGCATAAGTAGGGGGAGCAGCAAGTTGAGGGAGGAGGAAGCAGGCTTCCTGCTGAGCAGGGAGACCGATACAGGATTAGATCCCAGGACCATGGGAACATGACCTGAGCCAAAGGATGCTTAACTGACTGAGCCACCCAGGTCCTCCCATAAACAATTTTTAAGTGTTGTGACGCCTGGGTGGCTCAGTTGGTTAAGCGGCTGCCTTTGGCTCAGATCATGATCCCAGAGTCCTGGGATCGAGTTCTGCATCAGGCTCCTTGCTCAGCAGGGAGCCTGCTTCTTCCTCTGCCTCTGCCTGCCACTCTGTCTGCCTGTGCTCGCTCTCCCTGACAAGTAAAGTTTAAAAAAATCTTAAAAAAAAAAACAATTTTTAAGTGTGTAATTCGGAGGCATTACTTACATTCACAATGTTATGCAACCATCACTTTTCTAGAACTTTTCCACCATCCCAAACAGAAATTCTGTACCTGTTAAACAGTCAACTCCCCATTCTCTCCTCTCCCTAGATCCTGGTAACCCCTATTACTTTTTGTCTCTATCAATTTGACTACAAAGTAACTCATGTAAGTGGAATCATATAGTATCCATCTTTGATTCTGGCTTCTTTCTTTTTTTTTTTTTTTAAGATTTTATTTATTTATTTGACAGAGATCACAAGTAGGCAGAGAGGCAGCCAGAGAGAGAGGAAGGGAAGCAGGCTCCCGGCTGAGCAGAGAGCCAGACATGGGGCTCGGTCCCAGGACCCTGGGATCATGACCTGAGCTGAAGGCGGAGGCTTTTAACCCACTGAGCCACCCAGGCGCCCCTCTGGCTTATTTCACTTACCATGTTTTCAAGGTTCTCCTATGTTGCACCAGGTATTACTGACTCCTTTTCTAAGGGTGATGAGTACTCCATTGCATGTATATACCACATTTTGTTACCCATCATCTCTACATGTATTCGGGCTGTTTCCACCTTTTGGCTATTGAGAATAACGTTACTATGAACATGGGTGTACAAGTAACTGTTTGTGTCCCTGCTTTCAATGTTCTGGGGTTTACGCTGAGCGCGGAATTGCTGGATTACATGCTAACTCTGTGTATAACTTTTTGAGAACCCATCACACTTTCCCACAGCAGCTAAACCGTCTTAAGGGCCCACCAGCTGTGCACAAGGGTTCCAAGCTCTCCATTCATTTCTTCGCCAACACTTGTCATTTTCTACGTGAAAATTAAGGAGTCTACAGGTGTCTACATGCTTTGGGATTCTCCTTTGCCTCCCCTGCCCTCTACTTTTCTGGCAGTGCTTTTCCTTCACTGAAACACAGAGTCAAGCTCAAGACATTTACTATTAAGTATAAAGTACTTGATGGTAATTTTGTGGTTTTGGACACGTGCAAGAATTCAGTACATACTACCATGCTCTCTACTGCAGAAATCTGCATTACTTTTTTAGGAGGTGAGTAGGGCTGCTATTAAGGGTCTGCATTAAAAACGAAGTTCAAAATCTAAGCGTGGCTCCACTTGAACTCTCCGTAAAATAGCCCGTGGTAAAAAAAGGGGGGGGGCTGGCACACTTAGGTAGGGGGGCTAATCCCTACAACCATGGTATACTGGACGTGCTGCATGCACTAAAAAGCGTCTTTGCAATAGAACCACAAATTCACTATTTTTAACCCAAATGTCCCCTTCAAGGTTGCATACGACACAGGTGGGGTGAGCGTCAGTACCCGGCAGGGCTAATCGGGTCGCGGTTCCCTACCCCGGGGTCCTTCTGCCAAGTGACAGCAGAGCCGCTCCGCCGGCCCGCAGAGAGAAGGCGAGGTCTAGCCCGAGAACCCAAAGCCCGGGCTGCGCCTCACCTCCGCCTCCCGCACAGCTGCTCCAAGGCGGACCGCACCCGCCGGACCCCTCCAGCTGTCGGAGCAGCCCGACCGCCCAATCAAGCAGCGGCCAAGACCCGCACCCTCGCGAGATCCCGGAGACGTTCCCACAAACCGCGAGAACACAGGCAGACGCGTTGTGCCAATCAGAGAATGGGGGCGGCCCTGAGCGCATTCAATTGGTCAAACACGGGAACGCTCGCGTCGTATTGGCATCTTTTCTGGCCCCAACTCCACCCCCTTGGCCTGGATCCCCGCCCCCTTCAGTGGCCCCGCCTCTGAGCCGAGCCGGTAGGGAGGAGGCGCTGGGTTCCGGTTGCTGGAGCTCCCGCCCCCAAAGAGCCCTAACCTGTTTCTTACGTGTGGCCGGATAGGAACAGATCACGCTCAGGTTGTGACATGTTCTGTCGTATTCCTAACCGTAGCCGTATACTCTGTGTTCCACGGGACCCAGCCTTAGGCAGGGAGGTGGTTTTACGTGTGCTTGAAAGAAGGCAGGGTTGCTTGGACCTTGCCAAATTAAGATCTTTCCCTTAAAACTTCCTAATCTCAATACCTTCTATCTTGCTCTGCATAGTATGCAGTGCGCATGGACTTTGTTGTCCGTTTGATTTGGAACAAATCGTTAAGTCATCAAAATAGCCCCAGTGAAGTAGCAACCGTTACCTCCATTTTTCAAGGAAGGAAGGAAGGCGCAGAGGGATTTGGTGACTTGAAGTTCTGTTTCTTCTCTAAGCATCAGCTATCCTCTGTCCTTGTCAGCCCTATTGCCCTACTTTAATTCAGGCCTTCATAATCGCTTGCCTGGATTACTTCTACAAACACTTCCTTAGCTCCCGTCCTTGCTATCCTCTGCAAAGCCAGGGATGAATCTTTCTAATGCACATCTAATCCTGTCTCTCAAATCGTTCTCAAGTCTCTCAAATGGCAAATCCTTCGGTGGCCCCATATTGCTCACAGCGTCCGGCAGAAGCTGCTTTTTATTGAAATATTACATACTTACACATAAGTACACAAATTATAAATGAAATTTCACAAATGGATCACACCAGCAACCAGGTCAAGAAACAGAACATAACCAGCATCCCAAAAGTGTTTCCTTCCAATCACTAACCACTTCCCTCCCACCCCAGGGTTACCCACTATCCTTAGAATTCTAAGTCGTGAGTAGACTAGCAGCCTCGTGTTTGTACTTGAAGAACGGGACCATTATAGCACACACTCTTTTATGTCTAGTTTCTTTAACTCACTGTTACGTTCATTAAGTTCATCCATATGTCGACTCCATTTACAGCTCGTTCATGAGGATTGCTGTATTGCTGTATTGCTGTATTGCATTCCATCGTGTGAATATACCACATTTAATTGATCAAGTCAATTGCTGATAGACATTGAAATAGGTGTATATCTTGGACCTACCAAAAATATTGTGATGAACATTGTAATAGAGATCTTTCAATGAACATGATGAATCATGAATGCATTTCTTTTTTTTTAAAGATTTTATTTATTTGACAGAAATTACAAGTAGGCAGAGAGGCAGGTGGCGGCGTGGAGGGGAGGAAGCAGGCTCCCTGCAGAGCAGAGAGCCTGATGTGGGGCTTGATCCCAGAACCCTGAGATCATGACCTGAGCTGAAGGCAGAGGCTTCACCCACTGAGCCACCCAGGCGCCCTCATGCATGCATTTCTCTTGGATATTTACCTAGAAATGGAATTGTTGAGTCATAGGTTATGCCATGTTCAAATTTGGATATTTTAATATAGTTTTCCAAAGTGTACCAGCTAGACTCCTATCAGCAAAGTAAGACAGTTCTGGTTGTTCCATATTCTTATGAATACTTGGGATTTTCCATCTGTTTTCATTTTGGCCATTTTGGTAGGAGATAATTGTGTCTTGTGTGATTTTAATTTGCCTCTCCCTTGATGGTTAATGAAGTTGAGCACTTTTCCACATGTTTATTAGTTTACAAATAACTTTATTTAGTGTCTGTTGAAATTTTCTCATTTTTGTGAGCTGTTCTTTTCATTTGTATTTTTCCTAACATTTGATTATAATAATTTTAAATATTTAGCAAAGTCTTTTTTTAAAGATTTTATTTATTTATTTCAGAGAGAGTGTGTGAGTGCAGGGAGGGGAGAAGGGAAGGGAGGGGGAAAAGAATCTGAAGCAGACTCCACACTGAGTGCAGAGCCCGACATTGGGCTGGACCTGGGACTCCATTTGGGGCTCAATCTGGGCTCCATCCAGGGCTCAATCCCACAACCGAGCCCCAAAACTGTGAGATCACGAGCTGAGCTGAAACCAAGAGTTGGACACTTAAATGACTGAAGCACCCAGGTGCCCCAAATACTTACCAAAGTTCAAAGAATTTTATAGTAAACACACATAGATTATATGTATAGATTCTATGAATAACATTTTATAAAACTTGCTTTGTTACATTTCTATCCTTTTATCCACCTTAATATTGCTGCATTTCACATTACAGGTAGCGACACATGTCCTGTAAGTAATTTAGTCTGCATATCACTAACTGAAATTCAATGTCTAAGGTTTCTTTTGATGTACAACTTCAACGAAATTAAATCCGCAGATCTTCATTGTACATCTGCTGAGTTTTGAGCACATGAGTCTTGAGTTCCATGCTTCCTCCCAGTCAGTCTTCATTTCTACTTTTCTGGGGGCTACCCCTATTCTAATTTGTTCTCCACTGTCCAGCTTGATGTGTTTCAAGATTTCGTATTCCTGGAATTATACACTGTATACTATATTTCTGATTCCATGCTTTTGCATGTGTCAGCAATCCACTTCTTTTAACTGATGAGTCATATTCCCCTGGACAGATATGCTCAGTCTGTTTATGTATTATAAGAGGATTTTTTTAATATGCATCCTGTGTCAGGTCTATATGTGGCAAATATCTTCTCCCATTCTGGGTTTCTTTTCATTCTTTTAATGAATAAAGTCTTCTGAGGAAAAAAAAATCTTAATTTTAATATTCCAATGTGTCAGTTTTTATGGTGAGTATTTCTGATTTATGAAGTCTGTGTTTACTCCAGGTTATTAAGATTTCTCTTCTGTATTCCTCTAAAAGTTTGATTATTGTAATTTGCTCCATTAAGAACATTAATCCACTTGGAATCAATCGTTGTAGGTGATGGGATACAGAAGTGGACCCAGATGCCTTTTTCCCATGTGGATATCCAATGAAACTAACGTGTTCATTTAAAAGCTCATTCCGCCCATTTGCAGTTGTCATAAATCAGGTGGCCATATATGTTTAGACTAGTTCCCACCTCTGTTTTGTTTGATAGATTGATTTTGTTTCTCTTTGCATCAATCAGTCTCCATTACTATTTGTTTTATAATAACCCTTGAGAGTGCATCCCTGAACTGAATATTTAATTTTGTTCACTTTGAATCAAAATAGCCATGCAGAAAAGATTAAATGAAACAAGATGGGATCGGGAGGGAGACAAACCAAAAGAGACTCTTAATGTCATAAAACAAACTGAGGGGGGCCGGGGGGAGGGGTGTAGGGAGAGGGTGGTGGGGTCACATTAAATGTTTAGAAAAAAATTAAAAAAAATAAAAATAAAATAAAAAGGTAGTTACATATTTATGGATTTAGAAATAGAACAAAATTTATCAACTGAACATTAAGTTTTAAGAGTTAAGATTTTGAATTTGTAAATCTACCAAATTTAGTATCAAATATCAACAGTAAAGTATAAATTGTTTTTTCTAAAAAAAAAAAAATAGCCAGGTAGCTAAGGCTCACCAAATCAGCACAGATACAGAACATTTCCATCCTCACAGGAAGTTCTGCTGACAGCACTGCCTTAGAAGGCATCTAGAGCCCAATACCAGGTACCTCAAATCACAGCCACGGGCCAGCTTCAGTTGATGGCTGGGCTGTTCTTCAAAAATCTGTGTAAACATCTCATTTTAGAAATTCAGAACCCACCTTCCCACACATAGGTAAGACACCCAATTCTTTTGACCTTGCAGTGTTAGCCATGAAAATATTATTTCAGGTGTGGGAGAGCTGAATGCTTTGGGAGACATTTACTATGATCAGACGCCATAAAATACGTAGCCCCAAATCATAGGATAAGATTCCTGCTGTAGGACCATTACATGGAGTTTATTATGTGTTCTGGTCCAAGTTCACCCCGAATTCTCTCTGGGAGGCCTTTTCTGGGCTATCTCTAGCTGTGTTCGAGAGAGTTTGCCCTCTGACCGCAGGTTGGATCTGTCTCCTGTGGATGAGGAATTCTTCAAGCCATTTTGTCCTGCTTATTCCATCAGCCACTGAAGTCTTATGCCATAAAAAGATACATATGATAATGATACATATTACTGAGCCCCTACTCTGCAAGGTGCCCCGAGCTGGGCCCTGGCTCTCCTAGGTCAGATCATATCAATTTCTTTTATTTTTTTTTTAAGATTTTATTTATTTATTTGTTAGAGAGAGAGAGAGAGAGAGAGAGAGAGCACAGGCAGACAGAGAGGCAGGCAGAGGCAGAGGGAGAAGCAGGCTCCCTGCCAAGCAAGGAGCCTGATGTGGGACTCGATCCCAGGACGATGGGATCATGACTATGATCAGCTGCTTAACCAACTGAGCCACCCAGCCGTCCCCTTAGGACAGATGATAGATAATACTTACCATTGAGCATCTATTGTAGCCCATACACTTGCGCTTGTTATTTTTAATGATCATAATGACACTAAAAGGTAAATATTGTTAACTTATTTTACAAGTGACAAAGCTAAATTTGTTTTTAGGGGGGTCAAATTTCTGCAGCTAATAAGTGCTAGGACTGAGTTTTAAGCTTTGAATCCCCAACCTCCCTCCCACCTCTGTGAGACACATCAGACTGCAAAGGGGCTCTGTTTCCTCTCAAGGCGCACCTTGTCGAGTATAGGAGATAAACACAGAGTGACCACAACCCACAGGAGAACAGACACTACAAAAGGGAAAGGGAGGTACATGAAGCCAACCTGTGGGAAGTGAGCCACATTGCCCAGCAGCTTGGTCTTGTGAACATGTACTGAAATCCCTTATTCTTCCCAAAGTCCTTCTAGAATGATCTGGGAAAGCAACAACCTGCCCTCTTGCTGTCCTCATTCTTCAGCCAGGTTTTTCTCTGACCCTATGTCTAAGAAGGAGGCATTGCTAACAAGTGGTCAGTGGCCTCTTTAGGAGTACAACCTTCCGATGATCACCTCAGAACCAGAATCTCCTAGCACCACCAGAGCAAACATTGGAGTCCATGTGGAAGAAGGACCTGCAAGGATGGGCCCTTTAAGGAAACTCTAAATGTGAATATGGCAGCTGGGTCTCTAGTGCTGCCTTGGGCCCTAAGGAGGAGGACCACATCCTAGGTGTTATGGCTTGAATTCTGTCCCCTCTCTGCCCCCAAAATGTATATGTTGACGTCCTAACCTCCAGTATCTTAGAATGTGACCTTATTTGGAATGTGATTGTATAGGGTCATTGCAGAAGTAAATTGGTTAAGATGGGGTCATACTGACGTAGAGAAAGGCCCTCATCTAATGTGACTGATGTCCCTATAAAAAGGGGAAGTTTGGACCCAGACCCAGACACACACATACACACACACACACACAGGGAGAATACTATATGAATGTGAAGGTGAAAGCAGAGATGTTTCAATGAATCAAGAAATGCCAAAGATGTCTAGAAACATCAGAAGCTGTGGGAGAGGTCTGGCACAGATTTATCCTTTAAAAAAAATTATTTATTTTTTTAAAATTTCTTTTTGATGTTTCAGAATTCACTGTTTATGCACCACACCCAGTGCTCCATGCAGTCTGTGCCCTCCATAATACTCACGACCAGGCTCACCCAACTCCTACTCCCCTCCCCTCCAAAACCCTGTTTGTTTCTCAGAGTCCACAGTCTCTCATGATTCATCTCCACCTCCGATTTCCCCCAACTCCCTTCTCCTCTCCATCTCCCCATGTCCTCCGTGTTATTCCTTATGCTCCACAAATAAGTGAAACCTTATGATAATTGACTGTCTCTGCTTGACTTATTTCACTCAACACAATCTCCAATCCCATCCACGTTGATAAAAAAGTTGGGTACTCATCCTTCCTGATGGAGGCGTAATACTCCATAGTATATACTTACAGTCCTCAGAAGAAACCAATCCTGTCAACTCCTTCATCTTGGATCTCCAGCCACCAGAACTGAGACACTAAATTTCTGTTCTTTAAGCCTTCCAGTTTGTGGTACTTTGTTATGGCGGCCTTAGCAAATACACTAGATAGAGATGGCAAAGGAATAAGGTAGCAGGAATCTGCACCCCGAGGGCCTTATGGAGCACAGCTTCCCCATCAGCCTTGGTGCAGATATAAATGTGGGCCTGGTTTTAGACACTCATACTTGCCCTCTCTCAGCTGCATCCAATCCAATCCTAATGGACACTCGGGAAAGTCCAAACTCATTATCATGACATATTCTGCCCATCAAGATTCAGCCCCTGCCTCTTTTTTCTGCCTTGCCCCTCCTGACCCCACATAGTTCAGTCATATAGCACTACTCCCAGACCCCTCCCTTCACCTCTTTCCTCTGCGCATACTACTCCCTCTCCCGATACTATCTTTCTTACCCCTTTCTCTCTGCCCGTGTTCGTTCTTATCCTTCTTGACTTGGCCATCTCTTACCTTGGGTTTTACATCCTCCAGAATTCCTGCCTGGGCCTCACTAGGGTCAGTTTCTGATCTCATGCTCCCCTGCTTCCCACTATCACGATGTATATCCATTATGTTGTAGATTGTGAACTACTTTTGGAGTTCAGTGCATGGGCTGTCAAAAATGCTCATTAAATCTTTGCTCGATGGTGAAGAATCACTAGGAGTTTTCCTTATCCTATCTATGGCATGATGCGTTTCAATTCTCTAAATAACAAATTTATTTAGGATTTTGTTTGTTTAAGATTAGACCAACAATAAACTCATGATGACTATGAAATGAAGCGCCTGCTTTTGGCCTTTTCTTTTCCCTTTAGGTACCTGTAGCTTTTAAAATCTTTTTTGTTATTTAAGTATAATTGACATACAATGTTATATTAGTTTCAGGTGCATGATATAGGGATCCAACAATTCTTTTGATTTACACAGTGCTCACCGTGATACGTGTACTTACCATCTGTCAGCACACAATGTTATTAATGTTATTACAATTGAGTGTCTATATTCCCTATGCTGTATGTTCCATCTCCTTGACTTATTTATTTTATAACTGGTATTGGCTTTTAGACAACAGCAGTGTCTAAAAAACAGTGTCTAAAATAGCAGTGTCTAAAAGCAGTGGGGTCTTTAGAACCTCCTGTGAATTTGAAAATCTTCTGTGTCTCTGCCATTCAAAATGGTAACCACTAGCCATGAAATTCAAATTTCATTCTATTCAAAATGTTCAAAATGTTCATTCTATTCAAAGTTCCTCAGTATGGTAGCTTGAACAATGGCCTCCAAATATATCCACATCCTAATCTCCAGACCCTGTGAATTTCAACTTATATTATAGACGTGATTGAACTAAAGACTCGAGATGGAGAAATTATCCTGGACTGTCTGAGTGGTCTGTAAATGTAATTACAGGTGTCTTTATAGGAAAGAAAACCAGGGTGACTGGATGGCAGAACAAAGAAAGCAATGCTACAGTTAGCGTTATGCTGCTGGCTTTGAAGACGGAGGAGGGAGGCCTGGAATGAAGCTCTGGAAGTGGGAAAAGGCAAAGAAATGGGTTGTTCCTGGGGCGTTTGGGTGGCTCAGACAGTTAAGCGCCTGCTTTCAGCTCGGGTCGTGATCCCAGGGTCCTGGGCTCGAGCCCCAGGTCGGGCTCCCTGCTCAGTGGGGAGTCTGCTTCTCTTGCTCTCCCTGCTTGTGTGCTTGCTCTCTCTCTTGCTCTCACTCCTCTCTGTCAAGTAAATAAATAAAATCTTTCTTTTAAAAAGTGGGTTGTTCCCTAGAGACTACAAAAGAAATGTGGGCCTGCAGACACCTTAATGTCATCCCAGTGAAACTGATTTCAAACTGTAAGACAATAAACATGTGTTGTTTTAAGCCACCAAGTTTGTGGTCATTTGTGACAGCGATCCCAGGAAATTCATACCCACAGTAGTGCTGGCCACATTTCAGGAGCATGCTTCTAGACAGTGCAGTTCTAGAATCTTCTTCTTGGGGGGAAAGTACATGGGACAGATCTCCTAGCCTCTACATCTTTCAAAATTGAGAAAAATTCTAAATATGAGCAACTTGCTACTTGTATCCAATATGAATATATGATACAACTCTTTTGCATAGGAAAACCAAGCCAAGAAAGCTTACTTGTCTTCGGCTCAAGCATGTGATCACAATGACTGTAACTCAAAGTCTTCCTCTGATACTGTGATCCATCGCTTGCAGTGGAGACAGATTTTAAAAGGTCTCATTTACCTCATGAAAGTCGATACCAAAAAGACATGATTCCATTCAATTTGTCTTCCTCTTCAGAACCCCCAAAGCATTAGCAAGTCGGAAAAAAATTAGACCTCTCTTGACAAGTGTCACTTCACGACAATGGTGATTTTGGAGTCTCAGTTTTGTCTGGTGTGCCCATGAGCAGTCCAGGCAGGAGCCCCTCAAAGGTGTGAGGGTGAAGGGGGCACACCTCTCTGGTCCTTGCTCCCAAAGGCCCCCCATGATAGGCTTCCCAGCACTGCACTGCCACCAATGGCGGCTTCATACCTCTACCTGACTGTGCACGTGGGAAGGTTCTATGACAGCCAATCGTGAGGAAAGGAACAGAGCAACCTTCTTTGAAAATGGCGTGGGGGAGAAAAACCACTACCAGAGAAGGTCTATTAAGGCAATTTCGAAACCACCCTGAACTACATCACAAGAACACTCTAAACCTAGTTGGAGAAGGCAGTTGACAGCCCACTCCTGGCAACTGTTTTTGTTTGAATTATATTATTGTTGTAAACATACCATTTGGCCATTTTAACTGTTTTTCGGCATCAGGACCATTCACAATGCTGTACAACCGTCACCACCATCCATTTCCAGAAATTTTATATCTTCCCAAACTGAAACTCCGTACCAGTGAAATAATAACTCCCCACCCGCCTTCCTCCCAGCCCCTGGTAACCTCTGCTCTACTTTCTGTCTCTATGAATTAGACTATTCTAGGGACTTCATGCACGTGGAATCATGCCGTGTTTGTCCTTTTGTGTCTGGCTTATTTCACTCAGCGTGATGTCTTCCAGGTGCACGCACGCTATAGTATCTATCAGACTTTCATTCCTTTTTCAGGCAGAATAATAGTCCATTGTGTGTACGCAGCACATTTTCTTCATCCATTCACATGTATCAATGGGCACTGGGTTGTTTCCAGCTTTTCGCTACTGTGAATAATACTGCTACGAAAGTTGGTGTGCACACTGATGGGTGTGTGTGGGTGTGTGTGTGTGTGTGTGCGTGCGCGCATAAAATAAATATATATTTGTATATGTATTTATATATTTTTAATATATTTTTCAAAGAGTCAGCAAAGCTTGTCTTTATTTATTTATTTGTTTGTTTTTAAGCTTTTAAAAAGATTTTATGTATTTGTCAGAGAGAGCACAAGCAGGGCGAGCAGCAGGAACCTGTAGTGGGAGAAGCTCCCACTGAGCAGGAAGCCCGATGTGGGACTCGATTCCAGGACCCTGGGATTATGACCCCAGCAGATGTTTAACTGACTGAACCATCCAGGTGTCCCCACACTGGTATATTTTAGTAGTAGACTACACAAACCTAGTAACCAGAATTTGTACAGTGGGAGAAATAGGTTTAAAATCTCCCCCAAATTAGTGGTTATAAAACTTGGTCATACATTTGAGTCACCTGGGGTTCTTTAATAAATGCCCAATGCCCATACTGTACCCCAGACTAATTGTATCAGATTATCTGGGAATGGGACCCAGGAATCAGTATCTTTTGTAAATCTTACCAGTCAATTCCAATGGGCAGCCAAGCTTGAGAATTAGTGCCTTAAACAGTTCACTAGTAAATGTGTTTTCATCGAAAACTCATTTCCTTTCCCTACAATCTCTAAATTACACTTGGGTTTTCCTCTACATTCAAATCCAACTTAGCTGAATTAAAGTCAGTTTTATATTTTCAAGATGTGCTAAGCCAAAGCATTGAACTTTATAATTTAAGTTTGAGTGGGAGGGAAATCTCAGCTCTACTTATTATTATTAAGGGAATGTTTGCTCCTATCAGAGATAAGATGAATATATTCAAATATGTTAAAAAACACTTTAAGCAATTTGATCCAATAATGAAACACATTCTCTTTAACTTGAGGCCTAAAGACTTATTCCCACTGACACAATGATTTGCTATTGCTTTGGAAATTCCATGTTAATGGAATTAAACATGAAAAGAGAAATGCACCATTATTTACAGATGTTGCAAGCGATATTTCTAGAAAATCTGGGAATTTGCTTAAAAATATCCTGGATATATAAAAATAGGCTAATGGCAATAAATATAGAAAAAGTCAGTAAGATCCTTGTACAACCAGTAATAGCCAGCTGAAAAATAAGAGATCTAATTTTTAACAGTGACAAAGATGTAACATACTTGAAACAACAAAAGATGCAGTATATATTTATTGCACAGTAATAAACCACATTGGGTGATGCTTTAGAGGTTGGCCTAGAGAGAAGGCTGCTGGTTGCTAATCCTGGCTTCCACTCTTAGTAGGAACTAGGAAGTTATTTAACTCTCTTTAGTTCTTCTGACTGTAACACAGGATCATAATAATGCTCACCTCATAGAGCAGGGAAAATTACATGAGTTAAAAATGTAAAAGTGCTTAAAACAGTCCCTCTACACAGTAAGTATCATTTCAGTGCTAGCTTTTAACTTTATTACTGGAAGTCTTTTGAAAAAGGAATCACATAGATGGAGAGCTATAGCATATTCTTAAATATAGTGTGTTTATAGGCAGAAAGGATGGAGGGAGGCAGAAAAGAAATAAACATTGGTATGTAAGAAGTAAGTTCTAAAACTTGACGCTAAGTATGTTTATGTCTGTTTCCTCTATCTAATCTGTAATTGCATACTTGTGTTTAAGGTGTGCATTTTTTTCTCCCTGCAATTCCAATCAAATATATAGAGAACGATAAAGATAAAGTATTTTAAAAAATTTGTATGGAAAAATAAATGGATTAGAAGATTAAAAAATACCCAAAAGAGGAGATGAGGGCTGTTGTCAGATTTTACATCTGACAACATGGATTACATCTGACAACGTGGACAACAATCTATTATGGAGCAATTTCAGAATAGTAGTAGGATAATAGGACTCTACTTCAATGAATAAGAATCCAGAAAGAGACACAACACCAATTTAAAATAGAAACAGAAAACTTGGCTGTATAAGATTTTTCAAAATCAAGAAGATAAAGAAAATGAATGTATATATTTTGATAATTGATTAGAAATATGAAAAATGAGTAGTCCATAGATAAGAAATTTTTAAAGCTTAAATTCATGGAGAATTATTAATTAGTGAACAATTTTTGAAACACATCTGTGGAAGAAAAGTCAATTTCTCTGTGGTTTGAAGAACTCAATAGAAAAGGTCTAGAATATCTGAATATATATTACAGCCTTAAAGATCTGCAAGATGGGGGCCCCTGGGTGGTTCAGTCAGTGAAGCATCTGACTCTTGATTTTTGGCTCAGGTCACGACTTTAGGGTCTTGAGATGGAGCCCCGCATCAGGCTCTATGCTGGGTGTGGAGCCTGCTTGGGATTCTTTCTCTCTCCCTCCCCCTGTGTCCCTCCCCCTGACCCTCCTCTATCCACACACACTCTCTCTCTCTAAAACAAAACAAAATGAAAAAACAACAAGAAAAAATATCTATAAAATGGAAAATGAAGGCACCATAGCAAAACAGGAGGTTTAAAAATCAAGTAGGACACAAAGTAACCCATCACTTCTCTTGACCCTCCCTTCTACTTTCCTGAGGGCAGAATCTCTTACCTTGACCTCTGACGTAGCGCCTCCTCCAGCTGGACTCACTGCTTCCACTCTTTCCTGGCCAAAATTCCATTCTCTGCAAAACAGCCTAAGTGATTCTGTTTTAAATGATCATTGTTTTTTCAAAGCATTGAAATGAAATTCACATTCCCTCGTCTGGCTTCCAGGACGCAGGATCACTCCCACGCAGCTTCAGTGCGTGAACCTCCCCACCCGAACCTTTGTACCGGATGCTTCCTCGGCCTGGAACACGCTGCCTGGTCCCCATCTCTCCAAGGCTGGGTCCTTCTTGTCCTTTAGGCCTCAGTTTAAATGTTTCTTCCTCCAAGAAATCTTATCTGGGACCTCAGTTTAAAGTAATAAAGACTAATATTTATGGATTGATTTATTTACTTATTTATTTATTTATTAAGATTTTTTCATTTATCTATTTGTCAGAGAGAGAGAGCACAGGCAGACAGAGCCGCAGGCCGAGGCAGAGGGAGAAGCAAGCTCCCCGCCGAGCAAGGAGCCTGATGCGGGACTCGATCCCAGGACGCTGGGATCATGACCCCGGCCGAAGGCAGCCGCGTAACCAACTGAGCCACCCAGGCATCCCTGGATTTTATTTTTTTAATGTCAGGCAAGTTTCTGACACTTGATGTGTAAAACCCATACTATCTCTCAAAGACCCAATGAGATAGATTTTATTATCATTATTCCCATCTTACAGTAATGAAACTGAATCCCAGCAAAGGGCTGCAAAGATGCTGATAGAACTACAAGGCAGTAGCTCGTCAGAGACTTCACTTAATTGCCCTACTGCTTATAAGGTAGTCTGCCAGGTACTCGCCATCACATCACTCTGTTTTTAGTTTTACTTTTTCAAAGTGTGATTTTGTTTGTTTGTTTTTCTTCTCTTGATAGAATGGAAGCCTTATATCTATCTTACTCACTGTTGTGTGTCCAGGACCAAGAACAATGGCTAGCATGTAGTAAGTACTCAACAAATGTTTGTTGAATGAATAGATGAGTAAGTAGGCAAGCAACCAAGAAATTATTTAACTAGATGAAGAAAACAAACAGGATTACAAAAGGATAAAAGGATCATTTTTATTTTTTATTTTTTTGAGACTGAGTCCCTGTGCACATGAGTAGGAGGTGAGGGGCAGAGGGAGAGAGAGAGGGGTGGGGAGATTGTCAAGCAGATTCCCCACTGAATGCAGAGCCTGACACAGCTCGACTGGGGACTTGATCTCACAACCTGAGCCAAAATCAAGTGTCAGATGCTTAATCGACGGAGCCACCCAGGTGCCCCAAAAGGATCATTTAAAAATTTTAAAATTCTCATTCAAAAGTTCCTACTCTTTCTTTCTTCCTTTCTTTTTTTTTTTTTAAGATTTTATTTATTTATTTGACAGAGATTGAGATCACGAGCAGGCAGAGAGGCTGGCAGAAACGGCGGGCGGGGGGAAGCAGGCTCCCAGCTGAGCAGGGAGCCCGATGCGGGGCTTGACCCCAACACCCTGGCCCAACCCACTGAGAAATCCAGGCGCCCTGACAGTTCCTACTCTTTCTTTAATGCTGTGCTCCTTAACGGCCATAGCAGGCAGTCTCCTCCATTCCTCCTGGAGGGAAAGGGAAGTGCTGGGTAGCGTTAAGGCCTCGGAGTTAGAGACACTCGGGCTTCTTCAGACTGGGAGCTCAGATAAGGGAAGCCTCTCAGAGGTACTATGTAAACTGAGACCTCAGTGGCAATAACTCAAGCTACGTGAACATGAGGAGGGGTGGGCAGCGTGGGCAGCCCTCTGCCGCCTTCTAGAGCAAAGATCCCAAGGCAAGAACAAACTTGGAGGATTAATGCAGCAGATCATACTGGGGCTTACAGGCCACTTGCGGAGTTTGGACTTTATTCTAGTTATGAGGCGAAGCCCTTGGAGACTTGCAGTAGGGGAATTATGTGATAGTGTTTATTTATTTTTTGAGTCTCCTTTGCCTAAAGCACAAAGAATGAATTTTGGGATGGGGGCGTCAGGATTAGACCCCGAGAGTGAAGAGTGTTGCAGCCATCGAGGGTAGAGGACTCCATGGCTGGAATTGGAGTGGTGCTGGCTGGTATTGGGATTATATGAGGGCAACAGAGTTGAAAGAATTTGCCGATGGGCTGATGAATGGCATGTGTTGGGTAAAGGGGAAGGGGGAGGAAGGAACCCAGGCATACCTCCTTGTATTGTGCTGTACGGTTTACTGTGGCTTTTACCAAGCGAAGGTTTGTGGCAGTCCTGTGTGGAACACGTCTGTCAGCGCCATCTTTCCAACAGCCTTTGCTCACCTCATGTCTCTGTGTCACATTTTGGCAATTCTCTCAATATTTCAACACTTTCATTATTATTATATTTGTTATGGTGATCTGTGATCAGTGATTATGACTCACTGAAAGCTCACTTGATCTTGGCCAAAAGGCTGGAAAGCAATGACTCACTGAAGAGGGCTCAGATAATGGTTAGCATATTTTGGCAAACAAATATTTTTAAATGAAGGCATGTATGCTTTTTTAGACATAGTGCTTATCACACAATTGATTAATAGACCACAGGAGAGTGTAAACATAACTTATATATGCACTGGGAAACCAAACAATTCGTTTGATTTGCTTTACGGCAATATTCACTTCATTGTGGTGGTCTGGAATCAAACTCACAATATCTCCACAGTGTGCTTGTGGCCGAAGACCCTCTGACTTCTGGCTGGAGCAGCAGGGTGGACAGTATCATTGTGCATGGAGAGGAAGAAAACTGGAGAAGGAACACGTTTGGGGAAGGAATTGGGGGTTAAGTTTGGCCATATAGAGATGCCTATGAAACATCCAGCAAGAGATGACAATAAGTATGGATACATGAGTTTAGAGTTGAGTGCAGAAATCAGGGTATGAAATACAGATGTGGGAATCACTGGCACGTAGACACTATTTAAAGCCACAGTGTCAGGCAGAGGACACTAGTGGAGGTTATTATGTAGATAGAGAGGGACAGAGGGCCTAGAACCACATCCAGAACACACTAACACTTAGAGAAGGAGCACAGAAGGATTGGCCAAGGGGTACATAATAGGAGGAGAAAAACCAGGAGAGTATATGTATTGATTAGGGTTCTACGGAAAAATGAACCAACAGGACACACATGCGTGCACATGTGTGCGTGTGTGTGCACACACATTTATTACAGGAACTGGCTCACTTTATTAGAGCCTAGTAAGCCCCAACAGCTGCAGAGTGAGTTGACGAATTGGAGATCAAGGACAGCTGATGGTTTAGCTTTAGTCCAAGTCCAAAGGCTTGAGAAGAACAAGGTGAGCTGATCATGGAGTTTCCATCTGAAGGCCAGAAGGGTTAAGGTCCAGGAAAATCTGGTATTTTAGTTCAAGTCTGAAGGCAAGAAAAAAGCTGATGTCCCAATTGGAGGGTAGTCAGGCAGGAGAAATTCTTGCTCATGGAAGAGGTTGGCCTTTTGTTCTATTCAGGCCTACTGACATCAAGGAGAAAAATTTACTTTACACAGTCCACTGGTTTAAATGTTAATCTTCTTCAAAACATGCTCACAGAAATGTTCAGAATGTTTGACCAGATATCTGGTGACCCCATGGCCCAGTCAAATTGACACATAAATTAAACATCCTAGGGTGACTTGGGGAGTATTTGAAAAGAGAAAGTGGCCAACTGTTAAGAATGGCACTGGGAGATTCGTTAAGAACTTACTAGGACCGCTGACTTGGCAAGATGGAGGACATCAGTGTCCTTGATGTTACTAATCTCATTGGTGGACAGAAGTGTCAATGGAGAGGGTTGAGAGAAGAAAGTGAAGCTCAGACAGTGACAGATTCAAGGGTGCTTCATCGGAAGAGAGGGAAAGCAAAGTGTCTGTAACCATAGGGGTAGGTTGGTGAGATGATAGCCAATTGGTCTAATTTCTTCCACATCTCCATGAAGGATGAGGCAAAGTCATCAAATGGGAATGTGTATTTGTTTGGGAAGAGAGTATAAGATTATTCTGAGGAAAGAGGAGAAGAGAAAGTAAGATATAGATGTTCAGGAAAGTAGAAACTATAGAATTGCAAGGCAATGTTAATTTGGCATTTGTGATTGTGAACTTAGTGAGACCTGGAAACTCATTTGGGCATTAGATTCTAGCAATGCTCTGGTGCAGGTGTGAGCCAGGAGTAGGTGGATCGTTTGGGGCAGCAGGGGGTGGAGTGGAGTAGGGAGGTCGGGGAGGGGGGGTGGTGAGGTAAGGGGTGAGGGTCAGCAGAGCTGGCACTTGGCCAGATGAATGTAATGGAGGGAAAGAAGGTAAGAAAAAAGAATGTGAGCAATATTGAATTTTATCACAAGCTAAGATTTGTTGATTGAGAAAATCATCCATACTTTCCTTAACAATTACTTTTATTACATGTTTACCCATAGTTGTTATTACTATATGCTATGTATTTTTTTAATGTTGAGTGGGCATCCTCTTAATCTTTGATTTTTGCAGATATCTAGGTTTGAAAATCACAGCCTACAAAATTTTTGCAAAGTAATAATGCAACTGTTCCCCCTGAAATATTCCTTTGCAGGAGTACTGACTTCTGGTTTGATGGCTACATTTAAATACTCTATCTTCCAATAAGTCACAATGTAATGATCAGAACAGAAAGTATTTGTTCCCCAGTAGTCCATCTATGTAATATTAGAATTGATTGAGGAACTGACTTTATTTCCTTTAAGTAATATAAGTGGTTTTCTTGATCACTTCCATTTTGTACTTAGAGATCCAGTGATGGATCAACTTTTTTTTTTTTTAAAGATTTTATTTATTTATTTGACAGAGAGATCACAAGTAGGCAGAGAGGCAGGCAGAGGGTGTGAGGTGAAGAATTGGGGGCAGGGAGCATCCTCCCTGCTGAGCAGAGAGCCTGATGTGGGGCTCCATCCCAGGACCCTGGGATTATGACCTGAGCCGAAGGCAGAGGCTTTAATCCACTGAGCCACCCAGGTGCCCCTATGAGTCAACGTTTAAAGAGGTATCTATATACCTATACATTTATGGTTTATATATACCTATACATATATGATAAAATAGTTTATTGTTTCAGGAAAAAATATATAGATTGATATGAAAAGTTGGGATTTAGGAATGAACGGTCAGAAAAGAATTCTTGAGGCATCTTTGGTGCAAAAAGGTGGTTTTATTACAGCACAGGGACAGGATCCCTGGACTGAAAGTGCTGCATGGGGTTGTGAAGAGTGGTTGATTATATACTTTCAAGATGGAAGGGAGCTAGGGATGGTGTAGGTCTCTAAGGAATTTGGAAGCAAGGTTTCCAGGACCTTGTGAGACTAGCTGTTCTTAGGAAAAGATCATTTATTACTGTCCAGTAAAACCTTAGTCATGAGACTCTTCAGATGTATATCAGTGGGCCATATGCTTGGAGAATGTTTGCTAAAATATCTTGGAGGGTAGAGACAAAGAATTTTCTAAAGGGATTTTTTACAGGATCTTGGGGGTCAGGCTAATGTCAAACTAAGTTTACCTTTTACCTCTAGCAAAGTATTAATATTGAACAGCTAAGCTCCTTGGAGAAGGTCACTCTGCCTGTCACAAGTACTTATCAATGGGCTGTAAATTTTAAGGACGTTCAATTTTTTTCTATATTTCTTTTGCCTTTGTTCTCCACACCATAAAAGTGTTGGGGAAATCAGTATGAACTAATTTATTTTACCATGTCTAGACCCAGAAATATAGGTACCCGTGTATACATGGTTCACGTACACAGATCCTAGTAGCCGTGGCAATGAGCACATTTTGTGCCCTGATTTTGGTCTTTAAATAACATTATCAGCAAACGGAACCATGGTTTCTTAGAAAATGACTGGTTCTAAGGCTGTGCAGGAAACATATAAGATGAGGCTAGAACATCGTGATGTTCCACAATGGAAGTGTTTAACTGAAATCACAGGATGGGCGTATGTCAAAAGGAAGTAGGAACCTACTTTGAAGAGCTCTCAGGGGCCAAAGCTGGGACAATTTGAGCACTAGGAGAAATGATGGTATTGCATTACAGCCAAAGAATAATGTGGATATCCATGAGTCCATACTGATAAAAATGACTGAAATAAATCTTCCATACAGTAGAATTTAAAGTAATAAATATAGAATTAGAAAATCACCATTGAAAGACCACGGTAATAATTGCAACAGGAAAGATCTACTATTGAACTCTACAATTTTGTGAGTTAAACTTTAACGAGAAATAGGACATTTGCATAATACTTCAGTTTGGAGGGGCGCCTGGGTGGCTCAGTGGGTTAAAGCCTCTGCCTTCGGCTCAGGTCATGATCCCGGGGTCCTGGGATCGAGCCCCACGTTGGGCTCTCTGCTTTGCAGGGAGCCTGCCTCCTCCTCTCTCTCTGCCTGCCTCTCTGCCTACTTGTGATCTCTGTCTGCCAAATAAATAAATAAAATCTTAAAAAAAAATTAAAAAAAAACTTCAGTTTGGATGTTTTCTATTCATTATAACAAAACTTCTAAAATGGTACAATTTGCAAACAAAACACTTAAAAACAGTATTTTTTGGAGAGCCATCCTAATCTTATTTGTAGGTTAAGATGTTCAAATCACTCATCATTGTTAACATTCAAAGGATTACTCTTAATTCTAAAAGAATTGATTACAATGGCCCTTGATTTGTGGCATCTTTCATTGAGTCTCAGTAAATGTTGATAAATAATCCAGTGATTTGCTAAAACTTGAGCTAGCTAATAAATAATAAGCTCCTTTCCCAACCAAGGTATTGTATTTTATTGAGTAATGACAGATATTTTTCCTGTAGGTTTCAAATATAAAAAATGTCTTTGTGTCCATCATTAGTAACTTGAAACTATTTTTCCGGGACTTTCCATCCCCTACAAACTTTACATATGGAGGCAGAAAACCTTCTTATCCTTTAACCCAATATTGTAGGGTTTAACATATTTCAAAATCACTCATGCTATTTGATAAGACTTCATCTGCCCAACAGACATCTCCTAACATTCCAACAACTGCGCTCTTATTTCAGTTTTCCTCATAACTTTATTCCTACTCAATACTGTGGAATTAATGGGCCCAATAAATACATGTGTGTAGTATTTATGAGGTTTCTGATATACCTGAATACTTGAAGGGAAGCAAAGCAAGCCAGGACAAGAACTCCCAAATCTAATAATCAACTTTATTCAAAAGTTTTCAAATTTAAATCTGACAACAGTCAATGCAAAAGTTCAAATCTGCTAGAGGTTCACACTAGCTATACGTGTACCCCGACTTACATGGAGCTAAGCAATGCCCATGGTCAACTGTGAGGGCTTAAGACAGCTGAATTCTCAGAAAGGCCTGCTTTACTCATCAAAGAGAAGTTTAAAGGAGGCCTCTTTCCACAGCTGCTGTTTGTTCAGATGTTCTCGGTTTAAAGCGGTCTTTATACCCTCCTGGTGGGACTAGCCCCCCGAGTTCCTTGTTTGAAACCTGACATGAAGTTTCATGAGCAAGCAGCCCAGTGTACTGCCATGAAGAGGAGGCTCAGGCTGGAACTTGGGAGGTAAGAGATCCGTGAGCAAAAACACAGATCAGGGCAAGGATGAAAGAGCAAAGCACAAATCCAAACACATGGTCCCAAAGGCCACGGAACCAGTTTCTCACGCCTGAGAATAGGTCAGTCCAATTAAATCACAATTTGCTCATTGGATGTAGACTGCTGACACGATCCTTCACACAGTTCAGATGAAACTTCTTCTGAGTTATGCTCACCTGGGGGCAGCATCGTTTGCCAATGATCGTACGTGCTCCTTGCTGAGCAGCCGGTAGATCCAGATGGTGATTGTGGAGTGCAGAGAGCAAACTGCTAGCTCCTGATGGGCACGCTTCCAAGGGCTACACCGTGGTAGTGAGTTCTTGTTCTGTGACTTCGGAAATGTTTAGGATTGTTTCTTCTAGACGGGAAGTTCCCAAACTTGGAGAAAGGGTTCTTATTGAATTGGTGTTGTGATAAATGGGTGGACTGTCTATGAGGTCTGGTCGGGTGATCTACATGGTGCTACTTTATTAAGGAGACTGTGTGTGTGATTTGGCTAGGACTTAAAATAGGGTACCCAGTGAGGACAGGCGCCGGGTGGCCAAGTCCACATGGCCTGACCATTTAGGTGGGAATTCCTCATATATCTTATTACCACCTAAGATAAAAACACCAGGGTTGTTGTCCACGGACAAGGTCAGAGTGAATGTGTGACCCACCAGGCTGGCATGTGGTACCCAGCACAGCCTCTGTCATTACTTACGATGGCACATGTGCACTTACGTGTGCCTCTGTCAGCCTGTAGGAGCAAAGTAGGTTGCAAATATCTGGTATAGAAGACCTTTGGTTTGATTTTTGGCAGCTGTAGAGATGGATGCCTTTACCTATCCTGGTCACTCCAGGATTTTGGGCCACCCATATGTAGTCTTGGGTATTGGGCAGACCAACCAAGGGAAAAGCCGAGCTATTCTGTGTCCCACTTGTGTGGCCTACAAACTAGGAATATTGTCCAGTGACCAGGCAAACATTTGCATCATAATCATCAGTCCTGGACTCATTTACAACATCTGTAGAAGGTCTGAAGGTGCCATCTGTGGAATCAAACCAGAGTGTCTGATTACAGTACTGTTTGGGTACGTTACCTAGGAAGGGTCCAGTGCCATTTTTATTTTCAATACAAAGAGGAAAACTTCCCTCCAAAAGCTTCATCTGAGTAAATGATAGACCTTGAGCTTCTGCAGAAGTTTCCTAATGCTAAGTAGAGTTATTTGTCCTCTTGTTTGTGGATACTGTTCCCTTTTATACATCCACTATACAGAATGGGTCCACCAGGTACTTGCGTCAGCAGGAACAAAAACTAGTTCAGTTCTTGTGCATCATATAGATGTTGATAAAACCAGCAATCAGACAAACTAGCTAAGGTGTCGGGGTTTGGAAGAGGGGTGGGAGTGGGTAATGGGGCTGTGCTAGAATTATTGAAAAAGCCCCAAGGGTTAGCTGAAGCAAGATTCTGTTTGATAGAGGGAGAATAGTTGAAGACAAGCAACCTCCAGCCAATCTTTCTGTAAATAAAAGAGGAAGGATTTTTTTTTTTTTTTTTTGGTTAAGATCTCTAGGTCAGAGAATTTTCCAGGTCAGGGAGAAAGGCTTCAAGGGAAGATAAATGAAGAGAGCATTCTTGATTCAAGATCTTGGACAAAGCTGCCTATTTCATGGTGTCATCTGCTTCTAGAGTCCGAGTAGGCTCTAGAAGTCCTCAATTTGAGGTCACTCATAGGGACAGCCTTCTAATTGTTACCGGCGTGATGATCTGGAGCTAGCCTGGGTGTGTCTCATGGGAATCCCATTTTGATGACAGTGTAGATGGTTAACAGTATTTCCTAAAGCCTTTCCAAGTGAGCTGATAATGCGAGTTTTCTTCTGAAAACGTTGTTGTGTACTCCATCTCTTGGTAGAAAGGTATGGCGAGGCTTGTTAGTAAGTGGAGACCGTGTTTTTTTCACCCGTTGATGATATGCTCCAACAGTTCTTACATATAACTAGTCTACATACTGAATTGTTCACTCAAGGCCCCATATGCTCACCCAATCCAAGAATTAAAGGTTTAGACATGTCAGCAGGCATGCAGTGACCAAAAAACCATTTCAAAATGGGTCAGTTTTCAGTATTCTGGATCTGGTGTTTCTACCAGGTGAAGTCTGTCTCTAGAGGCTTTACGACCTTTGTCACCCAGGGCTTTTGGGTGTTCTCAATTTATAGTCTTTATGTCATTCTAGTAGGTTGTTCCTGCCTTCGTGACAAAGGCCAACACTTTCATTGAATGTACCATCAACGCCAAGGTTAAGTTTGGTTTCATCACTTGTGCTCAGAGCCCTGTTAAAATATCACCAGGGTGTTTGAGCCGAAAGAAAAATTTCCCTGTTTCAGCTGTGACTCCAGACAGGATCCAAAGAGGAGTTTTACAATCTCTTCCCTGGGTTTTATGGAGACTTACTTTACCCTTCTGTGTTAGCCTCTTAAGGCACTGCATCAGCCTTAAAAGGGCACAGGGAAGGGCCGGTTGGGTTTTCTGCAGGGTTCTCTAGGATCCCTGCACTCCTCTCATCTATCCCCTGGATCTCGGCGCTTTCTTGAACGAGTCCAAAAACCCATCTGAAGCAGCTGCTGTGCGGGGGGAGCCCGGGAACGCGCATGCCCCCCATCCCAAGGGCCAGACAATCTGGGGTCCACTGAGCTGAACATGTGGGCACCCCGGTCGCCACGGGCCACGTGCTCCGGGCCTGGGTCCTCGCATTTCACTCCAGGACGGGGACCTACCTGCGCGTAGAGCTCAACCCACTGCAGCCCCGCACACGTCGGTGACAAACTCCGGTCCCCGGGTCGGGCCGGGCTCCCGCAGCCGCAGGCGGGCCGGCCCCGAACCCGCTACGAGGTGGTGGCGGCGGCGCCCTGGGGGAACAAAGCGCGAGGTTGTTAGGGCGGCGGCCCGGGCGCGGGGAAGCCTGCGGGCGGCTCGGCGCGGCGCCTGTGCCTCGCGGGGCCCCGGGACGGGCTGGGCCGCCCGCCCCCCGGGCCTCCGAGGAGACTGCTCTACCCCTCCGTTCTGGCCGCCGGGAGCAGCGGAGCTCAGGGCGGGCAAAGCTCGAGGGGACGCGGGGCGAGCGCAGCCCCAGCCCCGCCCGCAGGCCGGGCGCCCTCCCTGCCACAGGGGACCCGAGAGGGGAGCCACACTCACCGCCCTAGTCCGCGAGACAAAAAGGGTCGCGAACCCTCCCGCCCCGACCCCGCCGGCTGCGCGAGTCTGCAAAGTGGTTTGGGCGGGTGACCAATCCCCGGGAAGGGGGCGGGGCCGGAGGAGGGGGCGGGGCGAGCAGCCAATCCTTGGGAAGGCAGGGGCGGGGCGGCGGGGAGAGCAGCCAATCCTTGGGAAGGGGGTGGGAGGGGGCGGGACCGGCCATTGGTCCAGAAGGTCTCAGCGCCAGGGACTTTTGGCTCTTGCTTTGGCGGGAACACTAGCCCAGTGGAGCAGGCCATCATTTTCGGAGGATAATGGCGTCCCTCAGGACTCTCTTGGATCTGGTTCTTTCAGGCCAACGTCCCTTCCTCGGGGACTCCACTGGCGAGCCTTTCACGGTTACCTCCCCCGCTCAGCACCTGGGGCACCGCTCTGGGTCATACTGTTCTTTCCCATGCCACATTTTTATTCACATTTGAGTACCTCCTATGTGCCATGCACCTTTCCAGTCCTCGAATGGATGAAACAAAGGCCTTAGTCTGACATTCTAGTGGAGGAGAAAAATCAAGACGTAAGTAAACCAATATGTTTTATGCTAAGGAGAAAACTGTCAGTATTTATTACAGCTTGAAAAACTGAAGAGAGCAAAAAGTCATTCCTGTGAATAGTCATCCCCTCTGCCTCTAAGAAACAAACAAAAATCATAACTGTTGGCAGTGGGCTCTTTTGGAAATATCTTTCGCTGCAGAAATGACTAAATATGATAAAAGGCTTTTTAAGGAGTGATGCTTGGTTGGCACCCTGCACACAGGTGGGGTCCTATTTTGGTCCACATTTGATAACGCAGGGGAAGCCAAGATGGACAAGGGCCATTGCCCTGGGGGACACAGTTCTAGTGGAAGTCACTAGTGAGAGGAAACTCATGAAGATTAATTGTGGTGGGGATGGGAAAGGGGTCTTCAAACCCTTCAGCTTCCCAGCCCCAGAATGGGCCTGCAGTAATGGCTTAACCACTAGTCATACTGCTTCTTGCTATGGTTGGCTCACCACCCCATTTCTAGCTATGTTTATTTCATTGAAATCTCTTTTATTCCCTCTCTTTTTAAGCTGAAATTTACTTTTTATTTTTCCCAAGCTATTTAAACCTAATAAAATATGTATATCTTCAAACTATAGTTAAGGCCAGAGGTGAGAAGAACAGGGATTATGAAATAAAGTGGAAAGAGAAATGCTCAGTCATTGGGAGTCATAGCCTTATATGTTTATAGAACCTGTATGTATTGAGAAATTAACATATGCCAAACACTGTAAAAGACCTGGAGGGATATAGATAGTGAGGGGAAAAAAGCCCCAAACATGGACCTTGCCCTGATGGAACCTCCAGTCTAGTGGGTAAAACAGACATGCATACAAGAATCACATCACAAATGCAAAATTAATGCTTAAGAAGCATTACAATGGAGATCAAAGACTCAGCTTTCTGTTGAAGCAGAAAACTGAAGACAAGTTTATGGGGAGAAAGAGGAAACTCTGGGGTATAGTTCCATGGAGAGGGGAATGCATGTACAGAGCAGGTATTCTAGGAAGGGGTGCTTTCATGGAAATGCAGGAAGGTTGCTGTGACTTTTGCACAAAAGCCAAGGGGTGAGGCATGGAGAGAGATCCAGGATAAGGCATGATATAGAAAAGGCTACAGTGGGGGGAGGGGGGATGTGGCTGGAGATGCTGGTCATTGCCAGACCATGCCAGGCCTCGAAGACCATGTTAAACATGCCCACAAGTGATGCTTATTGATAACGTGTTATATATATTCATGTCAATAAAATGTTGCTGTTTGCAAGGCTGGCATGTGTCAGGCCAGTGTGTTAAAGATACAAAGTGTTCACCTTTATTGAGCAGTTACTACCTGTTCTGTGCTTACATTGCTGGACGGAGATGATCTCATTTAATCCTTTCAGCTACCCACTGGGTCCAGTAGACATGATGAAATTCCTCATTTTGCCCCCGAGGATCCACATATTGCTAACGTTTTGTGAGAACTATTCTCCTCCCAGTCCAGGCGTATGGCTGGATATATTAGGGTTTCTAAGCACAATGGAACATTGTAGCAGCACTGACTCAAGTTCCATCTCAACCCTTGTACATAAATGCACAAACTTAGGGAAGGAAACTGAAGTCATAGCTGCAGTGGCCCGATGGTGGACACAGGATGGCAGCACGCAATACTCAATTTCTGTAGCTTTGAGGGTGCTTTTCCTTCACAGTGATTGTGTTATTTAATTTAGAACCCTTTGAAATCCAGAATTCTATTAAGGCAGCCATATTCGAAGGCCCATGTTGACCAGCTGACCCTAAGCAACAGTGCTTGCTGTCTTCTAATGGTTGATTATATTGGATTTTAAATATTGCTTTTTCTTAAAAAAATTCTTTAAAATGATTACGTGCCTCCTATTATGCTTAGCATCCAATGTAGTCTATGAAATTACTGTATAAATGATATTTGGTGGGTCAGTTAAATGAATAAGCATAAGGTATCCAGTTGAAAGCACAGCCTAAATGAGCCATTTAATTCTATTAAGGAAAATTGAGTGAAGAGGTAGACCTGCTTCTTCTGCTGCACAATTTTAATGAGGCTGCTTGAGTTGAGTCCTGTTCTATATCAAAAAAGGAACATGAATGCATTTAGGTTCTATTTCTGGCTCTACCACAGGCTTTGCTATTATACCAGGGCAAGATGAAACCTGTTAACTTTTTTTTTTTTTCGTTTGCAAAATGTAGGCAGCGCTTTTAGTCTTTTTTGCCGGAGTGGCAGAACTAATGAGCGCCACAAATGACCTTGACCTGTTTTGTAGCTGCAAATGCATTTTTATTGCCATATTTCCATGAAAAATGAAAATCTGCTAGCTCTTTCTTGTCCTGAAGAGTTGATACTAAGCTAAAACTTTAAAATCTGGAATATGTGCTTTATCAGCTGCTCCTCAACATTCCAGTTTCCAAATTTAAACAAAACGAGAATAACATAAATCTTGCAAGTGATAATCAAAACAGTAGAAAGGAAGTGAAAAAGTTGTCTTGTAAATGGAGGTCTATTTGTTTTTTCAAAGTTACACTCCTTATTTTCATTAAGATACGGGTTGGTCCAAGATGGTGGAGGAGTAGGGGACCCTGGTTTTGTCTGGTCCCAGGAATTTAGATAGACAGCTATCAAATCATTCTAAACACCTGCAAACTCAACTGCAGACCTAAGAAAAGAATAGCTGCACTCCTACAAATAGAAAAGTGACCTCTTTGTGCAAAGTAGGAGGTGCAGAGAAATGAATCCCAGGTGATATATGGGAAAATAAAGGGCGAGGGAAAGCAGGCTCCGAAAGCCGGCACCAGAAAGTGATATAGCAGTGGAGTGCAAAATCAGACCTTGTAGAAGTCCGATCTGGTGAGGATGTCCCTGTCTGAAAGGTGCTCTGGTAGTGAAGCAGGGCAGAGTCATGGTGGGACAGGATGGTCTCAGGACCCTCCAGGGTACCTGAGTGTGGCAGAGCTCCCAGGCATCAGAGCCAGGAAGCTACCTAAAATCAGTGAGCTCAGGAGTGGACTCCCAGCTCAGGGTTGCCATATATGACCACTTTGTGAACAGGGGCCCAGCAAGCAGAAGAACTGGGGAAACTCCTCCTTCTTCCCCTGTGAGGAGTAGCTTTGGGGACTCTAAATTGGGTCACTTGCCTGATATACAAATGCTTGGTCACAGGCTGGGTGGACACGGAGTGCCAGGGAGACAGGTGTGATGGGCACTTTTCCCTGAGGGTGCATTGAAGAGTGGGGTCCTGAGCGCTCAGCTCTGGGGCTAGAGATTGGGAGGCCGCTATTTTTGTTCTCATCCTCTAAAGCTGTGAGGAAAGCCTTCAGAGAACAAAACCTACAGAGAGCAATCCCGAGAGCAGATTAATTAACCTGGCCCCTGGCAAGGACATTGTAGTTCCACCTGGGGCAAAGACACTTGAGAATCAGAACAACAGGTCCCTACCCCAGAAGTTCAGCAAGAACATCTGGCCAAGACCAAATTTACCAGGTCACACAGAACTGAACAACTCCAGCACTAGGGGAAAATAGTACATAGAATTCATTGGTTTTTTTTTTTCCCCCCCAGGGTTCTTTGGTTTTTCCTTTTTAATTTTTTTTCTCTTTCCTTTTTCAACCAATTTCTTATTTTATCAACTTTTTAAAAAATCTTTTTTTTTAATTTTCATTTTCACTCTTACATTGTATCTTTTCATTGTATTTAGTTTATTTCTTGAATATATATAAGTTTTCCTTTCTTTACAATTTTGGGATGCAGTTTCTTCTAACAAACAGACCAAAATACACACAGAATCTAGTGTATTGCTCTATTCTCTTCACCTGTCTCATTACATTCTCTCTCTCTCTTTTTCTTATTCTTCTTCTTTCTTTCTTTGTTAAAGTCTTTTTAAATTTTCATCTTCACAGTTACATTCTATCCTTTCTATCTTTTCAATGTAAAAAAAAAAAACAAAACAGACTGAATTACACCCAGGATATAGTGTATTGCTCTGTTCTGCTCACCTGTTTGATTATATTCTCTCTCTTTTTCTTCTTCTTCTTTTTTTTTTTTTTTTTAGTTTTGGACCTCTTCTGATTTGTTGAGTGTATATTGTTCTGGGGTCATTGTTGACATTTTAGTACTTCTTTCTCTTGTTCATCTTTTCTTCTCTGAACACAATGACAAGATGGAGAAAAATCACCTCAAAAAAGAGAACAAAAAGCATTATTAACTGCCAGGGACCTAATCAGTATGGATATAAGTAAGATGTCAGAACTAGGGTTCAGAATAATGATTATTAAGATACCAGCTGGGCTTGGAAAAAAAAATAGAAGACACTAGAGAATCCCTTTCTGGAGAAATAAAAGAACTAAAATCTAATCAAGGCAAAATAAAAAAGGCTATTAGTGAGATTCAATAAAAAATGGAGGTTCTAACTGCTGGGATAGATGATGAAGAGAGAGAATTAATGATATAGAAGACCAAGTGATGGAGAATAAAGAAGCTGAGAAAAAGAGAGATAAACAATTATTGGATCACAAAGGGACAATTCAAGAGATAAGTGATTCTATAAAGCAAAACAATATTAGACTAATTGGGACCACAGAATAAGAGGAGAGAGAGAGAGATGCAGAAGGAATATTGGAGCAAATTCTAGCGGAGAGCCTCTCTAATCTGGAAAGGAAACAGGCATTCAAGTCCAGGAGGCATAGAGAACCCCCCTCAAAATAAGTAAAAATAGGTTAACACACTGATATAATAGTGACCTCAGAGACAGAGAGAAAAATCCTGAAAACAGCTCAGGACAAGAGGTCTTTAACCTACAAGGATAGAAATACTAGATTGGCAGAAGAGACCTGACAGGCCAGAAAGGGCTGGCATGATATATTCAGGGTGCTAAATGAGAAAAATATGTAGCCAAGAATACTTTATCCTGCAAGGATGCAATTCAAAATAGGAGAGATAAAAACCTTCCAGGACAAACAGAAATTAAAAGAATTTGTGATCACTAAACCAGCTCTGGAAAACATATTAAAGGAGATCCTTTAAGCAAAGAGAGAGTCCAAAAGTAACAGACCAAAAAGGAACAGAGACAATATACAGAAACAGTGACTTTATAGGTAATACAATGATACTAACTTCATATCTTTCAACAGTTACTCTGAATGTAAATGGGCTAAATGCCCCAATAAAAAGATACAGCATATCAGATTGGATACAAAAGCAAGACCCATTGATATGCTGTCTGTAAGAGAATGATTTTAGACCCAAGGACACCTCCAGATTGAAAGTGAGGGGGTGGGAAACCATTTACCATGCTAATGGACATCACAAAACAAAAACAAAACTAGGGTGGCAATCTTTATATGAGATAAATTAGATTTTTAATCAAAAATTCTAACTAGAGATGAGAAAAGACACTATATCATAAATAAAGGGTCTATCCAACAAGGAGATCTAACAATTATAAATATTAATGCCCCTAACATGAGAACAGCCAGTTATATAAACTAATTCATAACAAAATTAAAGAAACACAATAATAATATACAATAATAATAGGAGACTTTAACACCCCACTCATTGCAATGGATGGATTATCTAAGCAGCAGATCAACAAAGGAAGCAAGGGCTTTGAATGACACATTGGACCAGATGGACTTTACAGATATAATCAAGAACACTTCATCCTAGGGGCACTTTGGTCACTCAGTTGGTTAAGCGTCTGCCTTCAGCACCAGTCATGATTCCAGGGTCCTGGGATTGAGTCCCTCATTGGGCTCCCTGCCCAGCAGGGTGTTTGCTTCTCCCTCTGCCCCCCAACCCCCAGCTTGTGCTCTCTTTCTCTCAAAAAAAAAAAAAAAAAAGAAAGAAAGAAAGAAAGAAAAAGAATAATAATAAAATGTTTAAAAAAAAAGAACATTCCATCCTCAAACAATAGAATACACATTCTTCTGTAGTGCACATGGAACATTCTCCAGAATAGAATCACATTCTGGGTCATAAACAAGGTCTCAACCAGTACCAAAAGATTGGGATCATTCCCTGCATATTTTCAGACCACAGTGCTTTGAAAGTTGAACTAAATCATAAGAAAAAATTTGGAAAGAATTCAAATACATGGAAGCTAAAAAGCAGCCTACTAAAGAATGAATGGTCAACCAGGATATTAGAGAAATTTTTAAAAAGTTCACAGAAACAGAAGAAAATGAAAACATAACTGTTCAAAACCTCTGGGATGTAGCAAAGGTGGTCCTAAGAGGGAAGTATATAGCAATACAAACCTTTCTTAAGAAACAAGAAAGGTCTTAAATACACAACCTAACTTTATACCTAAAGAAGTTGGATAATGAACAGCAAATAAAGCCTAAACCCAGCAGGAGAAGAGAAATAATAATGAACAGAGCAGAAATCAATGAAATAGAAACCAAAAGAACATTAGAACAGATCAATGACACTAGGAACTTGTTCTTTGAAAGAATTAATAAGATTGATAACCCCCTGGTCAGACTTATGAGAAAGAAAAGAGAAAGGATCCAAATAAAGAAAATCATAAATTCAAGAGAAGATATCACAACCAACACTGCAGAAATAAAATTATAAGAACATATTATGAACAACTATATGCCAACAAATTAGGCAGGTAATCTGGAAGAAATAGATGTATTCCTAGAGATGTATAAACTACCAAAACTGGGGTCCTGGATGGTTCAGTCAGTTAAGCATCTGCCTTCAGCTCAGATCATGATCCCAGGGTACTGGGATCAAGCCCCACATTAGACTCTTTGCTCAGTGGGGGGCCTGCTTCTCTCTCTCCCTCTGCCATTCCCCTTACTTGCATTCTCTCTCTGTCAAATATATAAATAAAATCTTTAAAAAAAAAAAAAACTACTGAAACAAACAGGAAGAAGTAGAAAATCTGAAGAGACCCATAACCAGCAAGGAAATTGAAGCAGTAATCAGAAATCTCCCAATAAACAAGAGTCCAGGGCCAGGTGGCTTCCCAGGGGATTTGACCAAACAATTAAAGAAGAAATATTACCTATTCTTCTGAAGTTGTTTCAAAAAATAGAAGTGGAAGGAAAACTTCCAAACTCATTCTATGAAGCTAGTATTATCTTGGTCCAAAACCAGACAAACACCCCACCAGAAAGGAGAATTACAGACCAATATCCATGATGAACAGAGATGCCAAAATTCTCACCAACATACTAGATAATAGGATCTAACAGTACATTAAAAGGATTATTCACCACAACCAAGT
This sequence comes from Taxidea taxus jeffersonii, assembly GCA_003697995.1. Taxonomy (NCBI): domain Eukaryota; kingdom Metazoa; phylum Chordata; class Mammalia; order Carnivora; family Mustelidae; genus Taxidea; species Taxidea taxus. Next base: position 227,832 of record ML104089.1, read on the forward strand.
GGGTTTTATTCCTGGGCTGCAAGCATGGTTCAACATCCACAAATCAATAAATCAATAAATGTGACACATTACATTAATAAAAGAAAGGACAAGAAACATACAATCCTCTTAATAGATGCAGAGAAAGCATTTGACAAAGTACAGCATCTTTTCTTGATTAAACTCTTCACAGTGTAGAGACAGAGGTAACATACCTTAATATCATAAAAGCCATATACAAAAAGCTCACAGTGAATATCATTCTCATTGGGGAAAAACTAAGTACTTTTCCCCTAAGATCAGGAACAAGGTAGGGATGTTCACTATTACCACTGTTGTTAAACATAGTACTAGAAGTCCTAGCCTCAACAATCAGACGACAAAAAGAAATAAAAGGTATGTAATTCAGCAAAGAACTCAAACTCTCACTCTTTGCAGATGGTGTGATACTCTATGTGGAATACCCAAAAAAACCCATGCCCAAATTTCTAGAACTCATACAGGAATTCAGCAATGTGGCAGGATATAAAACCAATGCACAGAAATCAGTTGCATTTCTATACACTAACAATGAGACAGAAAAAAAGAAAAAATTAAGGTGCCGATCCCATTTACAATTGCACCAAAAACCATAAGACACCTAGGATAAACTTAAGTAAAGAGGCAAAGAATTTTTACTCAGAAAACTATAGAACCTCATGAAAGAATTTGAGGAAGACACAAAGAAATGGAAAAATGCTCCATGCTCATGGATTGGAAGAACAAGTATTGTTAAAATATCTATGCTACCTAAAGCAATCTATATATTCAACACAATTCCTATCAAAATAACAGCAACTTTTTTCACAGAGCTGGAACAAACTGTCCTAAAATTTATATGGAACCAGAAAAGACCCCAAATAACCAAAGGAATATTGAAAAAGAAAGCCAAAGCTGGTGGCATCACAATTCTGGACTTCAAACTCTATTACAAAGCTGCAATCATGAAAACAATATGGTGGGGGCACCTGGGTGGCTCAGTGGGTTAAAGCCTCTGCCTTCGGCTCGGGTCATGATCCCAGAGGCTCTCTGCTCAGCGGGGAGACTGCTTCCCCCTCTCTCTCTCTGCCTGCCTCTCTGCCTACTTGTGATCTCTCTCTCTGTCAAATGAATAAATAAAATATTTAAAACAACAACAACAAAAATCTAATATGGTACTCAGCTGCAGCAAATTCTTTCAAAACACGTCTCCAAAGGCAAAGGAAACAAAAGTGAAAATGAACTTTTAGGACTTCATCAAGACCAAAAGCTTCTGCACAGCAAAGGAAACAATCAACAAAACAAAGAGGCAACGCATGGAATGGGAGAAGATATTCACAAATGACGCTAGAGACAAAGGGCTGATATCCAGGATCTATACAGAACTCCTTAAATTCAACACCTGAAAAACAGACAATTATGTCAAAAAATGGGCAGAAGACATGAACAGACACTTCTCCAAAGAAAACATACAAATGGCTAATAGACACATAAAAAATGTTCATCATCATTAGCCATCAAGGAAATTCAAATCAAAACCACGTTGAGATATCCCCTTTCACCAGTTAGAGCGGCCAAAATTAACAGGACAGGAAACAACAAGTGTTGGAGAGGATGTGGAGAAAGGGGAACCCTCTTACACTGTTGGTGGGAATGCAAGTTGGTGCAGCCACTTTGGAAAGCAGTGTGGAGAGTCCTCAAAAAATTAAAAATAGTTTTACCCCATGATCCTGCAAATGTACTACTGGGTATTTACCCCAAAGGTACAGATGTAGTGAAAAGAAGGATCATATGTACCCCAATGTTCATATGTCTGCAATCACCAAACTGTGGAGAGAGCCAAGATGCCCTTCAACAGATGAATGGATAAAGAAGATATGGTCCATATATACAATGGAGCATTATGCCTCCATCAGAAAGGATGGACACCCAACTTTTGTATCAACATATATAGGACTGGAGGAGATTATGCTGAGTGAAATAAGTCAAGCAGAGAGAGTCAACTATCATATGGTTTCACTTACTTGTGGAGCATAAGAAATAACATGGAGGATATTAGGAGAAGGAAAAAAAAGCAAATTGGTGGAAATCAGAGGAGGAGATGAACTATGAGAGACTGTGGACTCTGAGAAACAAACTGAGGGTTTTAGAGGGGAGAGGGGTGGGGGGTTGGGTAAGCCTTGTGGTGGGTATTAAGAAGGACATGTATTGCATGGAGCACTGGGTGTGGTGTATAAACAATGAATCTTGGAACACTGAAAAAATAAAATTAAGTTAGAAAAAAAAGACAGTATGGTAGCAAAAAGATACATAGATCAATGGGACAGAATAGAGAGCCCAGAAATGGACTCTCAACTCTATGGTCAACTAATTTTTGACAAAGCATGAAAGAATATCCAATGGAAAGAAGACAGTCACTTCAAAAAATGGTGTTGGGGGGCACCTGGGTGGCTCAGTGGGTTAAAGCCTCTGCCTTTGGCTCAGGTCATCATCCCAGGGTCCTGGGATCGAGCCCCGCGTGGGGCTCTCTGCTCAGCGGGGAGCCTGCTTCCCTTCCTCTCTCTCTGCCTGCCTCTCTGCCTACTTGTGACCTCTCTCTGTCAAAATAAATAAATAAAATCTTTTAAAAAAATGGTGTTGGGAAATTTGGATACCCACATGCAGAAGAATGAAACTGGACCATTTCCTTACACCACAAAAAAATATACTCAAAATGGGTGAAAGACCTAAATGTGAAACAGGAATCCATCAAAATCCTTGAGGAGAACACAGGCAGAAACCTCTGTGACCTCAGCCATAGCAAATTTTTGCTACATATGTCTCCAAAGGCAAGGGAAACAAAGGCAAAAATCAACTATTGGGAGTCCATCAAGATAAGAAGCTTTTGCACAGTGAAGGAAACAGTCGACAAAACCAAAAGATAACCGACAGAATGGGAGAAGATATTTGCAAATGTCTTACCAGATAAAAGTTAGTCTCCAAGCTATAAAGAACTTATCAAACATAACACCCAAGGAACAAATAATCCAATCAAGAAATGGACAGAAGACATGAACAGACATTTCTCCAAAGAAAACCTCCAAATGGCCAAAGAAATGAAAAAATCCTCAATGTCACTCAGCATCAGGGAAATTCAAATCAAAACCTCAAGGAGATACCACCTTACACGTCTCAGAATGGCAAAAATTAACCACTAAGGAAACAACAGATATTGGTGAGGATAGAAAGCAGGGGGAACCCTCCTACACTGTTGGTGGGCATGCAAGATGGTGCAGCCACTCTGGAGAACAGTATGGAGGTTCCTCAAGAAGTTGAAAATATAGCTACCCTATGACTCAGCAATTGCATTACTGAAGATTTACCCCAAAGATACAAATGTAGTGATCCAAAGGGGCACGTGCACCCAAATGTTTATAGCAGCATTATACACAATAGCCAAACTATGGAAAGAGCCCAGATGTCCATTGACAGATGAATGGATAAAGAGTTGGTACATATATACAATGGAATACTACTTGGCCATCAAAAAATGAAATCTTGCCATTTGCAATGACATGAATGGAACTAGAGGGTATTATCCTAAGTGAAATAAGTCAGTCAGAGAAAGACAATTTTCATATGATCTTACTCATATGTGGAATTTAAGAAACAAGGCAGAGGAACATAGGGGAAAAGAGGAAAAAATGAAATAAGACAAACCAGAGAGGGAGACAAACCATAAGAGGCTCTTAATCATAGGAACCAAACTGAGGGTTGCTGGAAAGGGGGAAGATGGAGGGATGGGGTGACTGAGTGGTGGACATTGGGGAAGGTATGTGTTGTAATGAGCACTGGGTATTATATAAGACTGATGAATCACAGATGTGTATCCCCGAAGCAAATAATATATTATATGTTAATTAATTGAATTTAAATTTTAAAATTCTTAAAAAAGTAAGTTGGCATGTCAGGATGTGCTATCCCCATGAGTTTACCAGTTGAGAAGTTTGTGATAATATGCTTTAGAGTGATTGCTGACCACTCTGAGATTTTTCCATCCATTTCAATACTGATGCTGTGGGCCTGGGGTTAATGGTACAAGTCAGAAAAAACTCCCACCCTTGGGGATTTTGCAGAGCTCCACCTGGTCAGAAGAATCCTGTATCCATCCTCAACCCATCCTCAGCAACTGTTACTGGTCTACATGCTGTGGGAGGGGGCAGTTCACACTGCAGCCATGAGGTCAGACACACATGTGATTTACTTGCTTTTGAAAGACAAAATGTAGGGGCACGTCGGTGGCTCAGTGGGTTAAGCCTCTGCCTTCGGCTCAGGTCATGATCTCGGGGTCCTGGGATCGAGCCCCACATCAGGCTCTCTGCTTCCTCCCCTCTCTCTCTGCCTGCCTCTCTGCATACTTGTGATCTCTGTCTGTCAAATAAATAAAATCTTAAAGAGAAAGGAAGAAAGAAAGAAAGAAAAAATGTAGGTCAGAGTGACAAGGAATGAAATCGATTATTTCAAAATACTGAGCTGGTTAGTGGGAAGAGCTCGAGTCCCCACTCCTTTAGATCCCAGGTTGAGGTATTTCCAGGTGGAGAATGTGCCTGGCTGTCTCTGCTCCCTTCCTCACTCTTCCTCAGGGACAAAGGAGCTGCTTCTCTCATTGATGAGGGAGGACCTGAGCCAGGGAGTGGCAGCCTCTTGTCTACCGCCACGCCTCGGAGCCTGACTTGCAAGAGCTAATGTAAATTCTGTTTTCTGCAACCGAGTCCATCTATTTGCTTTGTGCTTTTGGCTGTGTGGATCCTGGTGTTTCTTATCTGGACTCCGGCATGAATTTTCACATAAGAAATGAAAAGAAGCTCTATTTGTAAAAATTCTCAATCAACTCTCACCTCATTTCAGTAACTCAGAGGAGAAAGTGCCCTTTTAATCTACACTGGAATTGAGATGAAACTGAAAATGACACATTTCCTGTCTTTTGCTCTTGCTCGCACTCTTCTGTGGCTGTGAAAGCCCAGGGATGTGAAGTGTCATGTTTTTACATTTGACCATGGCTGTTCTTATTTTAATTACGACTGTGAGTATTATCCTTGGACCTAGCGTAATAGCTAACATGTCTACACATGTTTCTTGACTAATGAATTATTAAATTCAGGGTATTTTGATTGGAAATGTTTAAAAACCATTCTAAGGTGTCTCATAATGCCCTCAGTCCAATTCCAATACCATTGTAGGTTGCTCATTGATGATCTTTCTAGGCTGGGGTTGTTATCAAGCTCCCGTTAGGGCTGACACATCATGGAGGACGTAGGTGTGCAGAGCTGAGGAAGCTGTTTGGCATTTGTCCCACAAATGAGGGGGCTGTCACATTAGCCTGGACCTCACAAAACCACGTCATCAATAGATACAAAATCCCAGGCAAACCCTTCTGAGTGGGAAGAGTTAGAGAGGATAGAGTCCATCTGGACACCAATTACACGGAAAACAATATCAGGCCTCCAGGCCTGAAGCTCTAGCCAAGCCCGCATAATGGCTGTATTATCACCTGTCACCTTTAGCTTGTGCCTAATGCACTCCTTTCTAGTTAGTGTACTTCCTCTGTCACCCTGGACTTTTCTTTTTCTTTTTCTTTTTTAAAAGATTTTATTTATGTATTTGACAGATAGATCACAAGTAGGCAGAGAGGTAGGCAGAGAGAGAGAGGGCAGCAGGCTCCCCGCTGAGCAGAGAGCCGGATTCAGGACTCGATCCCAGAACCCTGGGATCATGACCTGAGCCGAAGGCAGAGGATTTAACCCACTGAGCCACCGAGGCGCCTCTCCCTGGACTTTTCCATATCACATACTCTCACTGAGCATCCTTGTTCCAGCTGACCTGTCTCCACCATTCCTGCTCACCTTTCCTAGACTCCTGAGGACACTCATTTTCAACTGTGTGTGTGAAGGGTGCTCTGTACTTAATTGGACGACACTAAACACCCAATCACTGGGTTTTGGGCACCAGACTATGTGTCTGGGATACAAAGATGATCCAAACAGGGTTCTAGCTCTCTAAGAGCTCGTAGACGAGGCCATGGAGTCAGTGATGTGGTCGGGGTTGCCCTGGATGCTGCGGGACACCAACACAAGGCATCCAACCAGCCTGGGAAGTGGGCCAGGAGCAAAGCCTCCTTCCTCAGGTTGCTTTATTCCAGAAGAGGTGGAGGTAGCATTGAGAATTTCAAGTAAGCCCTAGACCCAGATCAAAGGCTTTGAGAAACTCAGCATGCATACTCAGGAGAGCAGGATGGGAAGGAAAACTCTGCCTACAGTACAGAAGATGTCAGGTGCCTAGATTCCTGGCTTAGAGCACCTCGTCTCTTTGTGATGGAGCCTTGTTGACACCCGTTTAACATTGGTGTTGGGAGAATTAGGGCTAAGGGGCAAAAAGTGTCCATTTGCTAATTTCTCTTATAATACATCAGGGAAAAATTGTGTGTGTCCTGTAGGTATTTTTACGGCCATTTTAGAGGAGGTTTATAGTTTCCTAACATGCTTCCTTCATTATAATGCACATACTTGTATCAACAAGTTGCGGAAAAACCTGATTGACGTTAACCTCAAAGGTGTTGCTGGGAAGGTTTTTTTTGTTTGGTTGTCTTTGAAGTGAAGATCAGAGGTGATTCTTTGTCACCCACAAAACTTTGATGTTTTCCTGCACTACGGCTCACAACCAGGACAGGAAGACCAACATATGCAGGCAACAACCATAATCCATAATTTTATGACCGGGTGAGAAATTTGTTGAGGGAAATGTAATTTGTTACTGCTCAACGTGACTTTGAAATGTTCCTGGGGATTCTGGAGGGAAAGCTAGTTCTAGAAAGAAGCATTAATATCCATTAAGAAAGTCTGCATAAAAACTGGTTTAACTGACTACTGATGAGTATATCAAAGTGGCAAAGAAAGGACTTGCTTTAGGACAGCTGGCGTGGGAGGGAATTAGGCTGTGAGTCTGATTCTTGGCTATACTGGACAAGGCAGAGGTTTGGGAGCTGGATGGGCTCAGCTTGGAATCCCGGCTCTGTTATTTACTAGCCGTGTGCCCTCTAGAGAACTATACCCTCTCAGCTTCCTCCTAAACAGAAGGGGGATATTAACCTTGTTGTCAGGATTAAGTGCAATTACATAGCTAAGGTGCCTAATATTTAAAAACTGTAGATATAAGGATCTTGAGCAAAATAGTCATTTCTCAAAGGATATGCCTTAGTTTTAAATGTACTGAATGCCCTCCTTGCTCAGGTCTTCTTGGTGTGATATTGGCTTATGGCTTTCCTCGGGGCCGTAGAAGGCTGAAGATGCCAGCCATGACTCATCAAAGAATATGGACGAGACCTGGTAGAGAATCTGAGGACCTATTTATTCACACACATAACTACTATGATTCTACATGTTAGATTAACAAAGGCATAGATGACTTCTGGCTCTCTGTTATAAATATTATCCTCTTCTGAATTTAACTTCTCTCCCTAACTTATACATAGAAGGAGGTGAAAGCATGGTCCTCCAATCTCTAGGGAGGTCCCAATGTGCCTTAAAACCTCAGGAGAAAAGAACAGGGGATTGAAAAGGGGAGGAACCCTTCGTGGCCCATCAGAACCACCAAATTCATCTTTGCATCCATCCACGCACCTACCCATGCATCCATTCATCTATCCATCCGCTGCCAAGTTCAGATGCCTGCCCAACATCGGAACTACCTTCCTGTTTGGGGAATTCCCTATTGTATGAATCTTGGCCAAAGGCAGGACCTGTCTTCCATTACAATAGTTTACATGCTCAAACATACCCTTTCCTCTCCCTTTTAGCACCTAGGACATGGGAATATGCAATAGGCTCAGCCAATGGGGTTCTTCTGCCTAGGATTTTAAGTCTGGAGCAAATCAGCAAAGAATCGAGGACGAGAGAGAGAGAGAGAGAGAATGGTATGAGAAGTAGCATCAAATGTCTACAGATAGCAGTATCTGTTGGTATGGTGTCTCCTCTGGCTATGGCATGATTTTGTCTTTGTACACTCAACTTCTTCCCCACCCCCAACTTGGAGGTGAATCCTGTCTTGGCTTGCTGATTTCTGGGTCTTTGACATTTGACATCGAGAGAATGTGTATGAGTGACAGGGCAGGAGACAAGGGAGGCAAGAGAAAAGAGAATAAATCTTCCAGGAAAGAGAGAAACATCAAGATTCTGAAGCAGTGTAAAAATATATACGAGTAGGTGGGGCGCCTGGGTGGCTCAGGGGGTTAAAGCCTCTGCCTTCGCCTTGAGCCATGATTCCAGGGTCCTGGGATCGAGCCCCGCATGGGGCTCTTTGCTCAGCAGGGAACCTGCCTCCCTTCCTCTCTCTCTCTCTGCCTGCCTCTCTGCCTACTTGTGATCTGTATCTGTCAAATAAATAAATAAAATCTTGAAAAAAAATATACGAGTAGGAGCCCCGAGATGATGAGGAAGTGTTGCTGTGGTATATGACTCAGATTCCTGTACTGGCCTTTGATCATACAACTAGTGACTACAATTACTATTATTAGTATTGGCATTATTATCATTATTATTATGTTCAATTAGCCAACATATAGTACATCATTAGTTGCTGATGTACTGTTCAATGATTCATTAGTTGCATACAGTTATTTTTAATTACTTTCTGGTTTCTAGATGTTTTTCTCTGAGTGTGTTCAATATTCAGTTTGGCAGGAGGAGCCCCAGCAGACAGGCTACACTTGAACGACCCCCTCTTTTGTTGGCGTGGGTTATTGACTCTCTTCTGTGACTATCGAGTCTATTTCTTTTCATCCAGGGGAACTGGCCAGCATCTTGTCACAGGCTGAGGATGAAGCTAACATAGAGGAAGGCAAAGGCAGTTAAGCCACAAGCAGATGGCATCGCAGCCATTGAATTCAGATAATCCTGAAGGGGTTTTACCACTACGCTTTCCAGGGAAGTGTGCTAATCTATTGCCCTGTGGTTTTAGCAAGATCAGATAGGACTTTCTGACTTGCAGTTAAAAGCATTTTAAATTGAGATGGCCACAGGGTGGAAAGAAACTGTCAACCTGGAGCATACTTGGTTTACTCCCAGCACGCCACCCATTGGCTGTGTCACCACAAGTAAGTCACTTCACCCTCCTCATCTGAAAAGGGGATGCTTTTGAGTTAGATCAGTGGTCCTCAGCCACGGGAGGGTATGCTCCCATAAGAGACATTTGGGAAAATGAGGGGCGTTTTTCGGGATCACATTAATTGTGGAGATACTATTGATATTTGGCAGGCGGGGGATGGGGATGCAAAATGTCCATGATGCTTGGGAGGATCCCATACAACGAAAATTTGTCTCACCCAGATTGTCTCTTGCATTACTGCTCTAAATGTTCCTCTTATCTCCTACTTCTCATATGACTCTGCCATCATTCATTTATTTATCTTATTTTCTGCTTTTTTACTCTTTGAAATTTTCTGGCCTCCTTTTAGCTATCTAGACAGAGCCGGTATATCAGCATTTCTCAGTTTTGGTCCCAAGGGCAGTATGAATCACCCCAGGGGAATTGGTAAAAGTTCAGATTCATGGTCTCTCTTGAAAACTGCTGAATCAGCATCAAGGTCCCCAGGTGAGGCATATGCTGTCTCTAATTTGCTTTACTTGCTGGTCCATCTCACTACGCCATACATTGCTGACAATATAAAAGTTTTCTTATAAAACCTACAAATCACAAAAAGCAGAGAACAGATTGATGGTTGGCAGAGGTGGTGTTGGGGGAGCAGGAAGGTAGGTCTAGTAGGTCAAGGGGGTCAAAATCTACAAACTTCTGGTTGTTAAGTCCCGGGGCTGTAAGATAAGCATGGTGACTATAATGAATAATACTGTGTTACATTTGGAAGTCACTACGAAAGTAGGTGATTAAAGTTCTTATCACAAGGAAAAGAATTGTAACTATGTGTGGTGTGGGGTGATCATTTCACAGTTTATATGAATATCAAGTCATCACATTGGGCATCTGAAACTAATATAAGTAATATACTGTTATGTCAACTATATCTCAATAAAAATCTTACACATCTTACAAAGTCATTTATCATAGTTAAAAAATGTAGTGGTCAGCCTTCTTTCCCCTTCTCTCTGCCTGCTTCTCTGCCTACTTGTGATCTCTCTCTCTGTCAAATAAATAAATATATTAAGAAAAAAAAAATGTAGTGGTCATCCATTTTGGTATTTGAGTGCCTTATGCAAATTATTTTGCTAACCCTCACAGAAACCTAATAAAAAAGGTTACTGTTCTCATTTTACAGATAAGAAAATCGAAGTTCCTAGCCCCATTTTACAGATTAAGGAAAGTGCTTCCTCATCATTAGAAGCTAGCAAATATAAGTACTTGACCCCAAAGCCTGAGCGCACCCCCCTCATTATATAGTCTCAAGCTGGTCCCTATCTTTGTGATATTAGCTACCAAACAGACACACAAGAAAATGCTTGGGCTGCCCCTGTAACCATGTTCTATTCCCACAAATGATGTACATCTGAAATACGCATGACTGATGTATGTTTCAATATATTGTTAATGAAAAAAAAATCCGTTTAATAGAACAGTATGTATAGTATATGTTAGCTGTATTCCAAAATGTTAATAGTAGGAGTCTTTACAGAATATACTTTTTATTTTTTTTTAAGATTTTATTTATTTATTTGACACAGACAGATCACAAGTAGGCAGAGAGGCAGGCAGAGAGAGAGAGGAGGAAGCAGGCTCCCTGCTGAGCAGAGAGTCCAATGCTGGGCTCCATCCCAGGATCCTGGGATCATGACCTGAGCTGAAGGCAGAGGCTTTAACCCACTGAGCCACCCAGGCGCCCCCAGAATATACTTTCTAATATAATTACATTACACGAGTATGGCGGAGGTGGCTGGCTAACACTCCTGTTACCCTTTTCCTTAGCTTAGAGTTATCCCCTGAACACAGCTCCCCACTGGGAACTACATTTCCCAGCCTCCTGTGCATCTAGATCAGGCCATATGGCTAATTCTCACCAATGGGGTGTGAACAGAATGGCGTGTCACTTCTAAATTGGGACTTTTAAGAAAGGGGGTTATTCATGCTCCCCTCCACCATCTGGTACCCAGGGTCAGAGGACTCCAAATTAACAGGGGCTCTTGAACCCCCAAGTTGGAGGGAGTCCATGTCCTTGAATGACCGTAGGGACGAACAGCCACCGGTTGAACAAGATAGCTATACTGAAGTGCTACACGAGCAAGAAATAAAGTTCTGTTTTGCTATGTCACAGGAATTTGACAACATCCTACCTAATTCAAGTGATAGAGTTACCCTACCTAATATGAGTTATACATACTCACCAATAATTATAATCTTACTCTCTTCCTTTTACACATGCATGATGAAAAATATAATATTTCTGGGATTCAAAGATACACTTATGGCACTGAGCCTCCTCGCAGATTTTTTAAAATTTAGTTTTATTTGTTTCAGAGAGAGAGAGAGCAAGAGAGAGAGGGAGCATGAGTGGGGAGGGGCAGAGAGAGAAGGAGTGAAAGAATCCTAAACAGGCTCCACACCCAGCATAGCTTGATCCCAAAACCCCGAGACCCTGATCCGAGCTGGAACCAAGACTCAGCCACTTTACTGACAGCCACCCAGGCGCCCCCGTCCTCACCAATTTTTAACTCTCAAAACTCACATCATATAAAGGATACTGTAGGTACCATAGAGGAAGGAATAAGAAGGCAGTGGATTGACTAGCTGCCTCTGAACAGTTAGACTGTATACAGAAAGTCATTGAAACTTCCTTGAGTTATTAATATACCAGAGGGATGAAGAGGTACCAAAGATTCTGAAACCAGCTACTGAGAAGTTTGCTTTACCTTGATTCAAAGGGCATTTCATACATAATAAGGAAGTATAAAAATAGACAACAGATCGCAAAGTGCTATTAAGGGCATAAAGAAAAACAGATAAAAGATCTGCCTATCTTTTATCATGATACCTTGAATAAATACAGGAAGCTGAATTTAGTACCTAATTGACTACAGAGAATTACGGGTTTTTTTTCTGAAAGCTGAACGGTATGTTGGATTTCATTTCCAGTCAGTTACGCTGCAGCATCTTATCCAACAACCCATAATGAATTGCAGTAACATAATCCAAAGGCAATAAAGGCAAAGCTGACTTAACCACGAGACCTGATAAGACCCTGAATAGAGCCCGTCGGCCACAGTGTGGAAGGGTTTTAATACGTTTAAAAATTCATCAAACGTTCGAAAGAAGATGAAGGGAAGGTGTAATTTCTTGAATTAACAGGAGTAATCCAAATAGTTGAGTTGCCTAGAATGAGAATTGAAACAAAAAAATGAAGATTTGGTGAAAGAGTTGACCCTAAATATAAGGGAGTGTTTATTTTCATGGGCAATATCGAGGTCAAATGGCGATGACATTTTGTCTCACGTCGTTCCACGGTTGCTGTGTTCTTCCCCTAGTGAGGGCTTCCATGAGGAGGGGAACAGCCCCTTGTGGACAGAGGCTTGATTTCAAATGGATGATTCACACTGCCTGGCTCTGTCTGCCCCAAACCAAAATACCTAGATAGGGAGTAAAGCCTTTGCAAATGCTAAATGATGCCAAGGTTTCCGAGGTTTCCCAATAGCTAAGTGTCTGTCCAGATGTGTCCAAATATGTAGATGTCGATGTTGGCTGCTTAGCTAACGAACTTCAGATAAGGGCCGGGACTTTTTATTTTTAGCACAACTATTTTTAGCAGGAGGTTTTATCGGTGTTCGGTAATGGATAATAGGGTAACTGCTTCAAATTCTTGACCCCAGGAAGGGCCCCTGTAGTCGGGGAGGGTGGTGGAAGATGCTTATCCTTCAGGCTTCTATGGGCATTATTACCCCTGTCATCTGAAACCCTGTAAGTCCTCTAAACATTCCTGAGCATTCTGGAAAGGTGAAGGCGTGTCGATTACTATAAGAACCTGGTAAAACGACCTAATGAACAGCCTAGTGTTGGACGTCTAGTAGATGCTCAATAAGTACATGAGAAAGTGTGGCAATGGGAAGAAAATGTTCACAGATGCCCTCTACCACTCACCAGAGCCCAGAGCCCAGAGCCCTGTCCTAGTGCAGGCGAATTTCCTATGCTTCAATCTGAGTGGATTTCTCCGCTTGTCATTCACTCTTCCCTGCTGAAATGTTCCAGCAGTTCTCCTCTCTCCTGCACCAGAAAGGTTTCCTTTCCCTTTTCAGGACCCTTTCCATTAACTTGCACACGTTATCTTTCCCATTCTGAAACACACACGCGTGCGCACGCACTCACACGTGCACGTGTGCGTGTACACACTCGCGCATGCGCACATACACACTCACACGCATACACATATACACACTCACGCGCGCGCACACATGCACATACACACACCACCTCCTTTTCCTTATACTTCTTCAAACAGCTGCCGCCACATTCATTGTAGAGCGAAACTCCTCAAAGATTTGTCTGTAGTCAGCCTCCAAGTCTTCTCTCCGTTTTTCTTAAACCTCCTCTCATCAGGCTTTTTGTTCTACCCACTGCATCAAGTCAGCTCTCAGCGGGCCAAGCTGCTGACTGCACACGAACCCACAGGTTCTCAGTCCTCGCATTAAAGATTTTATGTATTTGACACGCAGAGAGAGTGGGTGCGCACAAGCAGGGGGAACAGCAGGCAGAGAGAAAAGGAGAGGCAGGCTCCCTTCTGATGTGGGACTCGACCCCAGGACCCTGGGATCACGACCTGTGCTGAAAGCCGACGCTTAACCCACTGAGCCACCCAGGCGCCCCTCAGTCCTTGTGCTAACTTGATCCCTCCGTGGCTGTTGACATGCGGGATCTCTCCTTCCTTCTTGCTCCTCTTTCTTGCTCGTGGCTTCCACGATATTAGACTGACCCAGTTTTCTGCCTACCTAGCTGCTTGCCCCTTCTCTGTCCCCTTTGCTGGTTTTCTCTCTTTTTCTCATCTTTTAAAATTGGACACCCCCTGGCTCCCCATAGGGGTCAGTCCTTGACCCTTTCCTCTTTTCTATCTAAATACATACCCTTGGAAATTTTATTTACTCTTGTAGTTTTAAAATGAGCATGCATATGCGGATGACTCCTGAATGTACATCTTTCTAGCTCTCCCTCCCAAACCCCAGGCGGTCATCCAGCCAGCTGCCTCCTCAGTATTTCCACGAGGGTGTCTGGTAGACTCCTCAAACTTAGCACCTGTCAAGCTCAACTCCCGATCTTCCCTCCTCTCTGTCGACGTTAACTCCATCCTCCAAGTGCTCGGGTCAGAGCCATGGACTGACTCCTTGACTCCTGTTCTCTCCTACCCCAACACTCAAGTCACAACCCACAGGAAATCCTACTGGTGTGACTTTCCCAACATGTCTAGAATTGGACCACTTTAGTCACCTTTGCTCCTCCTATGCTGGTCAGAGTCACTATGACGAGTTACATGGCAGCCAGAGTGATTCCCACCAAATGTGAGACATCATGTCACTCCTTTGCTCAGAACTCTGCGATGGCTCCTCGCTCCACACAGAGAAAAAGTCCCCATCTGCTCTGCTTCCCGACCCCCACCTCGCTCATGTCACTGTCTCCTGTCCTCCCCTTGAAGCACTTGGTGCCGCCCATGCTGCCCCTTGCTTGGAACGGAGCCTCCAGGCATGCTCCCACTTAGAGCTGTTCTCCCGTTATCTGCTGGGCTACCCCGAGAGCCCCTTCAAGTCTTTGCTCAGCTGTCACCTTCTCACCGGCATCTGCTCTGATAACCCTTCTCTGAATTCTTGGAAATCCTTACTCGGCTCTGCTTTCCCCTCCATACCATGCTCACTGCCTTCCAATACACCGTTCAATGACTTTTCTAGTACGTCTGTTTGTTTTTATGCACTTTATTGTCTCTCTCCTCCCTCCCCGGACCAGACCGTGAGCTCCAAGAGGACCGTGATCTTCATCTGTTTGTGCACCCCCAGGGCTGGGAATGGAGCCCGGCTGCCAGAGGACACTCGGAAGTGTTCGCTGAGACACTTGAATCACACGTGCAAGAATCTGCCGTTTGCAGGCCTGAGCTCTTTATCTCGTTTAATCCTCAAAATGGCCACATGACTTACATTTATCTCCTCCGCTTTCCATAAGTCTCAGGAATATCCCATGACGGGAGGGCGGCCCAGCCCCACTGTGAACCCAGAGTCCCCACGTCCAACTTCCCCACTGTTCTCATACATTCCTGGAGTGGGTATGAACTCGTGCAGCTTTCCTGTGGGGTAACTCAGCCTTATATACAAACAGTGTTCCAAATATTCATACCTTTTGTTCCAGAGAACGGATCCCAGATACGTCCAAAGACCTTTCTATGCCGTTGTTGGTCCAGGGGACGCATCATGGGGAGCCGATGGTTAAAAACCTTGGTATATTCATTCAGTGGAAGACTGTGTAGCCAGTGCTGATCGAAGAGCATATGAGGACATGGAGAAACCTCCCCAGCATACATTCAGAAGAAGCCACAAGGACAACATACCAGGACACACAATTGTAGACGCACGATGATGCCTCAATTTTTAGAAACTACATTATTTATGCAGAGAAAATGGCTGGAAGGATTGACCAGAAAGTTAATAGTGGTTCTCCTTAAAGGTGTGACTATGGGTGACTTTTATTTTCTCTGGGCCTTTCTAACTTTTTTTTTTAATTTTTAAGATTATTTATTTATTTATTTGATGGACAGAGATCTCAAGTAGGCAGAGACACAGGCAGAGATAGAGAGGAGGAAGCATGTTCCCTGCTGAGCAAAGAGCCCGATGTGGGGCTCGATCCCAGGACCCTGTGATGAGGGCCTGAGCCAAAGGTAGAGGCTTAACCCACTGAGCCACCGAAGCGCCCCTCTGTGTAACTTTGTATGTCTGTGTGTGTGTGTAACTTTTTATAATAGGAAAACAGTTATTTTTTAAAAGGAACCTCTCCCTCAACATTAAAATGTGCCTTTCAATTTACATGATACATTAGTAAATTTTATGACACAATGAAACATACCTGAATAGCTGAAATGCAGATGAGGTCCCCGTGAAACACTGAATGGGTTCTAAGAAGTTGACAATTGTATTTCATGTATCCAAGAGCAAAGTGTTTTCACTGCATTACATTATCTTTGTCTAGTTGACTGTCCTGAACCACTTCATTTTTTTTAATTTAATTTTTTCAGTGTTCCAGAATTCATTGCTTATGCACCACACCCAGTGCTCCATGAAATATGTGCCCTCCTTAATACCCACCACGAGGCTCACCCACCCTCCACTCCCCTCCCCTCTAAAACCCTCAGATGGTTTTTCAGAGTCCACAGTCTTTCATGGTTTGTTTCCCCCTCCAATTTCCCCCAACTCCCTTCTCCTCTCCATCTCCCAATATCTTCCGTGTTATTCTTGTGCTCCACAAGTAAGTGAAACCATATGATAATTGACTCTCTCTGCTTGACTTATTTCACTCAGCATAATCTCCTCCAGTCCTGTCCATGTTGATACAAAAGTTGGGTATTCATCCTTCCTGATGGAGGCATAGTACTCCATAGTGTATATGGACCACATCTTCCTCATCCATTTGTCTGTTGAAGGGTATCTTGGTTCTTTCCAGTTTGGCGACCATGGCCATTGCTACTATGAATATTGGGTACAGATGGCCTTCTTCTCACTACATCTGTATCTTTGGGGTAAATACCCAGTAGTGCATTTGCAGGGTCATAGGGAAACTCTATTTTTAATTTCTTAAGGAATCTCCACACTGCCTTCCAAAGTTGGCTGCACCAACTTGCATTCCCACCAACAGTGTAAGAGGTGAACCACTTCATTTAAGGACACTGGATTTTCCTGGTTTTAGTAAGGTTTAGCTTTTCTTTTCATTTGGAACTATCCCCCCAAATAGGCGTTATGTTCTATTTCTCTTTGGAGGGCTTGGATCTCTTGACTTGGAGAGAAGTACCTCATTCCACAGCACGAAGTACCTTGCTAAGTTGTTTTAAGAACCCTGCAAAGAAAACATATTCAGACTGTGTCATCACATTAAGAAATTACTGTACTAAAGTGCATTCCAAAACAATTGCTACGTAGGTAAGTTTCTCTTTTAACTCCATTCCTGGAGAATCATATTCTTTAAAGTCTATCTTGGAGAATATAATTTTTTTTTTCTGATAGCAAGCTGTATCAGGAGCTGTCAGAAATCTACATCATGCAAGGAAGTACTGTGGGGGTGTCTTAGCATCAAAAATAAGGATAGTGCTAGAACGGTTAGTTAACTTGCTAAACAGAGAGACAAAAGGATACATTTAGATTTGCTCGTGAAACAACTTGAAAGATTCAAAAAGGATAATGTCCCCAGATTAATGCTCATGCAATCTGAAGAGACTTTTCAAATATATAATTCCTGAAGCCCAGCTAGAATCTTAACATTCTTGTGGGTTTCAAGATGAAATGTTTCAAAGGATTGGGGATGAACTTATTCAAAGAGAGGCTGGGACTAGAAAGGAAGAGCCGACAGAAGGTGCCACACTGGGTGGGAACACACACACACACACACACACACACATCCATTCCTGCACACACGTGCATGCGCGCACACACGTATTCACACAGCCCCTACAGCAAACTGGGCTCGGTTCTGAGAACTTGAACATGAGCCAAATCTCGACTCAAGAGAGTGAACTCAGCACAGGTCGACATAACCTAAGAGAAGGGGACAGCTGCTGAAGAAGGAACATAAGTGCCATCATCTTCAAAACTGGGGACAGAAGTGTCTGGCTGGCTCGTTCAGTAGAGCAAGTGACTCTTGATTTTGGGGTCATGAGTTTGAGCACCATGTTGGGCACACAGATTACTTAAAACAACAACAACAACAACAAAACAAAAAACAAACAAAAAACCAAAACGGGACAGTGGCTGCACAGCTCTATGCCAGGAATATAGGATATAAATGTGTGGAGAAGTGCATTGTTTTCCAGAGTATCAAAAGGCTGTCCACAGGGATAAGAAAAGTAATTAATATGTGAGAACCCAGTGCACCAGCGATCATCAGTGAAATGCGCAGCCAGAGCCTGCCAGCTGGAAGCCTGATGGTGGTCTATCATGGCTCACTATGCCCTCCCAACAGCCAGCCCCCGCAACCCCCCTACCCCTGCCTTCAGCAGCTAGAGCTGCCTTCCTGGGAGACCTGTCTCACCCGTGATTGTAGGGAGCAGTCCGGCCAGGCCATCAGGTTTTCTAGTCCTGCAAGAGAAGGAAAGGCCCACCAGGGTCCTCTCAGAGCCTCTGCCTGCCCAGGCATTTTCGCCTCCATGAGGGAATTTTCATACCCATTTTGCTCTCGAGGAAACAGGCTTATCCTAGGTCACCTCTCGAAGAAGCAGTAGCATGAGGATTTAAAATTAATTTTGCTTTTCTCCAAGACTGAAATGCTTCAAATCACACCATCGTGGCACATAGGAGTTCTGGTCTTAAGGGTAAATGTTGACAATTTTCATGAAATGTGGCTTTTAGACCTTTAACAAATGGTGACAAGAATTTCTGACAGAAGCTGGTTTTAAAGACCCTGGTTCTGGAGTGCCTGGGTGACTCAGTGGGTTAAGCCTCTGCCTTCGGTTCAGGTCATGGTATCTCTCTGCTCAGCAGGGAGCCTGCTCCCCCCAACCCCCCCACCCTCTGCCTGCCTCTCTGCCCACTTGTGATCTCTGTCTGTCAAATAAATAAATAAACTCTTCAAAAAAAAAAAAAAGAAAAGAAACCCTGGTTCTTAACTTTTCTTTTTCTTTCTCTCCCTTTTGTCCATTCATTCGTTTCCTCCCTTTCTCCCTCGAGATTCTTGTCTTTCTTCTAACCTGAAAGGAAGCCTTTAGCTCCTTCCTCATCACGCCTAGGCTGCCATCTTGGACAGTGACCAGAGATGGTTCGCCTGAATGTCAAGTGTGGCCTCCCAGCAAGTCCCCTTGCCACACCCCTTCTTTGCAGCCGCGGCACCTCTGCCACCCACTGGCAAGTTCTGTGCCAGGCCCGAGTTCTAGTAAGTACTACCTGATTATCCAGAATACCACACCTCTCAGGGGGCAAGGCCAGGGGGCAAGGCCAGGTACCCAGGCTGTCTCCACTGTTCCTGCATCACCCTTTCTGGATCTTACTTTCTTGTAATGGGCTGGAGTCTCGGGCTTTTCATTTTTCTTACCCCTGTGAGGAAAAAAAAAGAGAGAGAGAGAAAGAAAGAATATTCTGATGGGTGGATGCAGGACCTGGACCCTTCCACATGAGGACCCTCAGAAAAGCAATAGAAAATTGAATATATGCTTCATTATTATTATTACTTTCTGTCTCAGGGCTTGTGTTTTTCAACAGAACGAAATATTCTCCATGGAAACAATGTTTGTGGGGATAAAAGATGAGATCGGAGGCAGCCGTGGTAAGGAAGTGTGAGGAGAAGAAAGGTTGACCTGGATCACGCCAGGGGCCCAGCTCTCCAGACAGGGGTGCGGCAGGGGCAGATGTGGGCCAGGCCTCTGTCAGCCTCTGAATTCTTATGTGAGGCTGCCTTTTGCTCTAAAATCTGCTGGAACCAAAAATGAAACACCTGAGCCATAAAATAGGTGGGCTGAATTTCAGGAAAGCCCACCCAGCCATCCTTACTAACGGTGACAGCAGCTCTGTTTGTAAACACATTAGGAGGATCAAACTGATGGATAAAAGGGAGTAATTCTAAAGCAGTAATGTGTGTGTGTGTGATACATATACTACTTCAGACACATTCAAGGGTATTTCAATCGGAGGCATCACACAGAGTTTGGATGCTGCCTCCTCCAAGAAGCCTTCCCTGACTGCTTCTGGCATGGCCTCCAGAGTGGGTTAGGCTCTCCTCCCATGCATGTGGCAACCACTCAGTGGACCCAGCAACACTGTACCTCTTCACCAGCTTGCAAACTCCTTGCGAATTAGGACCGTATCATTTTCGTCTCTGCAACGGCAGCACGCAGTCCAGAGCCTGGCACATAGCGGGCCTGTAAGACCTGTGTGCTGAGTTGGAAGTGAGGCATCTTAAGACTTTAGGCAGTTGGAGACAGGGTCGTCAGTGGTTTACATTCAAGGGCTACGGAGCCAGACTTCTTGGGACAGATCCCGCGATTAGCCTGATATAACTGTGGCCTCTGAGACCCCATGTTCCTCATCTGGAAAACAGAGGAGTGACTGGCACCCGCCTCTTTGGACCATTGAGTGTTGAATGAGATAATTATTTAAAGAGCTTAGCCTGGAGTCTGCTGCTTAGCTTCCAGGCAGTTCGCAAACAATAGCTAATCTGATTATATTATTTGGTAGAGGGAGCTTTTCAGCACAAGGACAAATGGACTCTAGTTCTGTCTCCACTTTGCCTCTAATCCAGATTTTAGAGACCAGTTCATTCAAAATCCTGCTTCTCTGTGACATGTGAACACATCCAGCCCCTTGTCCCCCACGCCTTTTTTTTTTAATGCACACATCCAGCTTTACTGGAAACCATATTCCGGTCATTTGTTTCAGGAATCTGAGCTCTGTGACCAAGGGCTTGCAGCTGCCATCTGCTCAGGGAGCCGCTCAGGTTAACTTCGGCATTTCTGAGGAAGCTGGTGACATCAGCCCAGTTCTGTGCACTTAAGGACTTCTTGCTGGTTGCCAGGTTACAGGATGAACATAGGAAAGAGAGAGGTTTATTTCCCAATCTTTAAATAGTTTACAGATTAGATAAAATGAACATCCTCCCTAAAACTGATTACTTCTATCCCTGCTAAGCCCTTTTATTATTACAGCCTTGCTAGTTAACATAACACTTTTATGAGACAGGCAGGATAACCCTCCTTTGCAGATGAAGAATCAAAGGCCCCAGAGAAGTTAAAGGAATTCTCAAGGTCACCAGAGAACAGTGGTGTGTGTTGGAGGGGCCCTGTAGAACCTGGGACCCTTGACAATGAAACCAGTGTCCTATTTTATAAGAGGTCTTGGCATAGCAGAGACTGGTGTTCATCCATTCTCCCTGTCTGCCTTTATAATAAAGTATCCAGTTTTTAACTATGCACACAGACACATTCTGTGCACTAGTCTCCCTAGCAGACAAGTCTGGTTACATGATTAAGTGATTCAGTTCAGGCCAGGGAGTGTTGGTGGAAATGATGCATATCCTGAAAGGGGGAAAAACATCTTTTCCCTCCTCCTTTCCACACTGCCATGTGGATGTGATGGCTGGAGTTCAAGCAGCCATCTTGAACCCTGAGGTTTAGGGATAAACTGTGTTCTGAGGTTGGCAGATGGATGATAGAAGGCTCTAGTCCCTGAAACTGTGGACAGGCATTCTTGCCTCTGGCAGATTATACAAATCTTGGTATGTGGGAGAGAAAGATACATTTTTGCCTCATTTAATAGAGTGTTATTTTGGGTTTCCATTACTTCTAGCTGAACCTAACATAAACTAAACAAGTCTTTTCCTTTTGTACCAAGAAACAAAATCCCAGATTACTCAATGAGGGCTGCCAGGCCCTACATGACCCATCCCTGGTTTACCTTTTCGACCTCATTTTGCACTCATCTTCCTCTTGCTCCCTACACTTTATTATTTTTTTTAATTTTTAAAAATTGTGTTATGTTAGTCACCATAAAATACATCATTAGCTTCTGATGCAGTGTTCCAAGATTCATTGTTTATGTACCACACCCAGTGCTCCATGCAATACGTGCCCTCCTTAATACCCACCACGAGGCTCACCCACCCCCCACTCCCCTCCCCTCTAAAACCCTCAGATGGTTTTTCAGAGTCCACAGTCTCTCATGGTTTGTCTCCCCCTCCAATTTCCCCCAACTCCCTTCTCATCTCCTTTTCCCAATGTCCTCCATATTATTCCTTATGCTCCACAAGTGAAACCTTATGATAATTGACTTTATCTGCTTGACTTATTTCACTCAGCATAATCTCCTCCAGTCCCGTCCATGTTGATGCAAAAGTTGGGTATTCATCCTTTCTGATGGAGGCATAATACTCCATAGTGTATATGGACCACATCTTCTTTATCCATTCGTCCGTTGAAAGGCATCTCGGTCCTTTCCACAGTTTGGTGACTGTGGCCATTGCTGCTATGAACATTGGGATGCATATGGCCCTTCTTTTCACTACATCTGTATCTTTGGGGTAAATACCCAGTAGTGCAATTTCAGGGTCATAGGGAAGCTCTATTTTTCCTTTCTTAAGGAATCTCTACACTGTTTTTCAAAGTGGCCCCACCAACTTGCATTCCCACCCATAGAGTAAGAGAGTTTCCCTTTCTCCATATCCTCTCCAACACTTGTTGTTTCCTGCCTTGTTAATCTTTGCCATTCTAACTGGTGTAAAGAGGTATCCCTACACTTTAACCCCATTCTTAACTCTCACATGCTGTTCCTTCTGCTTTGAATGTTATTCGCCTGGATAACTCCTGCTCGCCCCTGGGGTCTCGGTCTATGTGCTCCATTTTTAAAGAGACATTCCTTGACCAAACTCCTTTTATTCTTTTCCTTTTCCCTTGTTCTTTTCCCTGATAGCTTGTCACTGTGGAAATATAGATTTTATTGCATGGTTATTTGTTTACTGTCTTCCTCGCCTAGCTCTAAGGACTGAAGAGCCCTCAATGCTGTCCCCTGGCTGTACACAGCACTCACTTGCGCAGGCCATCGTTTCCAAAGATGCTGGCGACATTTCCCATGCACCACCCTTCTTAGCGGTGTGGCTCGCCACTCTCCCTTCAAGAGGTGGAGTCTATTTCTCTCTTCTTCTCTCTTTATTTCTCTCTCTATTTCTTCTCTTGGAATCTGGGTATGCCTTGTGAAAGCTTGCACTTACAGAATGGGGCAAAAGTGACCCAGTACCTGTTCTAAAGGTGGCCCTTACCTGGCCCAGCCCCTTCCGCTTTCACCTTTGGAAGCCAGTCACCCTGTAAGAAGTGCACGGACCCTGCGGACAGCACGCCCTGCCATGTGGAGAAGGCTTCCAGGGTAAAACCCTCCGTGAACAGAGAGGAAAAGTCCACAGAGCACCAAGGCTCCTTCTATGGGAGGGAGCCACTGGGGGTTCAGCCCACATGAGCCTTTGGATGACTCCTAACCCAGCCACCGTCCACTGGCAACCATAAGAGTCTCGAACCAAGAGCCTCCCAACTAACCATTGATCATGCGAACACTCGCGTGGAGTTGGCGGTCGGAAAGTAGTTGTCGAATGGATGATGGCCGGATTTCATTCTTTTCATTATTTGATTGTCGGAGATAAGGATCCACAGCAATCCTGCAGAACGCCTTCCGGGGTGGCGCTCTGGCGGTGGCCCGTGCCAGCCTTACCGGCAGCTTGCGCGTCAATCCTTGCAAGACAAATTGCAAGCAGAAGATGACTTCTCCTGCAGGAGCAGATCCAGGAGTTGAGGACACAGCATGAGAGGGAAGAGTCAGGGGGTCAGCAGGCTGTCACTGGTTTGTTTGCTTCCTGCGGGATGTGCCTTCTTTAAATCCCCACCAACACGGCGAAACTATCTGAACACAGTAAGGTGGGCAGCAAGTAAGGCAGGTCGCGAGATGCAAAAAGATGGAGGTGGGACCCAGCACGAGAGATGTCCACAAATGTCTCTGGGCACTGTGGTTGTAGGCAATTTAAAACCCTTCCTTCCTGGTGAGCGCCCGACTGACTCAGCTGGTAGGACACACGACTCTTGATCTCGGGGTCAAAAAACCCCAAAACCCAACCCACTTTTTTCCTTTTGCTCATCCAAATTTTCTAAACATCCCTCAAAACATTTTCTTTTCTTTTCTTCTTCTTCTTCTTCTTTTTTTTTTTTAAGATTTTATTTATTTATCAGACAGAGATCACAAGTAGGCAGAGAGGCAGCGTGGGGGGCTGGGGGGTGGGAAGCATGCTCCCTGCGGAGTAGAGAGCCAGATCCGGGGCTTGATCCCAGGACCCTGGGACCATGACCTGAGCCAAATGCAGAGGCTTTAAATCACTGAGCCACCCAGGCGCCCCCCTCAAAACATTTTCTATTGCTTTATTAAAAACAAGAAAGAAACTTATTTACAGTCTTCGTTTGTGGGTTGCCTGGGTGGCTCAGTCAGTTAAGCAGCTGCCTTCAGCTCAGGTCATGATCTCAGGGTCCTGGGATCCAACCCCGTGTTAGGCTCCCTGCCCAGCGGGAAGCCGGTTTCTCTCTCTGCCTCTGCTCCCCCAACCTTGTGCTTTCTCCCTCTCTCTCTCTAGTAAATAAAGAAAATCTTAAACAAAAATAAATCTCCTGCTGCGCAGTGAAATTTATAGAAGGTGAAAACAGCCATAGCAAATTAAAATAAGATAATGCAACCAAACACCCATGGTCCCAAACTGTATTCTCGGCAGACAGTCATTTAATTAATTTATTTATTTTCATCTTAAGGGTCATTATTTCATGAAATAAAGAAATGAGTATATCCCAGAGTAGCTCATAGAGGACAACGAGGGTGAGCATGAGTGGGCTGACAAGGGGGTAGCAGCAATCTGGAAATCAGGCACAGACCACGCTCCCATCTCTAGCTTCCCCTGGAATATGTGATTTTCTCCGCTTGGGTCATCAATGCCTCCACTAGCAGCATCTTGGAGTCATCAAACCCTCTGATTTATAATTATCCAGCATTAAGTTGCTCTTTGGAAACTATTTTTGGTCAATATGCTCATTGGTGTGATTAATTACATCTTATTAAGAGACCAGAATTATTCTCTGGAAGTGTAACCTTTTCTGATTTGGGGGGAGTAATTTTCAGCTTAGCCAGCTCAGGAACTATTTAACACTGAATCACCCATAGAGAATCACTGCTCCTAAATGGGGCAGCTCAGGATTTGGAAATCTAATGAGGAAAAAAAAATTAAAAACTGGATAAGTAAACTTGGGAAGAGAATAACTCTGTGTCTTCAGTTAGGATCTCCCAGGCTTCTTCTAGGGACATTCATTCAGAAGATGTTTATTGACTTCTGCTTGTATGCCAGTAGCTAGTCAGGCCACTGGTTTCCCATAACATGTGGCTTTCATTCATTCATTCATTCATTCATTCATTCATTCAGTAAGAGTTCAGTGAACACCTATATGCCAAGCATCACCAGAGTGATCTAGTGATCGCTCTAGAACATCACCTCTAGTGATGTTATATCAATGAACATTAATATAATGATCAAGTGTTATATCACTGAACAAAATTTATATTCTAGTGGGAGATTACATTCTAGTGGGAGGGGAGAATAACAATAAATCTATACATAAGCAAATGATATAGTACATTAGAAGGTTTCAAAATAACAACAGGAAGGGGCATCAGAAGGACCACATGTGTGCACACACATAATTTTGCAGTTACTAAATAGAGTGGGTAATGGGTTGAATAATGGTCCCCAAAAGGTATGTCTGAGTTCCAACCTCTGGAATTTGTGAAAGTGACTATATTTGGTAAAGGGGTCTTTGCAGATAAAATTCAGATAAGGATCTTGTATTAGGATTCTCCAGAGAAACAGAATCAGTAGGATGGATGGATGGATGGATGGATGGATGGATGGATGGATGGGTGGATGGATGGATGGGTGGGTGGATGGATGGATGGTTGGATGGATGGGTGCACAGATAGACAGATAGATAGATAATAGATTTATTGTAGGAATAAACCAAGAAATTCCATGATCTCTATCTGAAAACTGGAGAACTAGGAACGATGGTGGTATAATTCAGTCTAAGTCCAAAGGCCTGAGAGTCAAGGGGCTAATGGTGTAAAGCCTGATGTGAATCTAGAAACCCAAGCACAAGAAGCACCAAAGTTCAAGGGCAGAAGACAGATGTCTCAGCTCAAGCAGAGAAAAAGCAAATCTGCCCTTTCTCTGCATTTTTGTCCTATTTGGGCTTTCAGTGGATTGGATGATGCCCACCAGTATTGGGGAGAGCCCTTTGTTTTATTCAGTCTACCAACACAAATGCTAATCCCTTCCAGAAACACCCTCATGGACATGCCCAGAAATTGTGTTTTACCAGCTCTCTGAGCATCCCTGAGCCCAATCAAGTTGATGCAAAAAAATTAACTATCACAGGTCCTGAGATGAGATCATCCTGAATTATTGAGGTGGACCATAAATCCAATGACACATGTGCTTAGAAGAGAAAATGCAAAGGAAGGTATGAGATACACAGACAGATAAAGAGTTCACAAGCAGAAGTTGGCAGCCCTAAGCCAAGGAATGCTTACAACCACTACAAGCTGGAAGACACAGGAAGGATTCTTCCCTATAGCCTGTGGTGGAAGTGTGGACCTGTCAAAACCTTGACTTTGGACTTCTGGCCCCAAAAGCTATTAGAAAATAGATGTCTGTTGTTTTTAAACCACCCAGATCGTGGTAATTTGTAGTTCTAGGAAATGAATGTAGATGGTCAGAGTGGTTTTTGTGGAGAAGTGGCATTTGAGGAAGTCTTAAAGGAGATAGGAAATCAGCTGTGTGAATATTGAGGGGGAGAGCTATTTGGGCATAGGGAAGGGCCCATTATCAGGGGAGGGCGCCTGGTGTGGGGAGTGACATGGAGGCCAGTGTGGCTGAAGCAGGAAGGGTGAAAGGGAAAGGAGTAGGAGAGACAAGGATAAAGAAGTAACAGAGAAACCAAAGGAGGCTGATAGAGGATGCAGGGCCCCTTAGGGTGCTGTAAAACAAACCTTTGGAATAATGGTGCATGTGGAATTAACCATAAAAACACCACTATTGAGCATCTTTTACATGACTAATATGTGGCAGGATCTTCAGGTACACAATCTCTGCTCTTCTTCACAAGGCCTTCATGAGGAAGGTTTCACTCCCTTAACTCCATGGATAGAAAACTCTGCACTCCCCACATACCATTGCATAACTAGAGAGTGGTCAATTCGAACCCCAGAGCCAGTCTCCTCTGCCTCGAAGCCCATAGTCTTTCTGTCCCATCACACAGCCTTACAAGCACAATAAAGGAATAGAAAGAAAATTCTTCAGTCTGTTAAAGGACATCTACAAAAAAACTACAGCTAGCACCATAGTTCATGCTGAAAGACTGAATACTTTCCTCTTAGGGCTGAGAAAAAGGCAAAGTTTTTCAACCTCTATGTTCTCTCCTCTCCACCCCTAACCTCTATATTGTTGTTCAGCAGCACACTGGAAGTCCTAGCCAGTGCATTAAGGCAAGAAAAAGAAATGAAGAAATAGAGATTAGAAAGGAAGAAATAAAATAATCCCTGTTTGCAGATTACATGAAAATTCAAAGAATTTGATTTTTTTAAAAAATTCAAGAACTTAGAAGTGAATTTGGTAAGATTGAGGAATACACCAAACTTCAGTTGTATTTCTATATACTAATAATAAACAACTGAAAACCAAAATGTAAAACATATAGCACTTGTCATAGTTACCTCCCAAATTAAATACTTAGTTATAAATCTAACAAGACATATATAAATTTGTATGATGAACACTAATGGTTGAAAAAGAAAATCAAAGAGGACCTAAATGAACAGAGAGATATGCCATGTTCATGGGTTGGAAGGCTTTCCAACTGTAATGATGTCAATTTTCCCCAGATTGATTTAATGCCATTCTAATCAAAATCCTAACTGAATTTAAAAATAAATATATAGAGATAAGCTGATTTTAGACATTATATGGAAAAATAAAGGCATAAAATAAAGCAATTTTGGAAAAAAAGAGAACAAATTTAGGGGAATCATACAACATAACTTTAACACTTATTCTAAAGTCTATAATCATCAA
This sequence comes from Taxidea taxus jeffersonii, assembly GCA_003697995.1. Classification (NCBI taxonomy): domain Eukaryota; kingdom Metazoa; phylum Chordata; class Mammalia; order Carnivora; family Mustelidae; genus Taxidea; species Taxidea taxus. The sequence goes on from ML104089.1 coordinate 255,660, forward strand.
AGCAGTAAAGCAATTAGCAATGTATCTCTTTCAAAGTGATGGACACATAGATCAATAGAACAGAATAGAAAGGCTAGAACTAGACCCACACAAATATGGTCAATTGGTTTTTTGCAAAGCTAATTTAGTAGAGAAATGATAGTCTTTTAGCAAATGTGGTTTGGACAATTGGACATCTATATGTCACTCAAAAATAAAAATAAATTGAAACTCAATCTAACCCTCACGCCTTACACTAAAATAAACCCCAAATGGTCATAAATGTAAATGTAAAATGTAAGACTATAAAGTTAGACTCCAGTGGAATGAAGTCACAGAATGAACTGGAAATTCTGTCCATTCTTACCACTATATTAAAAAATAAGATGGAAATTTAACAAAAAGGCAGTGTCTCTTTTAATTTGGAGGGGCAAAAGGGAGTCGAAGAAAAAAGAAAAGATGCTAGGAAAGATATTAGTGACTCACATGAGGAAAAGTTGTCCAAAGGATCTACTAGAGAACACGATCCCCCAGAACAGCAGTGTCTTGACATTCAGGCTTTGAACCCAGGCTCATTCATTTGTTTGTTCAACAACTATTTATCGAGCCCTCTTGTATCTGAGATGCTACATATGTAATTGTCAAGAAAATAGACGCATGTTCTACAGGTCATGAAGATTACACTGAAATAGGAAATATAGACTTGAAACTAAAAAGTGTATAATGATAATTTGTGATAAATGGTATGGAAGAAAACAATAGGCATCTTGCTACAAAAGAGAAGAAGGGAGACCTACTTTTGGCTGGGTGGGGGTCAAGGCAGGTCTTTCCCAAGGAATAGTCAGAGAGGGATGACTAGGAAAAAACCAGGACAGGATGGATGGGGAGAGGACTTCAGGCAAGGGGAGGCTCCATGCCAGGCTTCAGGAAGAATGAGCTAGGTGAACATGAGGAACAGAAGGAAGGCTGGGTGGATGGTGGAGGGTAAGGAGGGGAGTGATATGCAATGGTTCTGGAGAGGACATTGAAGAGTTTTTATGCAAGGGAGTGACAGGATTCAGGGTGCATTCAAAAGATGATATTGGCCATGCATGAAAACTGGTCTGGTCTGGGTAGGGAGGGAAAAAAGTTAAATAGCTGGGGAGTGTTTGCAGTGGCCCATGGTAGCCTAGTAGGTGAGATGTCAGTGGAGAGGGAAAAAGTGAGCACGTTTGAGAGAGATTTTGGAAGTATTAGTGTGAACTCTGTGAAAATTTCAATATTTGGTTGTTTTTTACTTATAAATGTGGCAATTTCAGGGATGCCTGGGTGGCTCAGTTGGTTGAGCGGCTGCCTTCGGCTCAGGTCGTGATCCCACCATCCTGGGATCGAGTCCCACATCGGGCTCCTTGCTCGGCGGGGAGCCTGCTTCTCTCTCTGCCTTTGCCTGTGCTTGCTTGCTCTCTCTCCCTCTCTCTCTGTCAAGTGAATAAATAAAATCTTTAAATAAATAAATAAATAAATAAATGTGGCAATTTCATATGGCTTAGTCTAAAAAAAATTGACAGGACTTGGTAATGGCTTAGATTTGGAGGGGGAGGAAGAGGGAGATGTCAAGAGTGGCCGCCATGTTTCTGGTTTTAATGACAGAGTACATATAAGTGTCCTTTACCAAGATGGGGATGACTAGAAAAACAACAGGGATTGGGGTTACGGACTTGGGTAGAGGTTCAGTTTACAGATGTGGGGTTGAAGATATCTCTGTGATCTCCAAAGAGAGATGTTACTGTGGCATTACATTTGAGTGCTCAGGAGAGTTTTGGCTGAGATACATCTGTAGAATTTCAGCATATTAGATGATGATACCTAAAGACACGGAAGTGGATATGCTCTGGGAGAAAGTTCAGAGTGAGAAGAGAAGGGCTCAGGAGTGCCAGTATTTAGAGGTTAGGAAAGGAGGAGGAGCAGTAAGAATGTAAAAGAGGTCAGAGGCATAGGAGGAAAACCAGGAGAGTTCATGGCTACCAAGAGAGGAGCAGGTAAACAGGTAAACAAAAAAGAGAGAGTGATCAATTGTGCTGAATGCTGTTGGGGAGGGTGGCCGTGTGTAGCAAAGAGGAGATGTGATCATTCGTAATTGAAAATCCAGGTTGAGAAAATGTGTCAGCTACTTCTTCAAAAACAGATGTCACTGTACATAAGAAAACCAGAGTCATGGGGCACCTGGGTGGCTCAGTGGGTTAAAGCCTCTGCCTTCGGCTCAGGTCATTATCTCAGGGTCCTGGGATCGAGCCCCACATCGGGCTCTCTGCTCAGCAGGGAGCCTGCTTCCCCCCACTCTCTGCCTGCCTCTCTGTCTACTTGTGACCTCTATCTGTCAAATAAATGAATAAAATCTTAAAAAAAAAAAGAAACCCAGAGTCATTACCACCACGAAGAGAGAGCCCTGCACTTGACATAAATGGATATAATAATAAGAACACATACAATGTCTTCACTTTGTTCAGGCACTGGTCTAAGTATTTACATGTTCACTCATGTAGTCCTCACAACCACTGCGGAGGTAGGCAGCATTAACCCCAATTTACACACAGGGCAAAGATAAACTTATCCCGAACCGCAGGACTAAATGTGGGGGAGCTGGGACTGAATCTGGGGATCTGGCTCCAAGTTTGGTGTTATTAAGCACTATGCTCTCATCAATGGTTAATGATGATGATGGACAGAGATTCCTCAACAAACCTCAAAGCTCTTATTTGAAAAGAATTATAGAGTATCACAGTTGATGTAAGCAGCTGCCAAAGGTGAAATGATTTTCAGCTGTGAATAGTGTATTCGTGTGTTTGCTTGTGTTTAAGTTTCTTCAATCTTGAGCAAATCTTCTGCTATATGTGGCAACTTGTTTCCAAGACCACTACAACAATATCTCCCATCTAGCCTGCCCTTTCCCTCCTTTGCAATCTGGGCTGCACTTGGTAACTTGCTCCAGCCAATTAGAACACAGTGAAAACAACATCTAGAACTTCCAAGGCCAAGCCTTAAGATGCTTTTAGCTTCTGCTTTCACTTGGGGAAAGCAACCATCATGCAGGACGCTCGAGGCTATTCTGCTGGAGGGAGAGGCTTCCTGGAGAGACTGGCCCTGGAGGACCAGACCGAACCAACCCAGAGAGACCACAGGGGGAAGAAGCAAGGCATCCGAGCTGATAGGCAGCACTGAGGTCCCAAACAACTGGTGGCGCCATTTTGGACCTTCCAGCCCAGATGCACCATCAGCTGAATGCGGCTGCAGGAATGAACTAGCTACAACCACGGGAAGGAGAGTCTTCATGCTGAGCTCTGCCCAGATTTCTGACCTATAGCATCACCAGCAATAATGAGGACTTGTTGTCGTTAGTAACTAAGTTCTGGGTCATTGTGATATGTAACTGATGAACTCTATCCAGGTCCTCTTTTTGTTCCTGAGTGTGTAAGAGGTCAAGACAGAGCCTTGTACTTTGACTCCCAAATCTATGACAGACATGGAAGGCCTTGGTTGAGGATCTTCTCTGCCTCTGCTGGGCCTCAGGTACAATAAAGGAGATGTACCTCCAGTAAAAGCTACTCCTGACACTATAATGTTATCAGTGCATTTCTTTGGATAATGTTGTTATAGGTAATTTCCTGGCTTGGTTCAATTTTCCTAGAATGAGTAAAAACCACTTCAGTAATGAGGAAAGATACAGTGTATAGCTCTCTTCTGTACCTGTGGAAGCCATTTCTCCTGGGGCGTCCTCTTCCTCCAACAGAAGGTCTTGAGTTCTCCACATGGCGGCTGCTTTCTCCAAGTGCAAGTAGGCAGTTGGTGAGCTGTGCAGAAGCCACTCTCAATTCTTCCCACCTTTCTTGTTGTGTCTTAAAGAGCCAGTAACTCATTTTCCTTGTCCCCTTGCTGCTGGAAGGACCAGGCAACAAAATACCATCTAGTAAGATACACAGGCAAGTGTGCTGAAGGGTTTTTGGGCAAGAATTTTCCTTTCTGGGAAGGAAGGAGAGAAAGAGAGGGAGAGAGGGAGGAAGGAAGGAAGGAGAGAGTAAAAGAAAAAAAAGGAAGGAAGGAGGGAAGGAAGGAAGAAAGGAAGGAAGGAAAGGGAGAAAGAGCTGTACAGAAGACTTATCGCACCCCCCAACCCCCCTTGCAAGCTCCTTGCTGTTGGACACGGTCACATGAAACTGTGATGTTCTGGAGGTCCTTCAGCCATCTTATAACCATGAGACAGCATGTTCACAATTAAAAAAAAAAAAAGTCTGCTAAAAAAGACAAAGCAAAGACACAAACAAGGAATAAGGCACCTGGCTTCTTTTTTTTTAATTTATTTATTTATTTGACAGACAGAGATCACAAGTAGGCAGAGAGGCAGGCAGAGAGAGAGGAGGAAGCAGGCTCCCTGCTGAGCAGAGAGCCCGATGTGGGGCTCGATCCCAGGACCCTGGGATCAGGACCTGAGCCAAAGGCAGAGGCTTTTTTTTTTTTTTTTTAAGATTTTATTTATTTATTTGTCAGAGAGAGTGAGCACAGGCAGACAGAGTGGCAGGCAGAGAAAGAGGAGGAAGCAGGCTCCCTGCTGAGCAAGGAGCCTGATGCAGGACTCAATCCCAGGATGCTGGGATCATGACCTGAGCCAAAGGCAGCCGCTTAACCAACTGAGCCACCCAGGCGTCCCCGAAGGCAGAGGCTTTAACCCACTGAGCCACCCAGGGGCCCTGGCACCTGGCTTCTTAATATCATCACTGGCTGTAGAACCAACCCTGACAGCAACTGTGGACTACTTGTTAACCAATGACAAATGTATTTATAACAGCTGAAAGCATTCTTAGATCACACAATAACCCTGTGGGTATTTAACATTGTCTTACTAGTACCTGGTTTTTCCATGCAACTAAATCCAGTTTCTTCCACTGTAAATGAATCCTTTTCCTTTTTATTTTGTCTCAGTGGAGACGAAGACTTGTTGGTTACCCGTCTTTGCATAATTAAGCCTGTTAGACATGGGGTGGCTATTGTAAAGTCGCTCACAATCCAGTTAATGGAATCTACTTGCCTAACTTCAGCTGTGATGGTGAAAATGTCACCACTCTGCCAAATCCTGGTGGTTTTGGCAGAAGCGGGTAGGTGGCAGGCGTCTTGTTGCTTTCCTTCTTGGTCTCATGGCATCATACCCTCACTAGCCACCATACCCTCCCATGTGGGAAGACACATGCTGGAAGGCTGCGGGTCTGCACAATTCTATCAAAAGCAAAGATAAGGAAAAATTCAGGTCAGTTTCAGCCGCATGACCTAAACCAGTTTCTGTTTTTATTTTAACTTTGTATTATGGCAATTTAAAACGTATGCCAAAAATGAATAGTATTACCTAGCACTCAGCTTTAACAATGAATAATTCATGACCTTTTTAAATGCTCTACTCCTACCCACTTAACTCCTTCCCATATTATGTTGAAGTAAACCTAGACATCATATCATTTCATCTACATACATTTCAGTCTGCATCTCTGAAAGCTAAGGAGTCTTTCAAAAGTATAACAACAATATTACTAGCTTACTTAAACATAATTCCTTAATGTCATCAAATATCCCATCCGTGTTCATATTTCCACCAATTATCTTTTAAAAATAGTTGTATTCTATATCTTTTTTTTTTTTTTTAACTTGGCACAAAAGCAGCACGTCCTCGTGGAAGAGCTTTTGCAAAACATGAAAAGACACAGAGAAGGAAATTCAGGCTCACGCATAATCCCTGGAGCCAATGCCAATTGGTCTGGTGCCATGCAGTATTAGGAAAAGATGGACCTTCCCAGCAGGCACAGCGCTGTGCCAAGATGTCAGCCACGGCTTGTTCTCTCCAGGGGCTGCCCTTATGCCTGGCAGAACCAGGCCATTTCCCTTTCACAGCCCTGAGTAGATCATCAGTGTCTACGTTTTGGAGTACAGCCTTTCAGATTTTCTATGGATATATACGTAATTTTTACATAATTGTTTTCATACTGTGCATTCTGTTCTGTATGCAGCTTTTTTTCACTTAATAGAAGACCATAAACATTTCCCATGTCATTAAATTTGCTTCCAATGCATGACTTTCTGTGGCTGCCCAGGGGTACCATAATTGATTTAAGCAATGGCCAATTGTTTAGGCCAATTGCCCTTGGAGTGTGGTGCTTGTCTTGCATAGATAAAAAAAACTCAGGCAAGAACATTATGTCCTTCTTGGGAGAAACACTGAAACACACAGGGGGATCATGCATTGCATGAGCGTGAGGTTTTAAAATTGGTTCCACCTGTTGGTTTGGGAAGAAAGCGAAGGTATGGTTCCACTTAGTTCAACGCGTGCCTTGAGGGGCAGGGAGAACTGTCCCTTGACATGTTTAGATTCCTAGGAATTCCATACTAAACAAGGAGCTTCCGTGGAGAGCAGCGAGGCAATTCAATGGGACATGTTTATTGGAACAGTCACTCCCAAAATTATGCAACCAGGAGACTTGGACTTCAGTAACCAACCTCAGCCGACGTCTGAGGTTAGCGGAAGGCAGCAGGCTTAAGGGTTCTCTTGAATCGGTTTTGTTGGGTTTTAGGGCATGAAGACAGCCGTCGTTGGACGCAAACCTCCAGCTGATGCCGTGTGAGCAGTTATCATCACAGACTCAAGGCGCTGGCCAGTGCATTCTCAGAAAATTGCCAGCTCATAATCTCCATCTCTTGAGAACTAGGATAAACATTCAGGTAAATTGCAAAGCATCCATTTGCCCAAACCCACAAGCCACAGTTCAGTCCTAAGCCTGAACCACAGTATTTTCTACACTAGCCCTTATCTTTACTGAATCCACTGAACTAAATGACTCAGTTTAATGGAGTCACTGGGGCAGGGTGAGGTCAGAGGGCAGATGTAAACCAGAAATCCCTAACCCCAGAGACCATTCCCTGTGGGTCACAGAGTTCGGTAAGTGCCTTAAAATTCCTCAGATGGGTAAACCACTTAGATGCAAATGATCTGTGTTATATGTTAGGCAGCCTAGAGAAGGATTTAGAAGGAAAGTCCCTCTGATTTTACATCAACTCATAAAGTGTAAACATAGATAAGGAGCCTGCATCATTGGGTCTTGATGGAGGGCATGTGTTGGGATAAGAGAAGGCACAGAGTCTGGGGTCCTCCCCAAAGAGGCCTTACCTGTGACACATTACTGCCAGGCATTCTGAAGTCCTAAGCCCATCATTGAAGCCATCTCTCATTAGCTTCCAGGGAAGGACATTTTTGTGCAGAATGTCACCCCGTTCTTGTATCAGAAATGCGACTGGATGGTGTGTTGCTCTCCTGCGGCTACTAGGACAGTGTGCCGTAAACTGGGTGATGTAAGGCAACAGAAATGTATCCTGTCAGAGTCCTGGAGTTTGGAAGTGTGAAATCGAGGTGCTGGTGGGGCTCTCCTGACTCTAAGCCTCCCCGGCGGACACTTCCCTGCCCCTTCCAGCTTGGGGTAGCCTCATGCTGGTGTCCCTTGGCCTGTGACTGCTCACCCCTGATCTCAGTCTCATCTTCACACGGCCATCTTCCCTCTGTGTGTGGCTGGGTCTGCATTTCCCTCCTCTTATAGGGAACCAGTCAGGCTGAATTAAGGCCCACCCTGACGACCTCGTCTCAACTTGATTGCATCGGCAAAGATTCTATTTCCAAATAAGGTCATATTCATAGATGCCAGGGGTTAGGACATCAGTACACCTTCTGGGGGACACAATTCAACCCATAATGGATAGAGAGTCAAAGGTCTGGGATCACGGACCCAGTTTTATCACCAATCGCTGTGTGATCCTGAACAGGTCACGTAGCATCCCTGGGCCCCAGGTGCCCTCATCTGTCCCCCAGGAACCGTTGGGGCCTCCAGATTTGATGTAGTTTGAGCCTCATTTGTTTCCGATGAGTCAGAGAATATTCTCACAGAGGACAGGGTCTGCCAGTGTGGAAGGAGCATCACAACTCCGAGGCAATGCCAGGCCTGGGGTAGTGGGTCACGGGCTTCCTGTCATGGCAGATGGGGTGTGTTGAATGGGGAATGAAGGGCGCAGCAGCCCTTGTCAGAGCCTCTGTCGCTCCAGCAGCCACGCCCCCAACTAAAGAGCCAAATGGCCCTGCTCTTTCCCCCAAGCACCACAGCCTGACAACGCTCCCGCCCCCACCTCCGGGGACAGCATTGGTGATCATTCATCCTAAGGCCCAACAAGCCCAGCTGGTGGCCCTTGGCTTCCCCAGCTCGCCATGAAGCTCGCCATGAAGCAGGCACTAACAGGGGAAGCCCCCCGGGCTTGGACGACCCGGTGGAATCCATTCCGAGGAAATATGGAGCCCCTTAGCCCGCTTAAATATTTAGACAGCCACAGGGCCCGTGTGCCCCAAATGCAAAGCCTGGGAGGAGGTGCGAGGGTTTTAGCTCCGGTGAGATTGAAGGAACTTGACATGTTATTGAATTGGGGGCCGCTGGAGGTGAAGCCGGCGGTTGCACATTCCAGGAATGCGGATGTGGGGCTCTCAGAGTGTATCTGAGCCTGACAGGGTTTGACAGTCTCCGTCTGGGAACAATAACCCGCGAGCAGCAGAGCTGGGGAGGACGCCCCGTCTCCTTTCCCTCTGCTCTGAGCTCCCGGGGAGCTGGGAGCTGGTGGGCAAGTGGCTGTCCCCCCGCCCCCCCAAGTCTGGGCCTCGCTCTGGAATCTCAGAGAAGGCAGAACGGGGGGCGGGGGGGGGTCGGCTCACCGAATGCTTGCAATTCCAGGAGCAGCAGGCTGAGGACAGAATCCATTTCCCCCCCTCCGGGAGACCCGGGTGGAATGCCAGGGGGGGAAGGCGGTCGGACATGCCAACCCATCACCCAGCCTGGGGCCCCCACAGTGGGGCCCGGAGGTGGTGATGTGTCTACGTCATGGTTAAGACCTCAGGACTGCTTTGTGTGAATGGGGGGGGGGGCTTTCATCTGTGAAGTTCAAAGCAGCCTCGCTAATCCTCACTCTGATCTGAATTTTGTCCTGTAACTAAACTGATTACAAGAATTCGGTGAATCGGGCTAAGGGCCGGGTCCCCGGGACAGACTTCCTCACGCTTTGCCCCCACATGGGGCACTGGCCCTGGGGTGAGATGGTGAGGTCTGGGAGGTTAGGCAGAGAGAATGTGGGGACAGAGAGGTGGCTCAGGGACCGCATCACACAACCTAGCTCTGTCCTGTTTTATACACACGACACTGAGGGTGGAAAGGGACAAGACGTTCTTGTGAATCTCACTATTTTCTGTGGCCCAGAATGACATCTACATCTCGGACGGCCTTCTGGTCACCTCCACGGGTCCTTCAAGCACAGCCTGTCCAGAGTTCAGCCCAGGATCTCCCCCCACCCAATTCATTCCCTGCGGTGCTACCTTTGGACTGTCCTGGGCTCCTGTCCTAGGGACCCCTGGAGCCCTTCCCTCCCGCTGTCTTCTGGGTGGGCCCTTTCCCACAGGAACATGCCCACCCAAAGCCCATGCTAACCCCCAAACCATGCGTACATTCCAGCACCCCAGATTTCCCTGCCCAGACAGCTCTGGGCTTCTCTCAGGGTCGTGCAGGCCTCTGGTGCTGGTCAGTCCCGTGGAAGGCACGCTCCGCTGCTGGGGCAGGGGCAGCCATTCCCGGGGAGGGCCTGGGGGAGCCGGGGTCTGCGGACCAGGTTCCTGGCACTGCAGCTGGCCCTCCATAGTGCAGGCTTTGGCCACAGGTCCTGTCCTGGCCCCCTGTGTTCTGCAGCTTCAAGACCCCTCACCGTCTGGAGTTTCTGACGCCAGAAACCCACCACTGTGTTTGAATCTCTCCTCCTATCCCCAGCTGATCCTCCACATCAGCCAGTCCCCAAGTTTGCTTGATGCCACGTCCAGAGTGGGTCTCCCCTTCTCTCTATGCAGCTGTCTCTGCTTCTCTTCTGCTCTCCTGGATGAAACTAGAGACTCGTCACTGCTCTCCCTGCCTCTACACTGGCCCCTTTCCAGTTCATTCTCTGGATTCTGGCTAGAAGGATCTTCTATCCTCTGATCTTGTGACTTCCTTATTCACACTTGGAAAAAACTCTGCTTGACCTCTGGCTCTCGACTGGGAGGTCACCTCTGTGGAAGCTTCTGTGACACTTGCAGGTAGGGTCAAAGATGCTATCTGTGAACCCACTGGAAGTCTCACACTTGGAGCCTCAGCAAATCCCCACCATACATCATAGGTGTCTGTGAATTTTCTAGAAGCCCCACCAGGCTGTGAGCACTGTGAGGGAAGTGGCATCGCATGTGTTGGTTCTTGGGTCCACAAGACCTAGCACCAAGTCTTGGGCAGGTTTGATGTTCAACACATATTCAGTGAATGAACGAAGGGCCTGGATAGACAGTGCCATTGCTAAGACTAAGACCTACATCTAACTCCTAGTGCACCTGGCAGGTCACTTAGGCCACTGGTTTTCGAAGAGAGTTGCAACACTGCTGTTAAGCTAAAGCATCCTTGGAAATGTAACAACATGGACCAAATTCAATTTACTAGAATTCCTCTGGAGGAGAGTATAGTCTAACACGGTTGGAAATAATCTTTTGACATTCTCTAGGGGATATTTCAGTTACAAGTAACTGATGCCTCACGATGTGTTTTTTTCCTAGGTGGGTGCGCAAGTTTGGGGCCAGAGAAGAATTGCTCAGGACAGGAAACGGGAGGCTGAGCTGCTACTAACAGTCCTCGTTCTCCCCTTTCCTGCAAACCACTCCCAGTCTCTTCATGTGTAAAATGGCCTCCTCTGCAGTCAGGAGCGGCCATGTGGTTGGGCTCTGACCACTGAGATGTAAGCAGAGTTGCTGCATGGGACTTCTGGGAAGGCTCTGTAAAAAGTAGAGGGTGTGCATACTCTTCTTGCCCTTCCTTGGTTCCTCCTTCCTGCTGACTGGAATGCGAATGTAATGGCTGGCGCTCCCAGCAGCCTTTTTGGATCACGAGGCAACCTTGAAGGATAAAAGCAATGAACTAGGACAGTGAAGCAGAAAGCTACAAGGAGCTTGGGTCCCTAATGCATTTGTGGAGCGACTATACAAGCTGTCGAGACTGTCATGTGAGAGAGAAATAAACCTCTTGCTGAAGGTGTCCCGCTCAGGTCTCTGATACTGGAAGCCAATTACTATTTCTAGCTGAGTCAGGGGCCAAACGGTTACCTTGCCTGGATTGCTGTCTGCCTCAGTTGGGTCTGCTCCTGGCCCTTAGCCCAGAACTCTCCTTCCTCCTCCTTCCTCTTCCCATGTTGGCACAGCCCTAGGCACCCGGTGGTTCCGTGGCTGTCCATGAGCGAGTCCCTCCTAACCTGGCAGGCTACGCCCGGCCTCGTGTAATGTATCTGCATGCAATAGGAGACTGGGGAGCCAAGTTACGGGGAGGGGAAATTTAACCATGAACAAGACCCTAAAATGTTGTACACAGAAACTCTCAGAAGCCTGGGCCTTTTTGTTTATTGCGGAACCTGTTTTCTGGAAGAAACTGATGAGATGTGATTGCTTTCTTGAAATTATAGACAGGAACCAGCACAGGATAGGATGTTCAGAGCACTTTGTACAGCTCTTCCAGGGATCCGGGCTGCAAGGAGGGTATGAGGGGAAACGCAGATACCCTTCTTCCTGTGGGAAAGGGAGACAGAGCAAGAGGCGGGAGGTGTGCCAGTTCCCAAGTCCCTGGCCTTGTGACAGTGCCTCCCCATCCCCCCATGAGCACCAGGTCAGCCACTGGCCCACCTGAATGTGTCACTGTGGGCTTGCCCCAGTCTCAGACCCTGGAAGGGGGTGCTCTTCGCCCCCTGCTGGGTGAGAGCAGGGGCCCAGGGCTTGGAGAAGAGAATCACAGAGCGATTTGGCACAGAGTCATTTCGAGAACAAGAAGATGAAGATGGACAGCAGTAATGATAACTAAGGGCTAGGTTGTTAACATGACACACAATAAAACAAGACCTCCTTTTGTGATGTTCTTCTTTGTCCTTTAATCCTCAGAGCAATGGCATGGAACATTCAGATTCCCATGTCATGGGTGAGGGGACCAAGATGCAAGGAGGTTCAGTACACTCCCAGAGCCACCTGGCTGGCTCATGGCAGCCACTGGAGGCCGCTCGGGCCGGTGTTCTTTCCACCACAGCACAGGTGCTGTGGTTTCCAAATTAGAGCAAGTTTGGAAAAGGAACTTCTTTCCTTTAGTGTCTTCTGGCAGTGGCGTGTTTCCATCTGCATGTGACCAGAAGGGAGAGGTTTCAGGGACAGGCTGGAGTCCGCGTGGTGCTGGGGGACAACCAGGGTGATGGCCACAGGGAACGCTCTGCTTTCACCGTCCCTGCTGTCCTCATTTTCTTCCCAGGCAGCAGGGCCTGTAGGCCTTGATGGGCAGCTGGGCAAGTGACATTCCCCAGGGGTGGTGTGAGCAGATGACCTTTGAGTATCTGCACCTGGGGACAGGTGACGCTTCCAGGGACCTTCTCCTTTCTCTTTCTCGAAAATGTAAGAATTGGGTAGCAGTATCGTTTACCTCTGAACATCTCTGTATGTGTGATTCTGAAACATTTTCTGATGCTCCAAGGGTGGGGGCTTCTGAGGGTCAGTGACACACCCTGTGACATCACCACAGATAGGTGCTCCTGGAAGGAGATGTGGCCTGGGCCAAGAGGGTCACACTCCTGTGTCTGGAGCTCTGCTGTGTTTCATTCAACAAACACTAGTGGATGATTTTTCCTTTTTTGTTTCTATTCACGCCCTCCATGATCCTGCTTTGGTACCATTTTTTGCTTCTGACTCCCACATTGATGCCCACCCATCATTCACTCGCGTCTGGACTTGGATGCGCAGTGGACACCATGAACTCAACAGGCCCAAACAGAACTTCCAATCATCCCCTTGGAAATCCTTCACCCACAGCCTCCCCGTCGCAGTCAATGGAAACCATCTCTCAGTATTTCAGGCCGAAAACCTTGGAGCCTCCCTTGACTCCTCGCTCCTCATGACTGACATTCAGACTCTCAGAAAATCGTATTGGTTCAACTGTCAAACTATTTCCAGAGTTTGACTGCTCTCACCACTCTCATTGCCATGGCCTTTGTTCACGTCCCGCTATTCTCTCACTTGGATTATTGTGTGACCTCCTAATTGGCCTTCCAGCTTCCTTCTTGGCCTCTTCTGTCTACTCTCAACATGTTAGTCAGAATGAACTCGTTAAAATGCAAGCGGGTTTTTGGCAAACCTCTGCCCAGAAACTTCTAGCGGCTACTTGACCTTCAGAAGGGAGCCATAGCCCTTTCCAGGACCCACAAGCACCCCTACGGTTTGATCCCTCTTCCCCATGACATGGCAGACCTCATCTTCACTCCCATCCCCCGGTGCTGCTCTGCTCCGACCTCCTTGCTTCTCCTTCGGCACCCATGGGCCACCAGCACCCCAGAGCCCTTGCACTAACTGACACTCTCTCCTCTGCTTGAATCTCTCCCCAACATACCCCTCCCTGCCTTGGCCATACAACCAGCTCCCTCGCTTCCTTTGGGTTCTTTCTCAGTGAGCTCTCCCTGTCTGTCCTATCTGGAATTTTACTTTCCCCCACACTTTGTCTGCCCCCCCCCAAGGTAGATGCCACTGTTGCCTCACCCAGATTCTTCTCCTGGCCCATCACCCACCTCACACCACTGTGAACATCAGCTGCCAATGGCTCCCAGGTGTCCTGCTTCTCTGGAGAGTTGCCCTTATGCACAGGTGCAGCCCTGGGTGGGAAGTTGTAGCCCTTCCTCACTTGCTCCCGGGCAATCCAGAGCCAGGAATGCCCTCATGAGCAGCAGTATTAAGCATTTGCTGTTATTGAAACCAAAGAGCATACACTGACCAGAAACCAAGCCCAGGGCAGTAACTAGGTCATTGACTGGTCAACAGTGCAGAACCTCCCTGATCTGAGCCCCACCTGGATGGCCTGATTCCACAGCATCAGCTGCGCCATCCCTCCGGGCTGATGGCAGAGCCACCTTGCTGGAATGCACCCCCGGCACCCCCTGTGAAGTTGTGCCCAAATGAACCTGTAGAATGAGTTAGGCAATGGCTCTCAGCTTGGTTTGGCACAGTGACAGCCCAGAAAAAAAGGGAGCTTTCCCTCTTGCTCTTGGCCATTGCCATCTCTATCACACATTCTGATTGCTCACCCCAACGAGGAAGAACAGCCCTGCTTGCATGCCTTCCATCTCTTACCTTTCCTCATCCATTTAATTTTCAAATCACACCTGGATGTAGATGGATAGAGTTCTCTTGCTTATCATTTGACTGAGACAGGAGCGGGTAGACTGTGAGAAGGAGGTCATCAGTCACAAGATGAGCTATGGATGAATTTGGACAAACAAGCAGGGATCTGGGTTCCTAGGAAATCACCCAGATGGGGAAGACTAGACCACTGGGATGAGAAGCCATCTTTGCGAGGCTAGAGAACAGTTGAGAAACTGGGCTGAGTTTGTGGGCAACAGTCAGGAGTCCAGGACCCCAGCATGATCAGCAATCTGGGGATTTGTGTGAGTCTCAGACACATGGAGGAATGAGGACTCACTCATTCTTTCAGCTTGTATTTACTGAGCACAAGCTACAACTATACACCAGGTGCTGCTTTGGCTCCTGAGGATGTCACAGTGAATAAAGCAGACACAGTGACTGCTCTCTTGGCCTGACAGTTCGTGAGACAGATGGTGAAGTTACACAGATAGAGTGTGAGGTGAGCACTAAGAAGAAAGAAAAACAACAAAAAACTTTGATGTTATCTCCCCAGAGCAGAGCCTGAGACAGGGATTTGGTGCAGACAGGGTGCCTTTTTTTTTTTTTTTGGAGGGAGAGCTTTCTCAAATGAAAGGGAATGAAAGAAACAGGTATTGAATGGGAAAAAGTCAAGTAAGAATGTGGTCTTGGGTTTGATCCATAAGAGACTCAGAAATACCCATACAACACTGCAGAGCTGTCCTCACCTCGAGGCAAGGGAGACAGCCTTTCGTGTCTTTTAGTCATTGGGGAGATGAAGTGTCTGGGAAGGTAAAATTCCAGAAAGGACAGACTATTTATTTACTTTAGAGAAAGAGAGTGCTCTGGAGCAGGAGGGTTAGAGGGAGAGAGAATCTTCAGCAGACTCCCCACTGAGTGTGGAGCCTGACCTGGGGCTTGAGTTCACAACCCTGAGATCATGACCTGAGCTGAAACCAAGAGTCGGTTGTTCAACCAACTGAGCCACCCAGGCTCCTGAGTCCATTCTTTTTAGAACCCACCCAACACCTCCAGAGTTGCCCCCCATTACCCAACCTCATGTGATCATTCCACATACCCCTCAAGGTCACCTGGCTTCATCACTACCCCAGAAAGAACTATTGCCCACCCCATGATCCATGGTCCCCAGCCCGCCTGGCTGTGGTATCCCGGGCTGGTCAGGGGACGTAAGGCGGCTGTTACTGCAGCTGCAGGGAGCACAGGAAGCAAGGAGAACAGGAGATCTGCTAGCAGCACAATGGGAGGCAGGCTGGGGCTGACGCTGAAGGGCAAGAAGAGGGTGAAATTTCCGGTGGCCACTGTCTTCATCTCGGAGCCCCAGACCACCCCCCCGCCCCAAGCTGACCCACCCGAAGCTGCAAATTTCAATCTACTCATGCATTCTCTTTGTCCTGAATCGGCTGCTGGAGCCCAAGGGAGGGTGAGGACCAGTCAGCATTTTCTCCCACAGACAAATGTTTCTCTCATCCAGCCCTTTGCACAAAAAGCCTGACCTTCTCAGGAAGAGCAGCCAGAAAACTCTACACTCCTCATAATCCTACAATTTCCCCCTAATCAGATGTCTAGACACGAACCGTCCCTGCCCCCTTTCCTGTTTGCAAATCTGCCTTGACAAGTCATATCCTCCTGACAGTCCCATGAAAATGTTCTTTATTTGCTCTGTGGGCCTTCTGAGACGCGGTTGCTGGGAATGCTATCAGTCTTTGGATCAACTCAGGTCTCCTGAAATCACGCTCTGATACTCCTCCGCTTACACGGCATTCCCTTGAGAGGAGCTCTGTAACAAGGCAATTAGTATTGCTTTGAGTGTAAGTAGAGTTCTGTGGGTTTTGCGGCCAGAGGCCCGCCGGCCCAGCTCCATTCAGCGCTTCGGTGACGTGGGGGACAGTGCCATTCCCTTGGGGCCCGGACCCCGTTAGAGGACACGATGTGCTTCTGAAATGCAGTGGGGAACAACCGCCCGTGGTGGGTTTCAACTTCCATCCATCCACGTGAGACCCTGAGAGGCTCTCCTTTCATTTCTTTCTCTTGGTATGCTAACACAATGGACCCTTAACGCAAAACCCAATTTATTTATTTTTAAATTAGCGAAAGGATAATGGGGATCAAGGGCTATCCAGAGAATGAATCCCCGGCTGCTTCCCTGAGGAGCGGGGGAACGTGGGCATTGGGTTCACAGTCCTTTCCACCCATACCTCCTTCCTAGACCCACCCACCCTGTTCCTGGTGGGAACTGGACCTGGTGGTCATGACCAGGGCTGACGTCACCCTCAAGGTCAGAAACGGCTGCAACAAGTCCGGCTGACGTTTACAGAAGGAGTGTCTTGATTCGTTTTTAAAAGCAGTACATTGGCTCAGTCAGTTAAGGGGCTGCGTTTGGGATCGAGTCCCGCATTGGGCTCCTTGCTCAGAGGGGAGCCTGCTTCTCCCTCTGCCTGCCACTCCCCCTGCTTGTGCTCTCTGTCTCTGTCTCTGACAAATAAATTAATAAATAAAATCTTTATTTGTTTATTTTTTAAAGATTTTATTTATTTGACAGAGAGAGATCACAAGTAGGCAGAGAGACAGGCAGAGAGAGAGGAAGGGAAGCAGGCTCCCCGCTGAGCAGAGAACCTGATGCGGGGCTCCATCCCAGCACCCTGGGATCATGACCGGAGCTGAAGCCTGAGGCTTTAACCCCTGAGCCACCCAGGTGCCCCAATAAATAAAATCTTTAAAAAAAAAAAAGCAGTACTTTGGTAATTATGGTACATATGGCATTTGGAACCTCTACTTAGGATCAGAGGGCAGTTCTACCACATACTAGAGGTAGAACCTTTCTGTACCTGTTTTCTCATCTGTAAAATGGTCATAATAACAGTTCCTGTCTCTTAGGGTAGAGGGACGATCAAATGAGTTTATACATGTGAAGTGCTTAGAATAGTACCTGGTACATAATATGTGCCAAATCCATGTTAGAGATGGAAAAAAATATTTTTGAAAGCTTTACAATTCAAATATAAGTGGGTATATAGCGAAAGCAAATTTTTTTGACCTCTAATCTGCAGGCTTCTAGTTTCCCTCTCTAGAAATAATCATTGTTACCAGCTCATTAGCGATAAATCCAGAGGCAGTCAAAGCTTATGTAGGTGTATAGATATTAATATAGAAACGCACAAAGGAGAGAGATAAAGCTATAGATATAGACATCTTCCAATTAAAAAAAATAGATATTATATATTGGTTGTACTTTTTTTTAAAAGATTTTATTTATTTATTTGACAGACAGAAATCACAAGTAGGCAGAGAGGCAGGCACAGAGAGAGGGAGAGTCAGGCTCCCTGCTGAGTGGAGATCCCGATGCAGGGCTCGATCCCAGGACCCTGAGATCATGACCTGAGCTGAAGGCAGAGGCTTAACCCACTGAGCCACCCAGGTGCCCCGATCCATTTCCTTCTTAACAGTGGAATAGTGCCCCTTTGTCTGCTGTGCAAGGATTCCTTTCATGGGCTCCTGTCGGGGGACATCAGGTTGCTCTACCTCCTGTATTTTGACTGTGTTGGCTCCTGCTGCTCTTTTTCTTCCCTCTCCCCAGGTAAGCATGAGACTCCTTCATGAATCATTTTTTTAAAGATTTATTTATTTATTTTACAGAGAGTGTGAGAAGGGGGAGGGGCAGAGGGAGAGAATCCTCAAGCAGACTCCCCACTGAACTTGGAGCCCAGTGCAGAGTCCCGTCCCACAACCCTGAGACCATGACCCAAGCCAAAATCAAGAGTCAGATGCTCAACCGACAGAACCACCCAGGTGCCCCATGAATCTTTGCTTGAAGAAGTAGAAGCAGAGGGGCACCTGTGTGGCTCAATGGGTTAAAGCCTCTGCCTTCGGCTCAGGTCATGATCTCAGTCCTGGGATCGAGCCCCACATCAGGCTCTCTGCTCAGCGGGGAGCCTGCTTCCTCCTCTCTCTGCCTGCCTCTCTGCCTGCTTGTGATCTCTCTCTGTCAAATGAATAAATAAAATCTTAAAAAAAAAAAAAAAAAAAGAAGTGGAAGCAGATCCTTGTGTCCCTCCAAATGGTCCGGGCAGCAGTCTCCTTCCCAGGTGGTGCCCCCTGGGAATCCATAAGAAAGAAATTCAGGACACCTGGGGCTTGTCAGTCTTCTGCAAGTTCGTCAAGTTTTAAAATAGTTTTAAGCTATTTTCAAGACACCATCCCAGGAAGATATATTTGGATATACAAATAGCTGTAGATTACAGACAGATTACAGTCTGCCTATGTATTTGCACATCAAGCCCGTGTTTCTGGTCTTTCGGCATCCGGAGCACAAGCCATTCAACTTATGCAGCCGTTTATCTCACTTTCTGATTTAATTGTGTTTTTTCTCCCCGTTGCTCTGAGAGAACATTTAATTTTAGCACCGCATAATGATGGCTCTAAGAAACAGTCCCCCTTCCATCCCAACGGGCTTTGCGATGCAGGAACTTCAGGTATAAATAACAATTGCCATGTTAGAGTTTTACCCAAGGATTAATAAGGTCGAAAGGCAAAATTATGTCTCAATTTCTCTCTGGAATGGGAAACATCTTTTTCTGAAAGCGAAGCCTGGAGGCAACATTGTGAATGGTGGTAAATGTGTCTGAAATCACCAAGAGGTCGTCTGGGATGCGGCTCTGAATAAGGGAAGCTCGGCGTCTGAGCCCCGGTTGGCCACCCCGCCTGTCTCGGCTGTCTCTCTCCGGTTGACTGTCTCTCACAGTCCTCAGTTGGAAGCGGGAGGAAGGGGTAGCACAAGGATCCGGTGGGGGCGAGAACCACCTGGGATGAGCCTGGCCTGCAGCTCAGGACCCATACACAGCCCTCCTTTAAAGCCCCTGACGTCACTCTGCGGCGAAGCCCTTGGAAGGCACAGAGATGAGGGAAAGGAGCCTGGCAGCCTTTCTGGTTTCTCTTTCCTTTTTAATTATGTCTTTGCGGAACGAGAGCGAGGGAGCCAGGGCCCCCGACCTCACAAAGGGCCAATGTCTGTGGGCTCCGGCCGTCTGGAAAAGCCCATTAGGCTGGAGCCCCCCCCCCCACTATGGTTTCATATGGTTTTCATATTACTGGGCTGGGGCTGACTCCCGCCAGCTTCCTCACCACAATCCTTCTGTGAGTCGGGGAGAAGGGAAGGGCAGGCCGTCTGCAGGGAGGCTTGCACACGCCTAGAGGAGGCCAAGGGTATGATGCAGAGCCGGGGGCCGGTGCAGAGCCTCTGAGAGCAGGTGCCTCCAGGGACCATCTCCTTGCACTCCTTCCGCCCCACCAGGCCCCCCTGGCATGCCTTGTCTTCCCCAGGACTCAGTCTGGCCTCCTGTCAGCTCCTTCCCCAGAGGAGGCCGGGCAGGGGAACTTGGCAGGCGAACAAAAGCCATTGGCAGCGTCTGGTCTGGCTGGAGCGGCTGGCCTTGGGCTCTGCAGGGCATATGCGGGCTGCTCCTGCCCTCAGCCGCCCCTTGACTATTGCTCCCCCAGGCCGGTTCCGTTCAGACAATGGTCACCCAGAAATCGGGTCACCCAGAAATCGGGACGGTCCTGCAAAGCAGGCCCCTCCCGGATGCTGCATCAATGGAGAGGCTCAGGACAGAGCTCGTGAGTTCTGCGTGAAGTCCACGATGCCCGTGACCGCAATTAACGATCGATCCCACAAAACCGTATTAAGTTTTATAGTTATCGAGCTCCAACTACATACACGGCGCGGCACTAGTATATGTAACCGAAGGGAATAAGCACAGCTAAGATTTATCACATTGGCCCTGGCGTGGAGCACTTTTTATGATAACTTGGCTTGTCCACTCGTGAGCCTTGTGAAGCGGAGATTGTTACGAGTCTTATCTTTAGAGGGAGAAACTGAGCCTCAGAAAACTAACCACATCAGTAGGACAGAAGCCACAGGTAAGGTGGTGAGCAGCAGATGAACCCAGGACCCTGGCCAGCATGGCGTGACCGTGACCATCTGGTGGAGACCCCCTGAGATATTCACCTCAAGAATTCAGTGTAGCCACGTCTAACCATGATGGCTGCTCCATGAAGTTCCTTCCAGCTCTGGAGTCCTGCTTATGCCAACCTTTATAGCCAGACACAGCTCAACCCCAACCAGCTTTCACCACCGCTTGGACTCAGGATGCACCCCAGCCTGAGTGACAGGAGGGAGTCACAGCCTTGAATAACACCCCTCAAGCCGAGGAGGCCTGGCTCCCCTTTCATCTTGCACCCACTTCTGGCTCCTGAACCCGCCCCTTGTTCTGACACTAAGCCTCCATTTATGCCGGGACAGCCCTGCCCCCCGGAGCTCCTTCTTACCCAAGGCCCTGTCCTGTGCTCTTTCTGGTGATGGGGCTCCCCTTGAGCCCGGCTCCCACTGCGAGTTCCCTAGCAGGGATAGGGAGGAGAGAAGAGAGGTTTGGAAGATCAGCTACATGGAGAAAAGATTCCAATTCATGGCTGAACTGGGTCCCTTTGGTGGGAAATGGAAGGATAGTGCCTTTGGGGCTTCAGGCCTTGGGTCCGGTTAAGGAGATTAAAGAAAAGAGGAGAGTGTTTTGTCTTTTGCCTGCATTTTCTGACACTGGACACTGCATTTTATGGTAATCTGGTTGTGACCAACAATGGCACCACCTTCTTCATCCTCATTTCAAGCCTCCCTCTCCCCCGCTGGCCACCTCCTACTTTTCCTGCTCCCTTCCTCAAATACCTCATCTCAAACTGTTCTTCAGCCCGGGGGGGGGGGGGGGGGG
>RCUC01140253.1:0-56193 GCA_003697995.1 Taxidea taxus jeffersonii
TTTTTTTTTTTCTCTACTGTATTCACCCTCTTGATTGTCAATTAAGTATTGTCAATTATACAGTTTCTATTCTGAAGGTTCCTCTGAACTCCAGACTGATCTCTTCCACTGCATACTTACTGTCAACATTTGGCTGTGTAACGGACCTCTTAAACTTAACATAAATGATAACTTTTCCTCCCAAAGCCTTGGAGCCATTCTTAATTGCATTTTCTCTTGCATGTGCCCTGAGGCACTTCTGTCACCTGTATTGCCACCATCCTGGTTCAGGCCTTCATTTTCTCTCACCTGGATTATTGTAACAGCCTCTTTACTGATTTCCTCATTTATTCCCTCAAGCCATCTCACCATCCCCTACATACATAATCCATTCTCAACACAGCATATAAGGGGAACATTGGACTTTACCAATCAGGATGTGCTGATCCTCTGTTCAGTAACTCTGCAGTGACAAATGGTTATATTCAGTTGAAATAGTGCAAGTCCTTTAGTAACCATAAATCCCTACATTATTATGCTCAACTTCATCTCCTACTCTTTCCTTTCTTCTGCCACACTGGCTTTCCTGCACTACTTAGACATGCTTGGCATTCACCTGCTTCCTGGAATGTTCTTTTCCAAAATTTATCTGTGATTATTTCCCTTACCTTTTTATTTTTCTCTGTATTACCAATGAATTTATTTTTCATTAAAAATATTTTCAGCAAAAACATGCATAGCTATTAATTTTTACTATAGTTTGTGGAATTATTCTTTACCTCCTTGAGGGTACAGTATTTACATAAATCATTTGGAACTCTTCTGTTAAGGAGACTTGCTTACTCTCTTCACTCAATATTTATTGATATCAGTATGAACTCATGAAGATTTATTGCATACTTTGGGTTATAATCCAGTACTACTTTATATTGTTACTCAAATTGTCCCTGCTCTGCCAGACCGTGTGGTGTGTGTGTGTGTGTGTGTGTGTGTGTGCACATGTGTGTGTGTGCATGTGTGCATGTGTTTAACCTTTTTAAAGCCTTTTCAAATATTCCCTTGATAGCAATGCTTCCCCTACTGACTTATTTTAAATTATAACATCTCCCCACCATCGATTGTTGCTTCTATGTTCTCCTACATTGCTTTAGATTCTTCATAGCACTTATCACTTCATGGCACTTACTGGACTACTCTGTTTATCTGTTTATTATATCCACTTTATCTGTTTATTTATCATACATACATGCACACACACACGCACACACACACACTGGATGTCTGCTTGCACTGGAATGTGAACTCCAGAAGGATAAGGATTGTTACCTGCTTTTTCTATTGCCTTTTCCTCATCTGAAAGAATAGTACCTAAAACATAATAGATATTCAAATATGTGTTGAATGAATATATGGTTGTTGATCTAACCCACAATGGAGTGGACTAAATATAACCATAATAAGGACGAATACTACCACTTCTGGGCACTGTTCAAGTGATTCTTATATTTTTAATCTCATATGCATAGAGAGGAGTCAGTAAGGATATGCATAAAATTGTTAATAAAAGTTACCTTTGAGTGGGGAGGTTATAGAAGTTGGTTTTATGTTTTTGCTGATCTCTCTATCTCTCTCTCTTTTTTTTTTTAAGGATTTTATTTATTTGACAGAGATTGCAAGTAGGCAGAGAGGAAGGCAGAGAGAGGGAAAGGGAAACAGGCTCCCCGCCGAGCAGAGAGCCTGATGCGGGGCTCAATCCTAGGACTCTGGGATCATGACCTGAGCCGAAGCAGAGGCTTTAACCCACTGAACCACCCAGGCACCCCTGATCTCTTTTTTCTAAATGTTTACCTGTAAATGTTTATCTGTAAAACCTATATTATTACTATAATAAAAAAGATAAATAGGAGATTGTCCCTCTTTTTGCACTCTGTTTTATTTTTCTTGTAGTCAGGCTCTTAGACAGAGATAAAGTCTGATTTAGGAAAAAGACATTTCAAAAATAACTTTTTACAAACAGTGGACATTTTTTATCCTGGCTTTTAATATATATCAGGTTTGCTTACTATATTTTAAACACTTGTGAGTCTTTAAGAGAAAAAAGTAACCCAAAAAATTCTCTTCATAGAACTTTTAGCCATACAGTAAGTAAAACCTACTTAACAAGGCATTTCTAGCTTTCACAAGCAAGAAAAACTGAATTCATTGTTTCTCTGATTTCAGTACTGAAATGAAGTCACTAAAGCGTCCAAAACCTGAAAAGCATCAAACCGAAGCCTCCAGTCCCCCAAATACCCAATAAAGCCATACTCATGATAAAAAAAAAAAAGAACTCATCTATTCCCTGAAATGAAGTAACAATTTAAAAAATAATCTCACACACTAAAATATACTTAGGCTATTTTAAAATAGGCTTATAGACTCAAATTTTGCTTATAATATGACTTTACAAGAATCCAGGCTAATTGAATTTGGGAAGTGTCAAGCACTATTTATAAGCAAAACCAAATGCTACGAGCTTTTGAAGCTCAAATGCAGTTTAGGCTTGACTGAACTCAGTTTATATATTCAGATTTTTTACTTTGTGAATAAAATGCATATAGGGGTAACATGCTTTCTTCAGCAAGTAATTGGGAGTTTATACATTCTTTTCTGTCTTTTGTGGGGTTTTTTGTTTGTTTGAAAATTAAAGAAATGCCTTTTTAAGCTTGAAATACAGTTTTGAAGGTGAAGGCATTCAGGATATCACCCCAAAATATGCTCCTTTGCTAGGTGAACTGTTTTGAACTAGAGGAAATCAAAACCCAGCAGACTCAAGAAAGAACTTTGACTCTCAGAATACCTAAAATAATTGAGATAGTGGGCCTCACCCAGAAAGAGCTAATTAAAAACCTTTTTAACCTGAATGACCTGTATCTTTGGAAGGAGAAACACCAATAACCAAACATCTGCTCTTATGATGGTACATGAATTACCCTCTTCCCATTTAAAGGCTGAGTCCTGTCCCATTCCTTAGCTCAAGATGGCATATAAGCCTCAGCTGCTTAGCTTCTTACTGAGTCATATTTTCATAGGGTCCCTGTGCCTGTCATTAAAATTTCTTTTTTCCCTGTGAATCTGTCTTAGGTTTGTTTGATTTTTAGACCATTCAAAGAACCTAGAAGGGTAGAAGGAAATTTTTTCTAACCAATAAACATAAGGGATGGAAAAAAGGCAGTGAAGATGGCTCAGTTTGTCTCCTATCAGTTAAAAAAAAAATGCTAGGAATGTAAATGGGAGCCTAAAACACTTTGACACATTTCTCTTGAGAATTACTTTAGGCTAAGACTTCCAGAATGGATAATGCAACCTGGTTTTTAATCTATATTAATTGTACTATAATTATTAATTAATCTATAGTAATTGTACTATAGAGTGTCACTATCAGGAATCAAAATGGGTTAAGCACATTTAAAATGTCTCATTTCCAGTTGCAAAAGTTTCACCTTCATATAATGAGCAGCCAGGACCCTGGACGTGTGGCTGCAAAGAGCAAAGGCTTAATAATAGTACACAAACCATGACAGGAGAACAAGATAATAATATTAGCAGAAACCTTTAGGCTGACAGTATGAAACCAGATGAGTGGCTAGTATATCTAGAATCTTAGATGCCAATATTAATAATATAGAATGATAACACAAATCAGCTAGGAGTGAGATGACACAGTCATTTGATGACAGCACATTAAAAAAATACACTATACGGGACACCTGGGTGGCTCAGTGGGTTAAGCCACTGCCTTCGGCTCTGGTCATGATCCCAGGGTCCTGGGATCGTGTCCCGCATCGGGCTCTCTGCTCGGCAGGGAGCCTGCTTCTCCCCTCCCCTCTCGCCTGCTTCTCTGCCTGCTTGTGATCTCTGTCTGTCAAATAAATAAAATCTTTAAAAATAAATAAATAAATAAATACACTATGTCAGTGAATCTAGTAGAACTGCTTCTCTAAACTCCTTGGACACCAGTTCATGTAGCTGTCAGTGAAGACTGCATGTTTTTTTTTTAATTCTTTTTTTTTAAGATTTTATTTATTTATTTGACAGAGATTACAAGTAGGCAAGAGAGGCAGGCAGGAGAGAGAGGAGGAAGCAGGCTCTCCGCGGAGCTGAAAGCCTGATGCGGGGCTCGATCCCAGGACTCTGGGATCATGACCTGAGCTGAAAGCAGAGGCTTTAACCCACTGAGCCACCCAGGTGCCCCAAGACTGCATGGTTTTATGGAGGCCTTGCTGCCTTGATGCCACAGGAATAGGATACTTAGAATGCCAGTCCTTTATTAGAAGGCTGAGGCACAACACGGATACCCAAACAAGGTCAAGAAGTGGTGAGAATGTCACAACTCAGAGCTTACTTTCTTTTCTTTCCAGATTTCATGGATTCAGTCCCCTGGTCCTATATATTCACCTGTCCTCAAACACACTTCATCCTCATAGTAGTGGTTTACTTGATGTATTTCTTCTATATATGCCCCCCCCTTCCTTCACGTTCCATTCTTTGGCACAGTAAGAAAGATGTCTCCTTCTATTTATGGTCTCTTCTCTGTTGTTCCATCAGTGATCTCAGTATCCAGCCTCAGTATCCATATCTATTACCCACAGAACTGTGGTATGTCCCGACCTCTACCCCATGTCTTTGGGACCAACATCTTGCCAAAATGGTGTGGTGTAGAGCATTCACACAGATCTAGGCTTCCGTTCTAACTCAGGTATGAACTTGTAAGTATGGAGGAGTTAACAACTGATCAGACAGTCCTTTATTAATCGGGAACTACAGTCTCCTAGTTGGTCAGTTAAGAATTTTTTTTCTCCATGGTTCATTAAACAATGCCAAGAAGCATAAATTCCAAGTTGCCTATGGCAGTGAGCAAGTTATTGCATCCTTGGATTGATTACTTCTGCCTTACTAGTTTCATAATAATTAGTTTTTCATTCATGCTCCCTGGGATACGCTCCTACAGTATATTTATCTATTTAATGAAGGTTGTCTCAGGCTCTGGTTTACAGAGGGACTCACATTATGATGGTTTTCATTTTATGCTCTCTGAGCTGGAATAAAAATTGGAAGCAGCTTTTCTCAGAATATTACATAGAATATAACTTTCTCAAGATAGTATTTTTTTAAGTTTTATTCTAAAATAAATTTGGAAACCACTACATCTTATAGTATATTTAAGGTTCAGAACGTTTTACACTTAAATTGCCTCTTTGATTTAATCCATCATTTCCCCAGCTTATTGGACGAACAGAAAGTTTTAAAAGGCAATAACCATTAATGACGAACAGCAACAACAACATTGACAGCCACAGGAAAACAAACAAGCAAAGAAAAACAAAAACAAAAACAAAAAATGAAAACCAGAGTTCCATGAAATCTATCATAAGAAATGCTATGATTAATTTCTTAGTACTAAGATACCACTGGGACATCTCTGAAATCATAGATTATGCTCAGAAAATACATGCCCTTCATAGGAGACTTAAGTCTTTTGGAGTCAATTTCTATGTAAGCACTCAAGCAAGGACCTTGAAGGAAACTTTAACTGATGGGAAAGTTTAATTGCATCCAAGCAAGTATAATCCAACTTCTCAGCCTACCTCCCTGTCTGCCTGCCTTTTTTCTTTCATTATCTCCTTCCTTCTGTTATTTAGGCTCCCCTCCCCATTTCTCCCCTCCCTTCTTTCTTTCTTCTCTTTCTTAGAAGACTTTCTTGAAGAAGAAGGTAATGAATGCACAAAATACATAAAAATGCTATCAGAGAATGTATCATATCAAAACTGAAATTTATGTGTCAAGGCGATAGGATTTTTAGGAAGTTAGTTTACTGTTCCCTAGATTAGGAATTTTGAGACTTCTATTAAACCATTTCAATTGATAAATTGATGTATATTGGGGAAAATATTTTCTACTCCACCGTAATTCTTTTTTTCTCTTATAACTTTATTTTTATAATGGCATTTTCAAACATTCAAAAATAATTATGTAATGAATAACAATATATCCAAAACTGGATTTAACAGTTGTTAACTTTGGCATATTTTCTTCATCTACTGTTTGCTAAAGTAATTTTATAGTGAGTTAAAAAATCATAGCATTCACCCTATGTACTTCAGCATGGGATCATAATAATGACTTTATGTTAAGTACCACTTACTACCTTTATCATACAGACCAATACTTCCCTGATACCATCTAACATTTATGCCATATTCAATTTCATATAAAACCTCTTGATCATATCCTATTATTGTTATAATTTTTGTTTCTTTTAAAAATATCTTCTTAGGACTATTATAGAATTTTGAAGAGACCCAACTAGTTGTCTAATAAAATGTCTTATATTTTGGATTTTTCACACCATTCCTTCTTGATGCCATTGAAGGTGTTCTTCTAACCATTGTATTGTGCGTAAGTCAGAAAGTCAATGTAAAGGATTTTTTTTTTAAAGATTTTATTTATTTATTTGACAGACAGAGATCACAAGTAAGCAGAGAGGCAGGCAGAGAGAGAGAGGAGGAAGCAGGCTCCCTGCCTTGCAGAGAGCCCGATGTGGAGGGGCTTGATCCCAGGACCCTGGGATCATGACCTGAGCCAAAGGCAGAGGCTTTAACCCACTGAGCCACCCAGGCGCTCCCAATGTAAAGGATTTTTAAAGGTCTGGTTAAATATTTTAAAAAGGGAAATTGCATAGTGGATATAACATTATATTATACTTGAAATAAATTTATTGAGAGTCAATTCTACAGTAAACACTGTACCCAGAAATGCAAATATATTGGGAATGAAAACTCATTAAATATTTGCTTATGCAGACATCAAGCTCTTCTAAGTATCAGGCTCTCTGAGTAGACATAGCACTTTTTCCGTCTGAAAAGACAAGTTTTAGGGTTATGCTTTCTCTTTAATATAGGCAGTTGTTCTTCTCCTTTTCTATTTGTATTTTTAATTGAAATATAGTTGATAAACAGTATTATATTTGTTTCAGGTATACAATGTAGTAATTCAACATGTGTATTATTATGAAATTATCTCTGTAAGTCTAGTTATCATTTGTCACCATACAAAATGATTATAATATTATTGACTATTTCCTATGCTGTACTTCAAATGCCCAGGAATTATTTATTTTATAACTGCAAGTTTGTACCTTTTAATATCCTATACCTATTTCCCTAATCCTCTCATTCTTCCCTTCTGGCAACTACTACTTTGTTCTCTATAGTTAAGAGTCTGTTTCTGTCCTTGTTGTGTGTTTTGCTTTTTAAATTGTACATATAACTGAGATAATAGTATTTGGCTTTTTCTGTCTGATTTGTTCCACTTAGCATAATACTCTCTAGGTCCATCTGTGATGCTGGAAATGGCAAGATTTTATTTATTCCTATGACTAGGCAATATTCCATTAGTAATATTGCATTCCTTTCCATACTACAACTTCTTTATCCATTCACCTATCAATGGACACTTGGGTTGCTTTCATTTGTAGCTATTGTAATTAATGCTACAGGATACATAGAGGTGTGTATTTATTTTTTAACTAGCAAGCTCAGTTTGTTTTGGTAGATACCCAGAAGTGGAATTACAGGGTCATGTAGTATTTCTATTTTTAATTTTTGGAGGAACCTCCATGATGTTTTCCACAGTGGCTGTTCCAGTTTTACATTTCCACCAACAGTGCATGAGGGTTCCCTTTTCTCCACATCCTCACCAACACTTACCATTTTTTGCCTTTTGGTAATAGACACACTGACAGCTGTGAGGTGATATCATATTATAGTTTTTTGTTTTCTTTTTCTTAAACATATAATGTATTATTAGACCCAGGGTACAAATCTGTGAATAGCCAGGTTTACACACTTCACAGCACTCACCATAGCACATACCCTCCCCAATGCCTATAACCCAACCACCCTCTCCCTACCCGCCTCCCCCCGGCAACCCTCAGTTTGTTTTCTGAGATTAAGAGTCTCTTATGATTTGTCTCCCTCCTGATCCCATCTTGTTTCATTTATTCTTTTCATATCCCCCAAGCCCCCCATGTTGCCTTTCAACTTCCTCATATCAGGGAGATCATGATAATTGTCTTTCTCCATTTGACTTATTTTGCTAAGCATAATGCCCTCTAGTTCCATCCACGTCATCACAAATGGCAAGATTTCATTTATTTTGATGGCTGCATAGTATTCTGTTGTATATATACCACTTCATCTTTATCCATTCATCTCTTAATGGACATCTAGGTTCTTTCCATAGTTTGGCTATTGTGGACATTGCTGCTATAAACATTCGGGTGCATGCGCCCCTTCGGATCATTACATTTATATCTTTAGGGTAAATACCCAGTAGTGCAATTGCTGGGTATTGCACTGTAAGAGGGCTTCCTTTTCTCTGCATCCTCACCAGCATCTGTCATTTCCTGACTTGTTAATTTTAGCCATTCTGACTGGTGTGAGGTGGTATCTCATTGTGGTTTTGATTTGTATTTCCCTGATGCCCAGTGATGTGGAGCACTTTTTCATGTGTCTGTTGGCCATCTGGATGTCTTCTTTGCAGAAATGTCTGTTCATGTCCTCTGCCCATTTGTTGATTGGATTATTTGTTCTTTGGGTGTTGAGTTTGATAAGTTCTTTATAGGTTTTGGATACTAGCCCATATCTGATATGTCGTTTGCAAATATCTTCCCCCATTCTCTCACTTGTCTTTTGCTTTGTTGACTATTTCTTTTGCTGTGCAAAAGCTTTTGATCTTGATGAAGTCCCAGTAGTTCATTTTTGCCCTTGCTTCCCTTACCTTTGGCGTTGTTCCTAGGAAGAAGTTGCTGCGGCTGAGGTCAAAGAGGTTGCTGCCTATGTTCTCCTCAAGGATTTTGATGGGTTCCTTTCTCACATTGAGGTCCTTCATCCATTTGAGTCTATTTTCATCTGTGGTATAAGGAAATGGTCCAGTTTCATTTTTCTGCATGTGGCTGTCCAATTTTCCCAACACTATTTTTGAAGAGACTGTCTTTATTCCATTGGACATTCTTTTTTGCTTTGTCGAAGATGACCATAGAGTTGAAGGTCTATTTCTGGATTCTCTATTCTGTTCCATTGATCTCTGTGTCTGTTTTTGTGCCAGTACCATACTGTCTTGATGATAACAGCTTTGTAATAGAGCTTGAAGTCTAGAATTGTGATGCCACCAACTTTGGCTTTCTTTTTCAATATTCCTCTGGCTATTTGAGATCTTTTCTGGTCCCATACAAATTTTAGGATTATTTGTTCCATTTATTTGAACAAAATGGATGGTATTTTGATAGGGTTTGCATTAAATGTGTAGATGTCTTTAGGTAGCATAGCCATTTTCACAATATTTATTCTTCCAATCCATGATCATGGAACATTTTTCCATTTCTTTGTGTCTTAATTTCTTTCATGAGTACTTTGTAGTTTTCTGAGTACAGATTCTTTGCCACATTGGTTAGGTTTATTCCTAGGTATCTTATGGTTTGGGGTACAATTGTAAATGGGATTGACTCTTTAATTTCTCTTTCTTCTGTCTTGTTGTTGGTGTATAGAAATGCAACTAATTTCTGTGCATTGATTTTATATCCTGACACTTTACTGAATTCCTGTACAAGTTCTAGCAGATTTGGAGTGGAGTCATTTGGGTTTTCCACATATAGTATCATATCATCTGTCAAGAGTGATAGTTTGACTTCTTCTTTGCCAATTTGGATGCCTTTAATTTCTTTTTGTTGTCTGATTGCTGAGGCTAGGACTTCTAATACTATGTTGAATAGGAGTGGTGATAATGGACATTCCTGCTGTGTTCCTGACCTTAGCAGAAAAGCTCTCAGGTTTTCTCCATTGAGAATGATATTTGTTATGGGTGATGATGTTGAGGTATGTGCCCTCTACCCCTACATTTTGAAGAGTTTTGATCATGAAGGGATGCTGTACTTTGTAAAATGCTTTTTAAGCATCTATTGAGAGTATCTTATGATTCTTGTTCTTTCTTTTATTAATGTATTGTATCACATTGATTGATTTGAGGATGTTGAACCAACCTTGCAGCCCTGGAATAAATCCCACTTGGTTGTGGTGAATAATACTCTTAATGTACTCTTGGATCCTATTGGCTAGTATTTTGGTGAGTATTTTCACATCTGTGTTCATCAAGGATATTGGTCTCTAATTCTCTTTTTTGATGGGATCCTTGTGTGGTTTTGGGATCAGTAATGCTGGCCTCCTAAAATGAGTTTGTAAGTTTTCCTTCCATTTCTACTTTTTGGAACAGTTTCAGGAGAATAGATACTAATTCTTCTTTAAATGTTTGGTAGAATTCCCCTGGGAAGCAATCTGGCCTTGGGTCTTGTTTGTTGGGAGATTTTTGATGACTGCTTCAATCTCCTTACTGGTTATGGGTCTGATCAGGTTTTCTATTTCTTCCTGGTTCACTTGTGGTAGTTTAAATGTCTCTAGGAATGCATCAATTTCTTCCAGATTGTCAAATTTGCTGGTGTATAGTTGCTCATAATATGTTCTTATAATTGTTTGTATTTCTTTGGTGTTGGTTGTGATCTCTCCTCTTTCATTCATGATTTTATTTATTTTGGTCCTTTCTCTTTTCTTTTTGATAAGTCTGGCCAGGGGTTTATCAATCTTATTAATTCTTTCAAAGAACTGGCTCCTAGTTTTGTTGATTTGTTCTATTGTTTTGTTTTTTTGTTTGTTTGTTTCTATTTCATTGATTTCTGCTCTGATCTTTATTATTTCTCTTCTCCTGCTGGGTTTAGGCTTTCTTTTTTGTTCTTTCTCCAGCTCCTTTAAGTGTAGGGTTAGGTTGTGCATTTCTTGTTTCTTGAGAAAGGCTTGTACCACTATATATTTTCCTCTCAGGACTGCCTTTGCTGTGTCCCACAGATTTTGATACATTGTGTGTTCATTATCATTTGTTTCCATGAATATTTTCAGTTCTTTAATTTCCTGGTTGACCCATTCATTCTTTAGAAGGATGCTGTTGAGTCTCCATGTATTTGGGTTCTTTCCAACTTTCCTCTTGTGATTGAGTTCTAGCTTCAGAGCATTGTGGTCTGAAAATATGCAGGGAATGATCCCAATCTTTTGATACCTGTTGAGACCTGATTTATGACCCAGGATGTGATCTATTCTGGAGAATGTTCCATGTGCACTAGAGAAGAATGTGTATTCTGTTGCTTTGGGATGGAATGTTCTGAATATATCTGTGATGTCCATCTGTCCCAGTGTGTCATTTAAGGCTTTTATTTCCTTATGGTTCTTTTGCTTGGATGATCTGTCCATTTCAGTGAGGGGAGTGTTAAAGTCCCCTACTATTATTGTATTATTGTCAATGTGTTTCTTTGATTTTGTTATTAATTGGTTTATGTAGTTGGCTGTTCCCATGTTAGGGGCATAGATATATAAAATTGTTAGATCTTCTTGTTGGACAGACCCTTTGAATATGATATAGTGTCCTTCCTCATCTCTTATTATAGTCTTTAGATTAAAACCTAATTGATCTGACATAAGGATTGCCACCCCAGCTTTCTTTTGATGTCCATTAGCATGGTAAATTGTTTTCCACCCCCTCACTTTAAATCTGGGGTGTCTTTGGGTCTAAAATGAGTTTCTTTTAGACAGCATATTGATGGGTTTTGTTTTTTTATCCTTTCTGATACCATGTGTCTTTTGATTGGGGCATTTAGCCTATTTACATTCAGGGTAACTATTAAGAGGTATGAATTTAGTGCCATTGTATTGCCTGTAAGGTGACTGTTACTGTATATTGTCTCTGTTCCTTTCTGATCTACTACTTTTAGGCTCTCTCTTTGCTTAGAGGACTCCTTTAAATATTTCCTGTAGAGCTAGTTTGGTGTTTACAAATTCCTTTAATTTTTTTTTTTGGGGGGGGTCCTGGAGGCTTTTTCTCTCTCCTATTTTCAATGATAGCCTAGCTGGATATAGTATTCTTGGCTGCATGTTTTTCTCATTTAGTGCTCTAAATATATCATGCCAGTTCTTTCTGGCCTACCAGGTCTCTGTGGAAAAATCAGTTGCCAATCTAATATTTTTACCATTATATATTACAGACTTCTTTTCCCAGGCTGCTTTCAGGATTTTCTCTTTGTTGCTAAGACCTGTAAATTTTACTATTAGATGATGGGGTATGGACCTATTCTTATTGATTTTGAGGGGGATTCTCTGTACCTCCTGGATTTTGATGCTTGTTCCCTTTGCCATATTAGGGAAATTCTCTACAGTAATTCTCTCCAATATACCTTCTGTCCCCTCTCTCTTTCTTCTTATTCTGGAATCCCAATTATTCTAATGTTGTTTCGTCTTATGGTATCACTTATGTCTCAAATTCTCCCCTTGTGGTCCAGTAGTTGTTTGTCTCTCTTATTCTCAGCTTCTTTATTCTCTGTCATTTGGTCTTCTATATCACTAATTTTCTCTTCTGCCTCACTTATCCTAGCAGTGAGAGCCTCCATTTTTTAATGCACCTCATTAATAGCTTTTTAAATTTCAAATTGGTTAGATTTTATTTCTTTTATTTCTCCAGACATAGTTTCTCTAATATCTTCCATGCCTTTTTCAAGCCTGGCTAGCACCTTGAGAATCATCAATCTGAGCTCTAGATCTGACATATTACCAATGTCCATATTGATTAGGTCCCTGGACTTCGGTACTGCCGCTTGTTCTTTTTTTTTTGTGGTGAGTTTTTCCACCTTGTCATTTTATCCAGATAAGAATATATGAAGGAGTGAGTAAAATACTAAAAGGGTGGCAAAGACCCCAGTAAAATGTGCTTTAACCAAATCATTGGGGGGGGGGCGAGTAAAGGGGGTAAAAAGAAGTTCAGAAAAAAAATTAAAAACAGAAAAAATAAAGAAAAAAATATATATTTGACTGGTGAATAGAACAGGTTCACCCACTTAATTTTGGGAGTATTTTGGTCTTAGGAAAAACTACCTCCCCAAATTTTAAAGAGTGAAAAACATATATAAGGGTAAACATGATGAAGGGATGGAATATGACTTTAAAGATGAAAAAAATTTTTTTTAAATTTCTTAGAAAGGAGTTGATAAGATAGGTTGGTTGGGAGAATAAAGAAAAAAAAAGTGGAGAGAATTTGCTCAGGCTGGGGTCCAGAACAAAGCCCTGTGTTAGATTTAGGGTATATTTTGATCTACTAGAAGAAGTTGTATCCCAAATTTTTTTAGAAGGAAAAAAACCCAATGTGTATACAAAATATAAAGTTAGATACAATGAAGGATAAAATGTGACTATATGATGGTTCAAAAAAAATTTTTTTTAAGTTACTGTTAAGATAAACTAGTTAAAAAACGATAAAAGAGGAAAGGGTAAAACTTAAAAAAGGTTTAGCAGAAGAAAAAAATAAAAATAAATTTGATTAACTTTGCAAGACTAAAGAATCATATGGAGAAAGCCATGAATTCCTTGCTTTGCTTTCTTCTCCTTTGGAATTCAGCTGTTCTCCTTGGTAAATGAACTTGGTCTTGGCTGGATTTCTTGCTGATCTTCCTGGGGAGGGGCCTGTTGTAATGATTCTCATATGTCTTTTTTTCCCTGAGGCAGAACTGCACCACCCTTACCAGGGGCCAGGCTAAGTAATCCGCTTGGGTTAGCTTTCAGGAGCTTTTGTCCCTGAACGCTTCCCGTAGAGTTCTGGAGGACAGGAATGAAAACGGCGGCCTCCCAATCTCCAGCCGGAAGGAGCCAAGAGCTCAGGGCCCCACTCTTCAGTGCGCCCTCAGAGAAAAGCGCTAAGTCACTCCCATCTCCCTGGCCTCCAGCGGCGCTCTGAGCGCATGCAACCTGTGACCAAGCATCTCTGTCTCTGACACACAGCCCCACCTCGAGTCTCCAAACCCCGCAGTTCCCTGAGCAATTCCAAGGTGGAGGGTCTCCCTGGGTCTTGTGCGGTCCCCACTCACAGAGCAGCAACATGTGCCATTGATCATGATAAGGTAACCCCAAGCTGAGAGCTCACTCCTTGGCTCCGTCTCTGTAGCCAGCTTCCCTGCTCTAATACCTGTGAGCTCTGCAACACTCAGATAGCCCTGATCCTTCTGTGACCCTGTGGGACCTGAGACCATGCTGTCCCTGTGGGGGCTTCACCCTGGCTGAGCCTCTGGAGCGATGTCCCTCAGTGGAGTAGACTTTTAAAAGTCCTAATTTTGTGCTCCGTTGCCCCAGCGCTTGCCGGGAGCCAGCCCCTCCTCGCCACCGGGGTCTATCTTCCTGACGCTTTGGATTCACTTCTCCACCAGTCCTACCTTTCAGAAAGTGGTTGATTTTCTGTTTCTAGAATTCTTGCTTTTTCTCTTTGATCTCCTGTTGGATTTATAGGTGTTTGGAATGGTTTGATAAGCTATGTAGCTGATCTCCTGCTAGTTGATGTTGTCTCAGCCTGCTACTTCTCCACCATCTTGACTCCTCCCCTGAGAAATCCACATTGTAGTTTTAACTTGCATTTTTCTAAAGATGAGTGATGTTGAACATCTTTTCATGTGTCTGTTAACCATCTCCAAGTCTTCCTTGGAAAATAATCTATTTGAGTCCTCTTCCCACTTTTAAATTTCTTTTTTTCCTTCAGAAATGTAGGATTTTGGGGTTTTTTTGTGTGTGTGTGTCTGTGTGTTTTATTTTGGCATTGACATTCTATTAGAGATATCATTTTCTTTTCTTTTTTTAAAATATTTTATTTATTTATTTGTCAGAGAGCTCAGGAGCGAGCACAGGCAGATAGAGTGGCAGACAGAGGCAGAGGGAGAAGCAGGCTCCCTGCTTAGCAAGGAGCCCGATGTGGGACTCAATCCCAGGATGCTGGGATCATGACCTGAGCCAAAGGCAGCCGCTTAACCAACTGAGCCACCCTGGTGTCCCTAGAGATATCATTTTCAATGATCTTCTTCCATTCAGTAGGTCATCTTTTCATTTTGTTGATGGTTATCTTTGCTTTGAAAAACTCTTTAGTTTGATGCAGTTCCACTAGTTTCTTTTTGCTTTATGTTTCTTTTGCCTGAAGATGAAGATTTAGAAATATATTGCTAAGGTCAGTGACCAGATGACTGCTTGTATTTTCTTCTAGGAGTTTTAGGTCTTAGAATTAGGTGTTTAATGCACTTGAATTTATTTTTGTCTATGGTGTAGAAAGTGGTCCAGTTTCATTCTTCTGTTTGGAGCTATCCAGTTCTCACATCACTATTTATTAAATACTGTCTTTTTGTATAGGATATTTCTGCCTCCTGTTTTGTAGATTGTAACCCTATAAGCATGGGTTTATTTC
This sequence comes from Taxidea taxus jeffersonii, assembly GCA_003697995.1. NCBI lineage: Eukaryota > Metazoa > Chordata > Mammalia > Carnivora > Mustelidae > Taxidea > Taxidea taxus. The sequence continues at coordinate 15,325 of RCUC01140253.1, forward strand.
TGGGTTCTCTATTCTGTTCCATTGATCTATATACCTGCTTTGTTTAGTGCCATACTGTTTTGATTACTATGGCTTTATAATATAGTTTGAAATTTGGGAATGGAATACCTCTATTTTTCTTCTTTTACCTCAAGATTGCTTTGACTATTCAGATTCTTTTGTCTTTCTCTATAAATTTTAGGATTTTTTGTTCTAAGCCTGTGAAAAAACACTATTGGTATTGTGTTAGGGGCTGTATAAAATCTGTAGCTTGTTTTGGGTATAACAGTATTTTAACAATATTAATTCTTCCTATCCATGAGTATAGTATGTTTTTCCATTTATTTGTGTAATCTTTTTTTTTTTAATTTTTTTTAAAGATCTTAATTATTTATTAGTTAAAGAGAGAGAGAGAGAGTGAGCACAGGCAGACAGAGAGGCAAGCAGAGGCAGAGGGAGAAGCAGGCTCCCTGCCGAGCAAGGAGCCCAATGTGGGACTCGACCCCAGGACGCTGGGATCATGACCTGAGCCGAAGGCAGCCGCCTAACTAACTGAGCCACCCAGGCGTCCCTATTTGTGTAATCTTTGACTTGTTTCTTCCAGATCTTATCGTTTTCAGGGTACAGATCTTTCATCTCCTTGTTTAAATTTATTCCTAGGTCTTTTATTCTTTATGTTGCAATTGTAAATAGGACTGTTAATTCTTCTTTTTGCTAATTTGTTTTCAGTGTATAAAAATGTAACATGATATATATTGATTTGCTTCCTGCAACCTTACTGAATTTGTTTATTCCTTTTGTTTTTTTTTTTTTTTTTTTTTTTTTTTTGATGGAGTCTTAGGGTTTTCTGTATGTAATATGTCATCTATGAAGAGTCACAGTATAACTTCTTTACCAGTTAGGACACTTTTTTTTTTCTTGTCTAATTGCTGTGTCTAGGATTTCTAGCACTATGTTGAATAAAAGTAGTAATAACTGACATCCTTCCTTGTTCCTGAACTTAAAAAGCTTTTAGATTTTCACCATTGAATACAATGTTAGATGTGGGTTTTTCACATACAGCCTTTGTTATGTTGAACTATGTTCCCTCTAATCCTACTTTGTTGAGATTTTTCTTATTATGAATGGGTGTTAATTTTGTCAAATGCCTATTTTGCATCCTTTGAGATAATCAGATGATTTTTTATTTGTTAATGTGATGTATATGTTGATTTATTTGTAGATACTGAAGCATCCTTGCATCCCTGGAAGAAATCCCAGTTGATGATGGTGGATGATCATCTTAAGGTATTGTTGGATTTGTTTTGCTAATATTTTGTAGAGGATTTTTGTATCTGTGTTCATCAGGGATATTGGTCTGTAATTTTCACTTTTTTGTTGTGATTTTTTGTCTTGTTTTGATTTCAGGATAATGGTGGCTCATAATAGAAAATTAGAAAACTTTCTCAAAATTTTGGAATAGTTTGTAGATACATAATTTTTTGCAAGAGTCTTTTAAAACATTTGTATTTCTTGGTGTCAATTTTAACTTGTTTATTTCTAATTTTATTTGAGCTCTCTTTTTATTTTGACAACTCTGGCTAAACATTTATCAATTTTGTTTATATTTTCAAAGAACCAGGTCTTAGTTTTATTGATCTTTCCAATTATTTCCTTAATAGATTTTATAATCTTTATTATTTCCTTCCTTCTCCCAGCTTTGGATTTTGTTCTTTTTTTTTTTTTTTACTAGTTCCTTTAGGTGAAGGTTATGTTATATATGTTTTTTGAGATTTTTTTCCTTATTTTTGAGGTAGGTTTATATCACTATAAATTTTCCACTTACAGTTGCTTTCACCACATTCCAAAGACTTGGAAACTTTGTTTCCATTTTCAATTGGTCTCTAGAGATTTTTAATTTCCACTTTGATTTTTTCCGTGGCCCATTTGTTTTGGGCAAGGAAAACAAACATTTGTTTGTCTGTTTTGCCTCCATTTGTTTGGTTTGTTCATTGTTTTTTCTTAAAATTGATTTCTATTTTCATACCCTTGTGGCAAGAGAATATGCTTTATGATTTCAATAATTTAAAACATGATGTATCTTGGAGAATAGTCGAAAGGAACTTGAAAAGGATGTGTATCAGGGTAATTTGGGGTGGAATGTTTTGTATATACTTTTTTAGTCTATCTGGTCTAATGTGTCATTCAATGCCATTGTTTATTTACTGATTTTTTTTATCTAGATGATTTATCCATTGATATAAGTGGGGTGTTAAAGTCCCTACTATTATTGCATTGCTGTCAATTTCTTTCTTATTAACTGTTAATATTTACTTTATATATTTAGATCCTTCTTTGTTGAGTGCACAGATATTTACAATTGTTATATCATCTTGTTGGATTCATTATTCTATCATTAACTAGTACTCTTTGTCTCTTATTACAGTTTTGGTTTTAAAGTCTATTGTTAACTCAGTCTTTTTCTTCTTCTTCCTTTTAGGTGGAATATATTTTTCCATACCTTTACTCTCAGACTATTTGTGTCTTTAGTTCTGAAGTTAATCTCTTGTGGAAAGCATATAGTTGGTTCTTGATTTTTGTTCTGTTTTTTGTTTGTTTATTTTTATCTATTTTGTTACTCTGTGTCTTTTGATTAGAGCACTTATTCCATTTACATTAAAGTGATCATTGATACAGAAACGTATTACCATTTTCTTAATTTTTTTTTTTCTGGGTTTCCAGTAGTTCTTCTCTGTTCTTTTCTTCTTTTCTCACTTCCCTTGTGATATGATGACTTTCTTTAGTATCATGGTTAGGACCCTTTATCTTTATCTTTTGTGAATGTGTCAGATTTTTGATTTGTGGTTACCGTGAGGTACATATATAAAATGCTATGTGTATAACCATATATATATAAATATTAAGTTAATGATCACTTAAGTATGAACACATTCTAAAGTACTATAATTTTAATATCCCCTTCCATATTTATGCATTTAATGCCATATTCTATATCATTTTATTTTGTGTATCCCTTAATGATTTTTTTCTAGATATACTTGGTTTTACTATTATTGTCTTTAACCTTTATACTACATTTGTAGCATGTTTGCTTTTATCAGTGAAGTTCTTTCTTTTCATAATTTTCTTCTACTTATAACATTTTATTTTCCACAAAGTCTCTTTAATGTTTGTTGCAAGGCTGGTTTGGTGGCGATGAACTCCTGTAAATTATGTTTTTCTGTGAAATTACTACTCCCCTGTCTTGAAGGGGTGATTTTGTGTAGGAATGTTCACCATATAGACTGCATGTACCTGGTTGCTTTGGGTGCCTGGTTAGAACAGGTGCAGCGTCTGGGTCCTAGGTAGCCCTGTGTTGCAGCCACCCTGGCTTGCTGGTGCCATAGGGGACTCCAGTGAGGCATCTCCATGATAAGTTCTACCAGCGCCATGCTGGCAGGAAGTCTGGAGCTGAAGTGGCCAATGGCTGTGGTGCTCCTCACAGCATTCCCTACCTGGACAGCTATGGCTCGAGCCAGCATGGGCTGGAAGTCCTGGGACACTCCACATTGGGGCCACCCTAGAGGGGTAGCTGAAGCACATGCCTGATGGGATGTACCAAGCAAGGGGCCTCTTGGCAGGATGACTGAAGCAGGTATGAGTCAGGGCATGCCATGCCTGGACCATGCTGGCAAGATAGGTGGAGCTGGAGTGGACACAGGCTAGGTTACTCTGTTCAGTGGATGCTGTGGCAAGACAGTTGGCACTGGAATGGGCAGTGGCCACCTGTCTCCTAAGGAGCTGTGTTTACAGGCTACCTGGAAAGATGACTGGAGTTAGATTGGGCACAAACTGGGGGTGTGGGCCACACTAGGGTTCCCTGGGTGGGACAGCTGGAGCTAGAGATGACTAGGGGCCCAGGGCTCACTAGGTAGAGAACCTAGATTCTAATTTGTCTGTTGTTTCATGTTGGGAGGATATCAGTTAGGGCACTCACCAGTGGCTCCGACCATGGGAACAGGTCCAGCAGTTCCCCCGCATGTGAGAATGTACAGTGAGTAGATGGATTCCCTTTACTTAAAGTGTGGTTGTCCCTCAAATCAATTTTTTTCTGTGCCCCAGGGCAAGAAATCTGCACATGGGTCCCTCACTGATCTCCCTCCCTACTGCACCTTGCAACATCAGGATCAGAATCCTGTTTCTCTATCTCCCTGGATGCCTTTTTATCTTCCCTCTACCTTCTCTCATGCAGAAGCTGTTCACATCAAACCCCGTTTCTTCCTCAGGACGCATTCCTCTATATGGATGCATTCCTCTATATGTAGGCGTAGGTTCCATGAGGCTGGGAGAGAAGGTGAGTTCAGGTTCTTCCTCCATTGCTATCTTGGACCTCTGAGGCCCATTCGAATTTTTTATATAAGGCTTTTTTGTACCTTTTGTGTCATGAAGTTTCATAACTAATATACCTTTGCTTCTGTTTCTGGAAAGCATTTACAAGATGTTGCCTTTACCTGTGTTCTTGATGAAGAAGCAAGTACACGGAGTTTGGAGTTTGGCATTTTGGAACCTAAAGTGTATGGGTATAGTCAGGTTTAACAGTTGATTGCTTCATCATTGAATTATATTCAGCCTTGTTGATGGTCTGATTACCAGGCAAGGCATTTGTTGTTGTATCAACCTTAAAATAATACAACATACTCTACATTCTTATAAGCAGTATTCATCTAATTTCATCCTTTTTCTCAGTGTCACTATTTTCCTTCTTGGACAAGTCCCACTTATGTTTAACTCTCAACTTTATCTTGTGATATAAAGTGATCTAAAGTGATATAATGTGATCTTACTCTGCATATGTCTACTGTTTGTATGAGGTAGTGTACTTTCCTCACAGATATTCAATAAGAAAATAGGACCTGGTCTTACGGATTTAGCACACAGTTGCTAAATCCTATACTATCACCTACTTCCAAAGCATCCATGTCCAAGCAACATGTAGACACTGTCTTCCTACTTTCACTTACTAATTTAAATATGTGATTTATTTTCCATCTGAGGTTGACTTTTTAATTTTGATACAAGGTTATTAATACTATAATGTTCACAGTGGGAGTAAATGTGCTGACTTTATTCTCCAAAATCTATTCCTCAAAATCCTTAGAAATCCTAGCTACCTAGTCAACATTAAAAAATGTTTTTCAGTGAACTTTTTTTTTTCACAGTAATATCCAATCCATTCACTTCCCTAAACAAGACTATTTCTTCCAATATACTTTCTGGTGTTTTGTTGAGCCTGATTTATTCAACTGTTGAACGTATTTGTATTTATATAAAACACGTTGTAGATTCACCTAGAATTTGTCTATTTTAATTACACTTGGTTTGGACATATTGTATTCAGAAACATCTTAAGCACCTTACCTGACGTCGTTTGAAGGATGTTTGAATCCTCATTCATGGCTTTATTCAGCCCCCACCTCAGTGCTCTTCACAAAGCAACTTTCTGAGGCTAGTCTTCGTAGATTCCTCAGTATTTAACAACTATGTAACTTAAGCCAAAAAAAATAATTAAGTAAAAATAGAATTAGAGGGGTTGAATAGAATATAAAAATATGTCAGAGTATTTATAGTATTGAGATAAAACAAAGTAAAGGAGAACAAAACAAAAATCAGATTGTAATGGAATTAAACAGAACTTGTTTACATTTATATGGTATTTTACATTAGTATATTGCAGTTTCCTCTTCTGTAAAATCGCAATTGCATAGAACTTCTGAGAGGAGTAAATGATACACTGCCTGTGAAAATACTTAAAAGAGCTTCAGCACATGGTAAGTAAGATTTAGAGATTAGCAGCATCACCCTCATCTCTGTGAAACAGTGGGACAGAAAATAAACATCAAGAATATCATTGTTTAATAAGGATGATGGTATTCCTAATCAAAATCTAATTAATAGTTGGTTCCAACTGTCCTGTAACTCCAACTTGGTGTATCTTCTAAGAAACGTAACTCCTGAGTGGGAAGTATGCAGATGTTTCTGTGTACATATGCATGAATGCTTGGTTGTGTGTTTTGGGAAGATGTAGAATGTCCCGCTGATAAATAGAGCTGCAGGGAACATTTTATTGAAGCTAGTTTAGTGGCAAATCGTGCATTTCTAAAAGCCTTGCAAACAGTGGACTTACTGTGCAAAGACCGGCACATCTGAGCAGCAGTTAGTCCGTTTAGAAAGTCAGGCCTGCAATTTAAATATGCAAGTAGAATTAAAACAATTTAAATATGCAATTTAAATATGCAAGTAGAATTAAAACAATTTTTTCTATACCCTGTGTTTTACAAATAGCTGTTGGACAAGTATATATATGATTGCATCACACATGCCTTTGAGGTTTAGTTTTTCTTATGGGATGTTTTGGACCATATACATGACCATAGTATAAATCTTAACCTAGTATTTTTTAAAATTAAAAATATAATATTTTTGAAATAAGAATTATAAAATGTTTGCTTCTAGTACTTGTATTAAGACCATATCTTATTCCATTTATAATTACTAATTTTAGTTGGGGCATCAGTGGTCTTTCTTTGCTGTAGTAATTATAATATGATCAGACTTGGAAACAGAATGACCCAAATACTTAGAAGAGTAACACAAAACCCCCATTTTTAGGGGTTTTCAAATAATCATTTGATCTTGGGAAGCTAAATGATCAGTTACTGCTAGATTAACAACAACAAAAATTATAGCACCTTTTTTTGGCCATTATTATTGACCAGTGCCCTCCAGTTTCACCCAATTTAATTCTTTTTCTAAATTTTATTTTCCACTGATGTATAGTTGATAAATACTAGTTTCAATGCACAGCATAGTGATTCTACAATTATATACATTACAAAATGCTCACAACACTAAGTGTAGTCACTGTCAACCAAGTTACTACAATATTATTGGCTTCATCCCCTGTGCTATACTTTTCATCCCCATGACTTATTTTGTAGCTAGAAGTTTGTACCTTTTAATTTCCTTCATCTATTTCCCCACACATTTCCCTCAGGCAAGTTTGTTCTCTGTATTTATGAGCTTATTCGTTTCTGTTGTTCATTGTTATGTGTGTATATATATATATGTATACGTGTATGTATATGTGTATATATGTATATATGCACATATCAATGAAAAACAAAAATATGTACATATATATTTATAGTCCACAAATAAATGAAATCATAAAATATTTTGTTTTCCCATTTGACTTCTTTCTGTTAGCAAAATGATCTCTTGGTCCAACTATGTTGCTTTCTTGTGGCTCAATATTATTCCATTGTGTTTATATATCTTATTTTCTTTATATAGTCACCTGTCAGTACACAGGTTTTTTTCATTATTTTGGCTGTTCATAGGAGTACATATATTGGTGTTTTTGTTTTCTTTGTGCAAGTACCCACAAGTAGAATTACTGGGTCATAGAGCATGTTTTTGATAGTGGCTATACCAATTTACATTCTCACCATCGGTGCATGGAGGCCATTTTTCTCCCCATCACTGCCAACACTTGTTATTTCTTAGCATCTTTTAGTTATTCTGGATGATGTGAAGTGATATCTCATTGTGGTTTTGAGTTACATTACCTTGATGGTTAGTAATTTTGAGGATCTTTTCAGGGGTCTAGTGGCCATCTGTATATCTTCTTTGGAAAAATGTCTATTCAAGTCCTTTGTGCTTTTTTTTTGCCAGAGTACATGTATTTCCTTTTTTGGGGGGGGGTTGAGTTGTAGAAGTTCCTTATATATTTTGGATATTAACCCCTTATTGGATATATCATTTGCAATTATCTCATCCCATTCAGTAGATTGCCTTTTTGTTTGGTTGATGGTTTCCTTCCCTGTGCAAAAGCTTTTTAGTGTGATATAGTCCCATTTGCTTATTTTTTTAAAATATTTTATTTATTTATTCTTAAATATTTTATTTATTTATTTGACAGAGAGATCACAAGTAGGCAGAGAGGCAGACAGAGAAAGGGAAGCAGGCTCCCTGCTGAGCAGACAGCCCAATGCAGAGCTCAATCCCAGAACCCTGAGATCATGACCTAGGCCAAAGACAGAGGCTTAACCCACTGAGCCACCCAGGCACCCTACCATTTGCTTATTTTTATTATATTTCTCTTGCCTGCAGAGACATGCCAGAAAAAACACTGCAAAAACCAATGCCTAAGACTTTGCTCTTTATACTTTCTTCTAGGAGTTCTACAGTTCAGGGACTTACATTTACGTTAACTTTTGTGTATGGTACAAAAAAGTGATCCTTTAGTTATTTTGCCAGTAGCTGTTCAATTTTGCCAGCCCCATTTATTGAAGGGACTATTTATTTCTGATTGTATATTCTCACTTCCTTTATCATTGATTAATTTACCATACAAACATGGGTTTATTTCTGGGCTCTCTATTCTGTTTCATCACTCTATATGCTTATTTTTGTGTCAGTATCATACTGTTTTAATTACTAGCCTTTTAGAATTTGAAATCTTGGATCATGGTATCTCCAGGTTTGTTCTCAATCTCAAGATCGCTCTGGTTACTTGAGGTCTTTTGTAGTTCCTTACAAAATGTAGAATTATACTGTTAGTGTTTTGATAGGGACAGCATTAAATCTGCAGTTGCTTTTGGTAGAATGGATATTGTAACTTTATTAATTCTTCAAATACATGAGCATGGTTTATTTTTACACTTATTTGTGTTTACTTCAGCCTTTAATTTTTTTTCATTAAAGTCTTATAATTTTCAGAGTACAAGTTTTTTACCTCCTTGATTAAATTTATTCCTAGGTATTTCCTTCTTTTCAGTGGAACCATAAATGTGATTGGTTTTGTAATTTCTCTTCCTGCCACTTTGCTATTAGTGTATAAAAACTAAAATTTTCTTCCTTTTAACTCTGTCAATATTGGCCTTATGTACTTAGGTGCTTCGGTGCTGGATGCATAGATATTTACCATTGTTGTATCTTCTTGTTGGGTTGATCCTTTTATCATTATGTCCTCTTTGTCTCTCATTAAGACCTTTTTGCCTCTCTTGACAGTCTTTGTTTTAAAGTTTATTTTGTCCTGAACAAGTATTGCTACCCCAGGTGTTTGGGGGTTTTTTACACACATTTGGCATGAGATGTGTTTTTCCACACCTTCACTTTCAGTCTATATGCGTCTTTAGGTCTTCATCAAGTCTCTTGTAGGCACAATCATTGTTTGTTTGTTTTTTTTAATGCGTTCTCTTTTTGAGCATGCAGTACAAGTATTTAAAGCAAATGTTGATAAGTATGTACTTAGCACCACTGTTTACATTGGTGTTTTGGTTATTTGTGTGGGTATTCTCTGTCCCTTTTTCTTTTCTTGCTCTTTTCCCTTGTGATATGTATCTATTATAGGTGTTTGGTTTGTGGTTACCATGAGTTTCACATAAAATCCTATGTATGTATCAGTCTGTATTTGATGGTTGCTGAAGTTTAAATATATTCTAAGACAGTACCTTTTTAGTTTATCATTTCAGTTTTCTTTTAAGGTTATTTATTTATTTATTTGTTTGACAGACGGAGATCACACAAGTAGGCAGAGAGGCAGACAGAACGGGGAGGGGAGAAGCAGGCTCCCTGCTGAGCAGAGAGCCCGATGTGGTACTCGATCCCAGGACCCTGGGATCATGACCTGAGCCAAAGGCAGTGGCTTAAACCACTGAGCCACCCAGGCATCCCTATCATTCCAGTTTTTATGTACATTATGTAATGTTTTATATCTTTTTCCTTTGTGTGTTGTTTGACTAATTTTGTACATAAAATCTCACTACTACTGTTTTTTTTTAACTTTATTTAAGCTTTATTTAAACATATAATGTAACCCCACCACCCTCTCCCAACCCCTCTTCCCCCCACCCCCCTCAGTTTGTTTTATGACATTAAGAGTCTCTTTTGGTTTTTCTCCCTCCCGATCCCATCTTCTTTCATTTTTACTTTTCCTACCACCTTAACTCCCACCCCCGTTGCATCTCCACTTCCTCATATCAGGGAGATCATGTGGTAGTTCTGTTTTTTATCCTTCATACTTGCTTTATAATTGACTGACACACTGTATGTTCACTTTTATCAGTGAAATTTACTTGTAGTTAAGACATTTTCTTTGCCACTTAAAGAAGGTCCCTTTAACAGTTCTTGTATAGTTTAAGAGTAATGAATTCATTTAACTTTTGTCTAGGAAACTTTATTTCTCCTTCAATTGTGAATGATAACCTTGCCATTCAGAGTATTCTTGGTTGTAGGGTTTTTTTTTTTCTTTTAGCACTTTGAATATATCATACTATTCTCTGATTTCTACTGAAAAATCAACTGATAGTTATATTTGATGGAAACCAAATGAGCCTGTTTCCTTTTCTCCTGCTGCTTTTAAGATTTTTTCTTTGTCTTTGTTTGCTACTTAGGTTCATCTTGTTTGGGGCTCTTTGTAGTTCTTGGACCCGGATGTCTGTTTTCTCCCTACATATGGAACTTTTCATCTATTCTTCCTTGACTTACGTTTTCTGCCCCTTTCTCTGCTCCTTTTGGGACCCTTATAATGTGAATCTTAGTATGCTTGAATTTGGCCCTTAAACCATTTCATTTCTTAAATTTGGTCTTTTTGTTTGTCAGCTTGGTTGCTTTCTACTACCCTGTCTTTCAGATTGCTGATGTATCCTTCTGTATCCTCTTATCTGATGTTGATTAACTCTAATATATTTTATATTTCAGTAATTGTATTCTTCAGATCTGACTGATTGGTAAAGTTCTCAATTCATTCAGTCTTCTATCAGTCTGATGAAAATCTTTATGACGTTTACTTTGAACTTTTTATCAGATAAATTGCTTCTGTGTTTCATTTAGTTCTTTCTCTAGGGTTTTGTTCTTTCATTTTCAACATGCTTCTTTTCCCATAATTTTGTCTCTATGTGTGACCCGATATGGAAGGTGTCCTCTGATGCCTTATTATCAATGCCCTCTGGTCCCCAGAACCAAATGTTCTAGAGGCCCCCAGTGGCTGCATGCATCCTGGTAGGCAGCCTCCTCCCTCAACCTGGCTATCATCAATGACTTGGCAGACTCCCTTGTGTACATGGTAGGCTGGCTTGCCCCTCGTATAACTGCCTGGGAGGCATGATTTTAAGTACTAGGGCCATACTGGTGGATGGGAACATCCCTGGAGCAGGCAGGATTTGTTCTCTAGGGGCACTGGTGCTGGTCCCTGGGTGACACAATGTGCTCATCACCTCCAAGGAAATAACAGTCCCAATTGAAGCACCCAGGATGTGTGGTAAGTTGGGAGTTGTTTTGCAGGGGCCCCTGCCTGGGTAGGGCAAAGAGTGCTAGCTAGGTAAAAGGAAAGTATCAGAACAGGCTCTAGCAAATATCCAGGTAGATAGGCTGATAAAAGGTAATAAAAATGGTACCTGCCAGCTTTTCCATCATCAGGGCAAATCCTATAGACACGGGTCTCTCCAGCACACATTGTAAAAGTTGTCAATAGATCTTGTTCTTGTTAGTGCTTTTCAATCCCATGCTTCTGAGCTGGGTCTTGGATTGAGTACTAAAGCCCTGGATCTTTAAGAGAAGATCCTGTTTTCTATACCCTACCCCACTGACTCTCCTGGGCCTAAGCCCAGCTGATTTTGAAAGCCAGACATTATGGGAGCTCATCGTTGTGCAGGTCTCCAGCATACCAGATGTGGAGCTTGATCCCTCTTACTCTTCCGCACCTATTTATGCATTCCTGCTCCAGGAGTTTAGTTCCCAGATGTGTGTCTGTCCATCCAGCCCTTCTCTTTTTGGCCTCTCCTTTATGTCTTTAGCTGTGGGAGACGTTCTTCCTATCTTCAGTTCATCTTCAAACTTAACTGAATTACATGTACTTGTTACTTTGGTGTTTCTGTGGAAGGAGGTGAGCTCTGAATCCTCCTGCCATCTTTTCCCACTCTCTTCATCCAATTTAATTCTTAATGAAACAGTGGACATTGAATCACACTATCACCAGCTGGTCTGAGATCTCACCTTACTATCCAAGTTTCTCCCTGCCTTTGCTTTTTCCTTTCTAGGAAATTAAATATTTTCTTCTCAGACTGCTAACCAGATTTGAGGAACATGTAAATACAGCTTTTTTTTTTCTTAGTGATACAAAGAATTAGAGAAGGATGTGAAAATAGCTGGATGAAGAGGAGGAGTATTCATAAAAGATTGGTGAGCTAAACATAATCTTGTAAAATTGGAATAATTACTTCTTAATTTGTTTGCAAAAGGAGAATACATTTTCAATAATACCAGACTATGACACTATATCTATCATGGTCCCCAAACTGAAGACACTGCACCACAGAATTGTATGACCCATTTATGTCCTTTGCTTGGACTCTATCTTATACATTAACACTATTAATTAGTTCTAACATGGGAAATTATTAACTATGTAGATCATGAACAAGAGAAAGAAAAAAACACAATTATGTCCTGAAGGACTCTCCCATCAATACTATACTCCCCATTATACAATCTTAATATCCATTATTCCTTATTTTCAAACTAAACCAAATCTTGTGATTCAAAAGGATAATAAAGAGAATATGGAAGATGGCAGAGTAATAGGATCCCGAGTTCACCTCCTCCTAGAACACAACAAAGCTAGAACTACATATAATGAACTCACTTTCAAAATGACTGGAAGGGGAGACACATGGTTGGGAACCAATGAGCCTAGTGTGGCAGTCCAACAGTGGGACAGATATCCCTGAAAAGCAAACAGGTCAAACCCCATATTGAGCACACCCAGCTGCAGGGACCTTCACAAGGAAGATAACCCCTAAAATGTCTGGTTTTGAAAATTGATAGGTTATAGTAAAATGATTCTTTACGCATAAAGAACCAGAATGCTGTATCACTTGTCCTGTGACCCAGCACCGAAGCAGAGGTTTGAAAAATCACCTAGTATATACATCAGGGAGATTTATTGACTAATTTTAGGACATGCGTTTGAGGGTGAGGGAACTTTTCGCTGGAAGAGAAGTACTTGTGGTTACCGTCTTTCCTGCCCTCCAGCCTAGCTTGGTGGACACTTACTGGAGTCAATTGTGACACTCCATTTAGTTTGCTAACAGGTTTTCCATGACCTAGCTATCCCTTGGGAACCTACCCCACCTACCATACCTGTTCCGTCAGGTGTCCCTCCAGAGCAGCTCTCACCCCCATCTGGGTGCACGGGGGGAGACTCAGCTGGGACTTAAGATTGCTGCTCTGACACATTGCACAGGCAGCCTTACCCAGAAGAATGTACCCTTGCAGAGTACTTACCACTTTGAAAAGGTGGGGTGAGACTGTGCCAGCAGCACACCTGAAAGAGTTGTGACTGCTCATTGCAAACAGCCAGGCTGAGGACATCCTCACTCACCAGTGCTCTCAGAGTGACTATAGCCAAACCTCTAAGGCACTTATGCTGGGGGCAAGCCCTGCTTATCAGTGTACCTGCAGCCATCACAGCTCAGCCCCAAAAGAAAGCTGCATGCATCTCAGCCAGGGATGACCCTGGTACACCTGATTCTAAAAACCATGAGGGACTGACCTGCTGGGCGCTACATGATGCCTTCTATCTCAGGCCATACTTTCAAGACTAGGAGACGTAGCTGACCTACTTAATACATAGAAACAGCTGCAGGAAGAAGACAGAATTCTAGGAAAAGAACTAAAAGAAACATATAACCAATCTATCCAATAAAAACAATCAAAATCATACTCACCAGACTAGAGAAAAGACTTGATGAACTCAGAGGGAGTCAACAGAGTAGAGGATGCTGAAGAATGGATCAGCAATCTGACAGACTAGTGGAGAGTAACCAGGATGCACAGGGGAAAAAAAAAAAAAAATTAAAATGAGGATAGGTTAAGAGACCTCTGCAAACAACATCAAGCATACTAATATTTGCAAAATAGGGATCCCAGAAGAAAAGACATAGAAAGGAACATAAAACTTATTTGAATAAATAACAGCTAAAAAAAAAAAACCTCTCTAATCTGGGCAAAGAAACAGATGTCCAGGTCCAAACAATCAGAGATCCAAACAAGAAGAACTTAAGGAATTCTGTACTATAGCAAACAATATAGCAAAAACAATAATAGCAAAATTTAAAGAGAGAATGTTAAAAGTAGAAAGAGAAAAGGAGAGAATTATGCAGAGGGAAAATACATAAAGCTATCAGCTGGTTTCTTTAGAAAAAATTTTGAATATATCATCTCTCTCCTTTCTGGCCTTCAAATTGTAGGGTACTCCCTCCCCACTTAGCAACCTAGAATACCTTATGCAGCAAAGTTATCATTCAGGATTAAAGGAGAAGTAAGGACTCTCCTAGACAAAGAAGAGTTAAGAGTTCATCACCACCAAGCTGGTCTTGTGAAAAATGTTCAAGGGACTTCTTTAAGTGGAAAAGAAAAGGCCATAATTAGAAGAAAAAAAACTGTGAAAGGAAACAATTTCACTTATAAAAACATACAGTCAAGGTAGTAGATCAATCATTTTTAAAGCTACTATGAAGTTAAAAAGATGATAGTAGTAAAACCAATTACATCTATAAAAGTTAGTCAAGGGATACACAATTTAAAATATGTAAAATATGACATCACATCATTAAACAAGTATGAAGAAAAAGGCTGTGCTTCTAAAATGTGTTCATACTTAAGCTACCATCGACTTAATCTAGATTACTATATACACAAGATATTACATATGAACCACAAGGTAAAAACAACCCCAAAATCTGTAATAGATGTTCAAAAAATAATCTAAACATAATGCCAAGACTATATTTAAGGGAAATAGAGCAAGAGAAGAAGAAAGGAATAGAACTACAAAAACAGTCAGACAATTAAAAAAATGGCAGCAAGTAATACCTATCAATAATTACTTTAAGGGCGCCTGGGTGGCTTGGTGGGTTAAGCCTCTGCCTTCGGCTCGGGTCATGATCTCAGGGTCCTGGGATTGAGTCCCACATCGGGCTCTCTGCTCGGCAGGGAGCCTGCTTCCTCCTCTCTCTCTCTCTGCCTGCCTCTTTGCCTAATTGTGATCTCTCTCTGTCAAATAAATAAATAAAATTGTAAAAAAAATAATTACTTTAAATGTAAGTAGACTAAGTTCTCCAGTCACATGACAAAAGATGACTGAATGGTTGAAAGAACAAGGCCCATCTCTGTGTTGCCTTCAAGAGATTTGCTGCAGACCTAAAGACACGCAGATTAGATGGAAAAAGTATTCCATGCAAATGGAAGCAAAAAAAAAAAAAGCTGGGATAGCAATATTTATATCAGATTAGATAAATTTTACTGTTTAAAAAAATTTATTTTAGAAAGCAAGAACATAGGTGGGGAAGGGGCAAAGGAGAGGGAAAGAATCCTCAATTAAACTCCCCATTTAGCATGTAGCTTGAGGCAGGGCTCAATCCCAGGACTCTGAGATAATGACCTGAACCAAAAATCAAGAGTTGGGCGATTAAGCAGCTAAGCTACCCAGGCAACGCATAGACTAGACAGATTTTAAATAAGGACTAACACAAAACAAAGAAGGGCATTACATAATGATCAATGCAACCAGAGAATATAATTGTAAATACCTGCAAACCCAACATAATAGTTCCAAAATATATAAATCACATGTTAACAGCCATAAAGAGACTTATAGTAATGCAGTACTACCAGAGGACTTTAACACCTCACTTACATCAATGCATAGACCATCCAGAGAGAAAATCAATAAGGAAATAGGGGTTTTGAACCACACATTGGGCCCAAAAGAAACACATTATTTTCAAGTCACATTAAACCTTTCTCATACACTCTAGATCACAAAAGTAGTATCAATGAATTTCAGAGGCTTGAAATCATATCTGGATAATTTCCAACAATGACAGTACAACTAGAAATCCATTGTAAGAAAAAAGTAGAAGAAAATACTAATACATGGAGGCTAAACAGCATACACTAAGAAAACCAGTAGATCAATGAAGAAATGAAAGAAGAAATAAAAATATCCTGAGACAAGTGAAAATGGAAACATATCAGTTCAAATTCTAAGACACATTCAGTGCTCTAAGAGGGAAGTTGATAGGAATATGGGCTTAAACCAGGAAAAAAGAAAAATTTCACATATACAGTCTAACAGTATACCTAAAAGAATTGGGAAATAACAAATAATGTCCAAAAATAGTAGAAAAAAGGAAGTAAGATCCTAGCATAAATAAATGAAATAAAGACTATAAAAAATAGAAAAGTTCAATGAAATTAATAGCTGGTTCTTTAAAATATAGCCTTTTAAAATTTAATCATTTGCAGATGACAAGATACTCTATATAGAAAACCCAAAGGCTCACCACAACAGTCCTAGAACTGATTCATGAATTCAGTAAAGTCACACAATACAAAATCAATGTACAGAAATGTGTTGCATTCCTATACAGCAATAATGAAACAGCAAAAAGAGAAATCAAGGAATTGGTCCAATTTACAATTGCAACAAAAACTGTAAGATACTTGTGAATAAACCTAACCACAGAGGTAAAGATCTCTTATCCCCAAACTATAGAACACGCATGGAAGAAATTGAAGAGGACACAAAGAAATGGAAAAACAAACAGTCCATGCTCACTGGTTGGAATAACAAATATTGTTAAAATGTCTATATTACCCAAAGCAATCTACACATGTAGTACAATCTCTATCAAAATACCAGTGGCATTTTTCACAGAACAAAAAACCCTAAAATTGTATGGAACCAGAAAAGACCCTGAATAGTAAAGCAATCTTGAAAAAAAAAAGGCAAATCTGGAGGCCTCATAATTCTAAACTTCAAGTTATATTACAGAACTGTAGTGATCAAGACAGTATGGTACTGGCACAAAAACAGACACATAGATCCATAGACCAGAATAGAAAACCCAGACATGAACCCCCAACTATATGGTCAATTGATCTTTGACAAAGCAGGAAAGAATATCCAATGGAAAAATGACAGTCTCTTCAACAAATGCTGTTGGGAAAACTGGACAGCCACAACCAAAAGAATGAAACTGGACCACTTTCTTAGACCATTCCTAAAAATAAATACAAAATGGATGAAAGACCTAAATATAAGACAGGAAACCATCAAAATCCTAGAGGAGAAGCCAGGTATTAACCTCTTTGACATTGGCCTGAGCAACTTCTTTCTAGGTATGTCTCCTGAGGGAAGGGAAACAAAAGCAAAAATAAACTTCAGACTTCATCAAAAGAAAAAGATTTTGCATAGCAAAGAAAACAATAAGACTAAAAGGCTGCCTACAGAATGGGAGAGGATACTTGCAAATGACATATCTGATACAGAATCTATATCTAAAATCTATGAAGGACTTATCCAACTCAACACCCAAAATAACAAATAATCCAGTTAAAAAATGGGCAGAAGACATGAAGAGACACTTTTCAAAGAAGACATTCTCATGGTTAACAGAAACATTAGAAGATGCTCAACATC
The DNA here is from genome assembly GCA_003697995.1 of Taxidea taxus jeffersonii. Taxonomy (NCBI): domain Eukaryota; kingdom Metazoa; phylum Chordata; class Mammalia; order Carnivora; family Mustelidae; genus Taxidea; species Taxidea taxus. The sequence continues at coordinate 32,831 of RCUC01140253.1, forward strand.
ACTCAGCATCAGGGAAATACAGATCAAAACTACAATGAGGTATTACCTCACACCAGTCAGAATGGCTAAAATTGACAAGACAGGAAACAACAGGTATTGGCCAGGATGTGGAGAAAGGGAACCCTCTTACACTGCTGGTGGAAATGCAAACTGGTGTAGCCACTCTGAAGAACAGTATAGAAGTTTCTCAAAAAGTTAAAAGTAGAGCTGCCCTATAATCCAGCAATTGCACTACTAGGTATTTACATAAAGGATACTGAAGGGATGCATGTACCCCAATGGTTATAGTGGCCTATCAACGATAACCAAGCTATGGAAACAGCTCAAACTTCCACCGATTGATGAATGGATAAAGATACAATGGAATATTCCTCAGCCATCAAAAAGAATGAAATGGTTCCCTTTGTAATGACCTTGATGGAGCTACAGAATATAACGTAAGCAAAATAAGTCAGTGAGAGAAACACAATACCATATGATTTCACTGATATGTGGAGTTTAAGGAACAGAATAAACACATGGGGGGTAAAAAGAGAGGAAAACCCAGAAACAGACTTTTAGCTATAGAGAACAAACTGATGGTTTGTTCTCTATAGCTAACAGGGGGGATGGGTGAAATAGGTGGAGGGTAGTAAGGAGGGGAGTTGTTGTGATGAGTACGGGGTATTGTATATAAGTGATGAATCACTAAATTTTACACCTGAAACATATCCCACTGTATGTTAACTGGAATTTAAATAAAAACTTGGATAGGAAAAAAAAATCAGAAATGAAAGATAAAAGTGACAGCACAGAAATAAATGCATTAGAGTACTATGAAAAACTATGCAAACAAGTTGGACAACTGAGAAGAAATGGATATATTTCAAGAAAAATACAATGTTCTAAAAAAAGAATCAAGAACAAATAGAAAATCTGAACAAACTGGTGGCTAGTTATAAAATTGGATGGCTAACCAAAGTAGTTCCAACAAACTGTCCAGCCTCAAATGGTTTCACAGGTGAATTTACCAAATATTTAATGAATAGTTAACACTTAAACTTCTCAGACTAAAAGTAGGGCTTCAAATTCATTCTATAAGACCACCATTTCCCTAACACCAAAACAGACAGCTATACCACCAAAAGACTATGGACTAATACCTTGATGATTAAGGTGCAAAAGTCCTCAACAACATATTAGCACACCAAGATTAAAATACATTAAAAGGACCACTTACCACAATCAGGTGCAATTTATTCCAAGGATTCAAGAATGTTTCATTATTTGCAAATCAGTGTGATACACCACATTAACAAAATCCATAATAAAAACAATATTAAAATATCAATAGATACAAAAAAACATTGGACAAAATTCTATGTCTATTCATGATAAAAACTCTCCACAAAGGGGGTATAGAGGAAACTTATCTCAACATAACAAAAACCATGTATGACAAACCCACAGCTGACATCACAGTCAATGATGAAATGCTAAAAGCATTCCCTTCAAGATTAAGAACAAAACATTCCTACAATCATATAACATTTCATTTGTGTTGGTAATTAGATAAAGCTTAATGCTGAATAGGCAGAGGGAGTAACTCCTTTATTGCATTATTGTGCTAAAGTCTAACAGTGACCATTAAACTCTCTTCTCAAGGGAAAAACAAAACAAAACAAAACATTCCTGTCTACTTTCATCACTTTTTTTACGTTATAAGTCCTGGAAGTCCTAGTCACAGCAGTGAAACAAGAAAAAAGAAATAAAATGTTTTACATTAATAAGGAACAAGTGAAAGTGTCCCTATTTGCAGATGAAATGATAATATGTTTAGAAAACCATAAAGACTGCAAAAAAAATGATCAGAAGAAATCAAAGAGGTCAGAAAAGTTGTAAAATACAAATCATGTACAGAAAAAAATCCCATTTGCAACCATATCAAAAAGAATAAAATACCTAAGAATAAATTTAACCAAGGAGGTGAAAGAACTGTACTCTGAAAACTATAAAACAGTGATGAAAGAAATTGAAGATGACACAAATAAATGGAAAGATTTATCTGGCTCATGGAATGGAAGAATTAATAATGTTAAACTGTCCATGTTCCCCAAAGCAATCTACATAGCCAAAGTAATCCTGAGAAAGAACAAAGCTGGACGTATCAGTCTTGAAACTATATCACTAGACTCTAATAATAAAAATAGTATGGTACTGGCACAAAAATACACATCAATCATCGGCTAAAAGAACACTCCAAAATAATCTCACATCTTTGTACTCAATTTATCTATGAAAAAGGGGGCAAGACTATAGAAAAAGGAAAAGACATTTTCTTCAATAAATGGTACCGGGAAAACTGGACCATTTCTTACCTCCTACAAAGAAATTCAAAATTGAAGACCTAAATATTATAGACAGTAAACTTCTGTACATCATTCTTAGCAGTATTTTTCTGGATTTGTCTCTGTAGGCAAGAGAAACAAAAGCAAAAATAAACAACTGGGACTACATCAAACTGGAAAACTTTTGCACAGTGAAGTAAACTATGAACAAAATGAAAAGCAAATATACTGAATGGGAGATATATATAAAGGACTCATACAACTCAACAGAAAAAAAAAATCCCCAGGGCACCTAGGTGGCTCAGTGGGTTAAGCCTCTGCCTTCGGCTCAGGTCATGATTCCACGGTCCTGGGATCGAGCCCCGCATCGGGCCCTCTGATCAGCAAGGAGCCTGTTTCCTCCTTTCTCTCTCTGCCTGCCTCTCTGCCTACTTGTGATCTCTGTCAGGAAAATAAATAAAATCTTAAAAAAATTCCCCAAATAGCCCAGTAAAAAATGTATAGAGGTCCTAAATAGACATTCTTCCAAAGAGGACATAGAGATGGCCACAGACACCTGAAAACATAGTCAGCATCACTGATCATTATGGAAATGTGAATCAAAAGCACAAAGAGATAATCACCTTACACCTGCTAGAATTTTTATATTAAGAAGATAAGAAAAACCAGGTATTGTTGAGGATGTGGAGAAAAAAGGAACCCTTGTACACTTTGGTGGTTAGGTTAAAAAAAAATTAAAAACAGAAATACCATATGGTGCAGTATTTCTCCTGGTGGGTTTTTACCCAAAGAAAACAAAAATATTAATTTAAAAGTATATGTGCACTCTGTGTTGATTTTGGTAATATTTACAATATCCACAATATAGAAGTAATCAAAATGTCCATCTGCAGGTGAATATTAAATAAAATAAGATATATTTACTCAATGGAATACTACTCTAAGAAAGAGTGAAATCTTGCCATTCAGGACAATATAGGTGGACCAAGAAGGTATCATGCTAAATGAAATAAGTCAGGTAGAAAAATACCATATGATTTCACTTATGTGTGGAATCTAGAAAGCAAAAGAAACAAAGCAACCAAACAACCATCAAACAATACAAAACGGAGCAGAATGATGGATACAAAGAACGAATTGGTGATTGCCAGCAAGGAGGGCTTGGGGGGACAGGTAATAGATGTGATGGGTTAAGAGGTACAAACTTCCACTTACAATATAAATAACTCACAGGCATGGAAAGTAGCATTGGGAATATAATCAATAATATTGTAATAACTTTGTACAGTGACATATTCTAACTATACTTATTTGGGTGAACATTTCATAATGTATATAAAAGGGAAATCGCTATGCTGTATACCTGAATAAAATACTGTATAACTATTCTTCAATTACAAATAAAAAAGGATTAAATAGAGGTAGAAATAATCATTTTAAGATATGGAAAAATATATATTTTTATATGTGTATATACCTATATATGTATTATACACACACACACAAGATACAAATACAAAACCTATGTAGAATGCAAATACACATGTTTATGCTTATATGGTTTCTGTATTTCATTTGAAACTTTTTTAACATCTAAGTATATACAGAAACAGATTCAAGATTTTAGTCCTTTGTCAGTATTTTATTGACAAAAGTTACTTAAATTATTTAAAGTTTTACTTAATATGTAGATTTTTCCATTATATGCAGTATAAGGACTAAAAGCTTATATTTTACTATATTATTTGGTTTTCAGAATAAACATTTAATTGAAATATAATGCTTAGAAAAATGCATAAATGTACAACTCAAAGATTTTAACACTTTTTAAAATTATATTAGTCACCATACAGTACATAATTTGTTTTTGATGTAGTATTCCATGATTCATTGTTTGTGTGTAACACCCAGTGCTCCATGCAATACATGCTCTCCCTAACCATCACCAGGCCAACTCACTCCCCTCCAGAAACCTGTTTGTTTCCCATAGTCCATAGTGTCTCATGGTTTATCTCCCCTTCTGATTCTGCCTGCCTCATTTTTCCCTTCTCCTAATGCCCTCCATGCTATTCCTTATGTTCCACAAATAAGGGAAACCATATGATAATTGGCTTTCTCTGCTTGACGTATTTCACTTAGCATAATCTCCTCCAGTTGCATCTCTGTTAATGCAAAAGTTGGGTATTCATCCTTTCTGATGGCTGAGTAATATTCCATTGTATATATGGACCACATCTTCTTTATCCATTTGTCCATTGAAGGGGATCTTTGTTCTTTCCACAGTTTGGGGACTGTGGCCATTGCTGCTATGAACATTGGGGTACAGATGGCCCTTCTTTTCACTACATCTGTATCTTTGGGGTACATACCCAGTAGTGCAATTGCTGGGTCATAGGATACCAAAATTCTCAACAAGATGCTAGCTAATAGGGTCCAACAGTACATTAAAAGGATTAGCCATCATGGCGAGGTAGGATTTATCCCTGGGGTGCAAGGGTGGTTCAACTTTCTCAAATCAATCAGTGTGATAGAACACATTAATAAAAGGAGAGAGAAGAACCATATGGCCCTCTCAATTGATGCAGAAAAAGCATTTGACAAAATATAGCATCCTTTCCTGATTAAAACTCTTCAGAGTGTAGGGATGGAGGGAACATTCCTCAATATCATAAAAAATCCATGAGAAACTTATAATGAATATCATTCTTGATAGGGAAAAGCTGAGAGCACTTAAGATCAGGAACACAGCAAGGATGCCCACTTTAGCCACTATTGTCCAACATAGTACTAGAAGTCCTAGCAACAGCAATCAGACAACAAAAAGAAATACAAGGTGTTCAAAATGGCAATGAAGAAGTCAAATTCTCTCTCTTCGCTCATGACATACTTTATGTGGGAAACCCAAAAGACTCCCTAAATTACTAGAACTCATACAGCAGTTCGGTAATGTGGCAGGATACAAAATCAATGCAGAGAAATCAGATGCTTTCCTATACACTAACAATGTAACTGCAGAAAAAGAAATTGGAAATCAGTTCCATTTATAATAGCGCCAAAACCCATAAGATACCTTGGAATAAACCTAACAAAAGAAGTGAAGGATCTATACTCTAGAAACTACAGAACACTTATGAAAGACATTGAAGACAACAAAAATGGAAAAACATTCCATGCTCATGGACCAGAAGAATAAACGTTGTTAAAATGTCTATGCTACCCAGAGCAATCTATGCTTTCAACACCATCCCAATCAAAATACCAATGACATGTTTCAAAGTGCTGGAACAAACCTAAAATTTCTATGGAACCAGAAAAGACCCTGAATTCCCCAGGAAATGTTGAAAAAGAAAAACAAAGCTGGAGGTATCATATTGCCTGATTTTAAATTATATTACAAAGCTGTGATCACCAAGACAGCATGGAATTGGCACAAAAACAAACACATAGATCAATGGAACAGAACAGAGAGCCGAGATATGGACTCTCAACTCTATGGTCAACCAATCTTTGACTAAGAAGGAAAAATCTTCGATGGAAAAAAGACAGCCTCTTTAATAAATTGTGCTGGGAAAATTGGACAGCTATCTTCAGAAGAATGAAAATCAACCATTCTCTTACATCCTACACAAAGATAAACTCTAAATGGATGAAAGCCCCTAATATGAGACAGGAATCCATCAAAATGCTAGCGGAAAACATAGGCAGTAACCTCTTTACATTGGCAGCAGCAACTTCTTTCAAGACATGTCTCCAAAGGCAAGGGAAACAAAAGCGAAAATGAACTTTTGGGACTTCATCAAGATAAAAAACTTATGCACAGCAAAGGAAACAGTCAACAAAACAAAGAGGCAGCCCATGGAATGGGAGAAGATATTTACAAATGGCACTACAGATAAAGGGGTAATATTCAATATCTATAAAGAACTTCTCAAACTCAACACCCAAAAAAACAAGTCAAAAAGTGGGCAAGAGACATGAGCAGACCCTTCTACAAGAAAGGCATGAAAATGGCTAGCAGACACATGAAAAAGTGTTCATCATCATTAACCATCAGGGAAACTCAAATCAAAACCACATTGAGATAATACCACCTTATACCAGTTAGAATGGCAAAAATTGACAAGGCAAGAAATAACAAATGTCAGAGAGGCTGTGGAGAATGGGGAACCCTCTTACACTGTTGGTAGGAATTCAAGTGGTCCAACCACTTTGGAAGATGGTGTGGAGGTTCCTCAAAAAGTTAAAAATAGAACACTAACTTTTTGAAGCGTTCCTATTAAAGAAAGAGAACATTACCAGCACCTCCCATGCCTCCTCCTAGTCTCCTGCCTATTCCACACAGGTATGCTAAAACCAAGGATGACAACTATCCTGACATTTAGCACTGTGGTTGTTTCTTTTTGATTTTGAAATCCCCATAAACCAAATTATGTTCTTTTATGACTGGTTCTATTTTTTAACATTATAACTATGAGAATCATTCAGGCTGGTTTTTTTAAAGCTATTATTTGTTCATTCACTTGGATTTTTTTGTATTCAATGTGAATGCGTATATCACAAATTATTAATTCAGTATTCACGTGAAAGATTTTGGGTGTCTCTAGTTTGGGGAAATTACAAATGCTGTTCTAAAGATTATTTTACATGCCTTTTGACAGACAAATGCGTACAGTTTTATTGGGTATATTTAATGAGTGAAATTTCTATGTAATAAGATATCTGTATGTTGAGATACATATTTGACATTTCTTACAAATATGTAGCATAGGCACATTTTTCTTAGTGTGACAAGCCATTTTAGAAGGGAAAAGGACATGGGATTTTACATGGTGTCTTGCTCATATAATTTGAAAACAGTGGCTCCATGGTGAATTTCCCTATGAATGACAGAGCTTTTGCCACTGGCTAACTGCTACTTCCCTTACACCTGGGTGGCTCAGTTGGTTAAGCGGCTGCCTTTGGCTCAGGTCATGATCCCAGCGTCCTGGGATCGAGTCCCAATCGGACTCCTTGCTCGGCAAGGAGCCTGCTTCTCCCTCTGCCTCTGCCTGCCTCTCTGTCTGCCTGTGCTCTCTCTCTCTCTAATAAATAAATAAAATCTTTAAAAGAAAAAAATGTAATTGACTTTTCTGAGCACCTATATAGCAAATTCAGTATATATTTTCCTGTGTGAAAGATTAACATGTTCCTGACATATGATGCTGTTCTTAGTAAACAGAGGTCATTAAAATGTTTTTTCAGCAAAAAGGATATACAGACAAAAAATAAATACATGAAAAGTTGTACTACATCCTATATCCTGAAGGAATTACAAACTAAAACAAGAGTAAGACACTATTACACATATAGTAGAGCAGTTAAAATTCAAAACACCAAAAATAGCAAATGCTGACAAGGATGCAGAGCAAAGGAATTCTTATTCATTGCTGGTGGAAATGCAAAATGGTACAGACATTTTGGAAAACAGTTTGGCGGTGTTTCTTACTATCTAACCTAAATATGCTCTTACCATATAATCCATCAATCATACTCCTTGATGTTCACTCAAATGAGGTTGAAAACTGGTATCTATGCAAAATCCTGCACATAAATGTTCAAAGCACCTTTTTTTTCATAAATACCAAAACTTGGAAGCAATCAGGTATCCTTCAATAGGTAAATGGTAAACTGTTGCATATTCAGACAGTGGAATATTATATAGAAATAAAAAAGTGAGCTATCAAGCCACAAAAAGACCTGAAGAAACTTAAAAGCATGCTGCTAAACCAAAGAAGCCAACCTGAAAAGGGCACATACCATATGGTTCCAACAATATGGCATACTGAAGAAATTCAGTTAAGAGTTCAGGGATTCAGTGGAAGGGAGGGAGGGAAAATGAATAGGTAGAGAATGGGGAGTTTAAGAGCAAAAGTATTCTGTATGGTATGACAATGATGGACACATTATAGATTGTTAAAATCTATAGAACTTCACAACACAAAGATGAACCATATTATTAATTCCATAGTTTACCATATTGAATAAATAACCTCTGTTTGTTCTTATTTGGGTGGTCTTCATTTATTTCTACAGTAACTTTGAAGCCATATTGTGTAAACATGGCATTTCAAAGAAACCATAAGTAATCAGTTTGTCATTTCAATAGAAAAGAGTCAAGCTGCTTAGTATCCTACTAGTAACAAAACCAGCAGGCTTGTTAATGGATTACTTACATTTTTCCATTAGTTGTTGAAGAGGACACAGTGTAGAAGCATAAGGGTGGACTGGGGAAGAGGCATACATAGGTTCAAATCTTTGTCTATATATTAGCTGAATGACTTTGGTCTGATTACATAATCTCTAAATGTTACAGATGTCTTATCAGTAAATGGGGTAGTAACTGCTATCTCAGAGGAATTGTTAAGATGAATACATAAAGTAAATACAATTCATAATTCACATAATGGGTACATCAGTAATGCTACCTTCCTCCTACTGACCACCTCCCTCCCTCTTTCTCTAATCCGGTATATTGACAATTGTGTTTAAGTATCAATAGCCTAAAAGTAACACACGCCGAAAAAAAAATTGTTCTCTGTTCCCAGTTATCTGAAAACCATTAATTGCCACCAGAACAAGTCTGATAACTAAGGAAAAAAGATACAGTATATGTCTCTACAAAGCCACAGTTATTTTCCTGGCAAAGGTTTCTATGTTAGAAAAAGTTTAAACACGTGCTTTTTAAAAGAGCTAAATTTCTGTCTTCAGTCACCCTGTCCAGGGCAGAGTTTCTTGTCTTATTTAACTTAGAGCCACAATATATGCACAGGGCCTAGCACAAGGTTGACATCCAGTGTGTTCTTCTTGTTAAACTGTATAGAGGAATAAAGATTCATTCTTTTCCCAACTCCATCAAGAAAGTCAGAGCCAGTTCTCAAACCTCCCTTATACTTTGAGCAGGAGTTCTACATAATTCAGTGAAACAAAGGAGATGCCAGTATGTCTAATTCTAGGAATTGAATAACTGAATAGTGGCTTTGATAACATTATTAAGAACAAAGTTTATATGTTAGCTTCACCTATATCTTTAATTGTTAGAATATAAAAGTCTTTCTAGGACTTTTTAGATCTAGCTTTTGCACTTTGGGTTAGCTCTGTATATGCCAGGGCTATGTTTTCAGCATCTAAGATGTCCATTTCAGGACTCTCAGGGAGGATGGCAGAGTGGGAGGACCCTGAGCTCTCCTCCTCCCACAGACACACTAGAGCGACAACTACATGAAATGCAATTTGCTTGAAAAATGACCTCAAGACTAGCAGAGCAGATCTTCCATAGCTAAAGACATGAAAAAGAGGCCACCTCAAGAATAGTAGCAGCAGCAGAAAAGCAGTCAGGGACAAAACCCCCAGCACTGTGCCCCTCAAGTAGGACAGAGATCACAAGCATGGAGAGTGAGGAAATCAGGCCCCACATCAAGCAACCCAGCCCTGTACTAGAACATGATCCCTTATAATGTCTGGCTTTGAAAACCAGGAGCTTACCCCTAGGAACTTTAAAAGTCAGTGTGGCTGAACTCCAGAACCAGAAGGTTAAAGAAAAGTGAGTCTCCTCTCTTAAAGGACCAGCCTCCTCTTTCATTCAGTCCAAGACACAGCATAGAAGCAGCAGTTTGAAAAGACCGTGAGGTATGCAAGGAAGAGATTTATTGACTAATTTGAGGAGGTCTACTAGAGAGAAAGGAATCTGCTGGCGCTTCCTCTGGACGTGAAGGTGTTGGTGGGTACCATTTCTTTTGTACGCCCTTCTTCTGCCAGGCTGACTGGATGCTTGCAGGAGCCAGTTATGAAGCTGTCCATCTATCCTGCTAGCACTGCTTGCTCTGCCCAGGCATTCTCCATCGGACCCACCCCATCCAACATGCTCACCTTAGCAAGTGCCCCTCCAGAGTAGCTCCCACCCTGCCACACCTGGCGGGCAGCCTCAGTAAGGACTGTCATCCCCACAGAGTGACTGCCACCTCACCACACCCAGCTAGCAGCATCATTTGGGACTGGTATCCATCCAGAGTGACTCCTGCCCTGAGGGGGGTGGAGGGACTAGTCCCACCCACTAGTGTACCCAAAGCAGTCACAAGTGTGCACTGCAACCATCTTGGCTGGGGGCCAGCCTCACCAACCAGTGTACCCACAGCAGACACAGGCCAGCAACAATATAACAAGGCACAGGCAGTCCATGAATGGGACATGCCTAGGGTGCCTGGTTCTGGTGACAAGGGGATATTGTGCTAGATGGCACCAAAGGATGCCTTCTACATAGGTTACTACTTTTAAGACCAAGTGACATAGCTGACCTACCTAATACATAGAAACAAACAGAAAAAGGTAAGATGTAGAGCCAGAGAAGTATGCTGTAAATGAAAAAAAAAAAAAAAAAAGGAAATCTCAGAAAAAAAGAGCTAAGCAATATGGAGAAAAGCACCTGATAAAAAGTGCAAAGCAGTAGTCATATGTATGCTCAGTAAGCTTGAGAGAAAAGTGGATGAACATGGTGAGAATTTCAGGAAAAATAGGAGATATAAAAAAGAATGAGTCATAGTTGAGGAGTATAAGATCTGAATGAAAAATATACTAGAGGAAATCAACACCAGATTACAGGATGCTGAATACTGAATACCAGAACTCAGTCTGAAAGAAATGAGTGGAAAGCACCCAAGCTGAGTAACAAAAAGAAAAAAAATGATTAAAAAATGAAAATAGGTTAAGGGGCTTCTGGGATAACACTAAGAATACAGATTCATATTATAGGGATCCCAGGAGGAGAAGAGAGACAAGAGGGGGCAGAATACATGAGGAAGAAAAGAGACACCCCGGTTCAGGACACACACCAAGCCCCAAACAAGATGAACCCAAGGAGGATCACAGCAAGACCTACAATAATGAAAATGGCAAAAGTTATTCTTAAAAGCAGCAAAAGAAAAGCAAACAGTCGCACCTAAGGGAAATCCCAAAAGGTTAACAGCTGATTTTTTCAGCAGAAAATTTATAGGCCAGAAAAGCATGATAAAATAAAAGTGATAAAAATGGGGAAAAAAAGCAAAAAACAAAAAAACTTACATCCATGAATAACCTTCAAGGTTATCATTAAGAATTGAAGGGGAAATGAAGTGTTTCCCAGACAAATAAAAAAGGAATTCATCACCACTAAACAGGCCTTATAAGAAATGATATAAGTAAGGACATAAGAGAGTGAGAGAGTACATGAACAGAGGGGGGAAGGGCAGAGGGAGGAAGAAAATATATACATATATATATGTGTAGATATATGTAGATATATAGATATGTATATGTATATATATGTATGTAGATATACATATAGATATGTATATATATATATATATTTAAGATTTATTTCAGAGAGAGAGTAAGTACGTGCTTGACTGAGGAGAAGAGAGAGAGAGAATATCAAGCAGACTCCCCCCCCAGCATGGAGCCTGATGCAGGGCTTGATCTCACAACTCTGAGATCATGACCTGAGTTGAAATCAAGAGTCTGATGCTTAACAGACTGAGCCAACCTGGTATCCTGGTAAAAGTACTTCTTAAAGTGGAGAACAAAAGGCCATAACTAGAAGGAATAAAATCATAAAAGTAAAAAATTTCACTGATTAAACAACATACAGTATAAGCTAGTATGAATGATAAAATAGCAGTAAAATCAATATATCTACAAAAATTTGTCAAAGAGTATTACAAAGTCAAAAAAATACACATATATGACATACACCAGACATAGGTGTGAGGGGATAAAATACATTGCTTTTAGAATGTGATCAAACGGGATGCTTGGGTGGCTCAGTGGGTTAAAGCCTCCGCCTTCGGCTCAGGTTGTGATTCCAGGGTCCTGGGATCGAGTTCCGCATCAGGCTCTCTGCTTAGCAGAGAGCCTGCTTCCTCCTCTCTCTCTCTCTGCCTGCCTCTCTGCCTACTTGTGATCTCTCTCTGTCAAATAAATAAATAAAACCTTAAAAAAAAAAAGAATGTGATCAAACTTAAGCAACCCTCAACTTAATGCAGACAGCTATATACAGAGGATGTTATAGTACCTCATGGTATTCACAAACCAGTACCCTACAAAAGATCGACAAAAAATAAATAGAAAGGAAGCTGAGAATAACACTAAAGAAAGTCATCAAATCACAAGAGATCAAAAGAGGTAGAAAGGAACACAGAATTACAAAAGTAACCAGAAAATAGCAATCAGTACATATCTATCAATAATTACTTTAACGTAAATAGATTAACACTTCCAATGTATTTGCTGCTTACCAAAGAGAGACTCAGACCTAAAGACCCATATAGACTAAAAGTGAAATACTGGAAAAGGATAATTCATGTGAACACTTGTGAAAAGTTAAGTTTCAATAGTAGTACTTATATCAGATAAAGTGAACTTTAAAACATTAATTCTATAGAACCAGCATTATCTTTTTTTTTAAATTTTTATTTAAACATATAATGTAACCCCAGCACCTTCTCCCAACACCCCTCCCCCCCAACCCCCCTCAGTTTTTTTATGACATTAAGAGTCTCTTTTGGTTTGTCTTCCTCCTGATCCAATCTTGTTTCATTTATTCTTTTCCTACCCCTTAACCCCCACCCCCATTGCATCTCCACTTCCTCATATCAGGGAGATCATATGATAGTTGTCTTCCTCCGATTGACTTATTTCGCTAAGCATAATACCCTCTAGTTCCATCCATGTCTTCGTAAATGGCAAGATTTCATCTTCTTTGATGGCTGCATAGTATTCCATTGTGTGTGTGTGTGTGTGTGTGTGTGTGTGTGTGTGTGTGTGTGTATACACCACATCTTCTTTATCCATTCATCTGTTGATGGACATCTAGGTTCTTTCTATAACTTGGCTATTGTGGACATTGCTGCTATAAACATTCGGGTGCACGTGCCCCTTCGGATCACTACGTTTGTATCTTTAGGGTAAATACCCAGTAGTGCAATTGCTGGGTCATAAGGTAGCTCTATTTTCAATTTTTTGAGGTACCTCTATGCTGTTTTCCAGAGTGAACCAGCATTATTTTAATACCAAACCCAGATAATGATGCTAGGATATATATATATACTATACATACATACGTATGTATGTATACTATATAGATATATATAGACACACACACACACACACACACACACATTCCTATACCCCTGATTAACTTTGATGCTATAATCTTCAATGAAGTATTAACACGCAGAATTTAAAAATGAATTAAAAGGATCATACACCATGACTAAGTGGTATTTTTTTGCAGGGATGCAAGGATGATTCAATTATGCAATTTAATCAGGATGGTACACTGCATTATCAAAATGAAATATAAAAATCATATGACCATTCCAATGCATAAGGAAAATGCATGACAAAATAAAACACCCATTCTTGATAAAAATTCTCAACAAAGTAGAAATAGAAGAAACCTACCTCAACATAATAAAGGTCATATGTGACAAAACCACAGTTAACTTCATACCTAATGATGAAAAGCTAAAATCCTTTAAGATCAAAGACAATGCGAAGAGGTCCACTTTTAAATGCCCCTTTTTTCCAACATGGTTTGAAAGTCCTAACCAGGCCAGTCAGACAAAAAATAAGTCATCCAAACTGGTAAGGAATGTCCAACTGTCACTATTTGCAGATGAAATGATACTATATATGGAAAACCCAAAATAATGGGGGAGGGGGAACATAGATGTAATAAATAGGTTCAGTAAAGTTGGAGAACACAATCAATATTTAGAAATCTGTTGTGTTTTCTTACACTAGTAATGAAATAGCAGAAAGAGAAATTAAGAAAACAATGCTATTTACAGTCACATCAAAAAGAATAAAATACCTAGGAATAAATTTAACCAAGGAGGTGAAATACCTGTACTCTCAAAACTATAAGGCATCAATGAAAGATACTGAAGACAACAGAAACAAATGGAAAGATATTTCATGTGCCGGGATTACAAGCACTAATATTGTTAAAATATCCATAGTACCCACTGTAATCTGCAGATTTAATACAGTGCCCATCAAAACACCAAGAATACTTTTCAGAAAACTAAAGCATCCTAAGATGTGTATGGAAGCTCAAAAGACCAAAGCAAACTTAGTAAATAACAAAGCTGGAGGCATCACAACCCTGAATTTCAAGATACACTAGATGTCTAATTTGAACCAGTATGACACTGGCACTAAAGTAGATACATAGATGATTGTAGAATAGAGAGCCATTTACCATTTTCATGGTAAATGAATCTACAACAAAGGAGGCAAGAAAACATAATGGAGAAAAAGACCACCTCTTCAATAAAATGGTGCTGGCAACACTGGAAAGCTATGTGCAAAAGGAGGGAACTGAACCACTTTCTTGACCATACCAAAAAATAAACTCAAAATGGATTGAAGACCCAAATGTGAGACCTGAAACCATAAGACTCTTAAAAGAAAGCATATGCAATGAACTTTTAGACATGGGACTTAGCATTATTTTTCTGCATAGGTCTCCCCAGACAGGAGAAATAAAGCAAAATAAATATTTGGGATTATATCAAACTAAAAATCTTTTATATAGTGAAGAAAACCATCACATCAACAAAGGGAAGAGTCAACCTACTTAATGGGAGAAGAGATTTGTGAATGATATTTCTGCTAAGAGATTAATTTGCAAAACATAAAATACACTGCTATAGCTCAACAACAAAAAAACAATCTGATTAAAAATGGGTAGAGGACATGAATAGACATTCTACATATTTATATCTAATAGGTATGTCTTTCCAAAGACATATTGGAGGCCAAAAGGCACACAAAAAGGTACTCAACATCACTAATCATTAGGGAAATACAATCAGAACCACAATGAGATGTTACCTCATACTAATCAGAATGACTAGTGTCAAAGTGACAAGAAATAACAAGTGTTGGGAGAGAATGTGGGGAAGTGAACCTTTGTGCAGTTATTTATTGAGAATGTAAACTGGTGTAGCCACTGTGGAAAACAGTATAGAGATTCCTCAGAAGGTTAAAAGTAGAAATACCATATGATCTAATTCTATGTCTGAATATTTACTTGAATAACAATACTAATTTAAAAAGATATATACACCCCTATGATTATTGCAGAATTATTTACAGTAGCAAAGATATGGAAACAACCTAAGTATGTGCAGGTAGATGAATGGGTAAAGAAGATGTGGTATGTGGGAAGGACTATTAACCATAAAAAGAAGAAAATATTGCTGTTCAGGACAGCATGGATGAACCTAGAAGGTTTCATGCAAAGTAAAATAAGTCAAGGAAAGACAAATGCCATATGATTTCACTTAAATGCGGGATCTAAAAAAACAAAACAAACTGAGAGAAAACAGAAAGAGACTCATGATTATAGAAAACAAACTGGTAGTTGCCAGAGGGGAGGGTATGGGGCACAGGTGCAATAGGTGAAGGGGATTAAAAGGTACAAACTTCCAGTTATGAAATAAATAAGTCAGGGGGATAAAAAGTACAACATAGGGAACATAACAAAAATATTGTACTAACTTTTCATGATGACAGATGGTAACTACATTTATTGTGAGTATTTTACAATGTATGTAATTGTCAATGTACTATATTGTACAACTAAAACTAATACAGTATTTTACACTGGTATTTCAGATAAAAATAAACTTTCCCTAAATCTTTCATTACCATATCCAATTATAGTTAGTTTCATAAGAAGAAAAAATTCAGTTGTCACTTGTGTCAATATAAAAACTGGGTTCTTATTCATTATATATACCTTTCTAAATTTTGTTAAAAATACTCCTGGTATAGTCAGAATGGCTGAAATTAACAAGTCAGGAAATGACAAATGCTGGCGAGGATGTGGAGAAAGAGGAACCCTCCTACACTATTGGTGGTAATGCAAGCTGGTGCAACCACTCTGGAAAACAGCATGGAGGTTCCTCAAAAAGTTGAAAATAGAGCTACCCTATGATCTAGCAATCACACTACTGGGTATTTACCCTAAAGATACAAATGTAGTGATCCAAAGGGGCACGTGCACCCGAATGTTTATAGCAGCAATGTCCACAATAGCCAAGTTATAGAAAGAACCTAGATGTCCATCAACAGATAAATGGATAAAGGAGTTGTGGTATATATGCACAATGGAATACTATGCAGTCATCAAAAGAAATGAAATTTTGCCATTGTGACGATGTAGATGAAACTAGAGGGTATTATGCTCAGTGAAATAAGTCAATCAGAGAAAGACAGTTATCATATGATCTCCCTGATATGACAAAGTTGAAAGGCAACATGGGGGTCTTGGGGGGGTAGGAAAGGAATAAATGAAACAAGATGGGATCAGGAGGGAGACAAACCATAAGAGACTCTTAATCTCACAAAACCAACTGAGAGTTGCTGGGGGGAGTGTTGTAGGGAGAGGGTGGTGGGGTTATGAACATTGGGGAAGGTATGTGCTATGGTGAGTGCTGTGAAGTGTATAAGCCTGATGATTCACAGACCTGTACCACTGGGACAAAAAATACATTATATGTTAATAAAAAATTTAAAAATTAAAAAAAAAATACTGCTAGTAGTATATATTGTTCCAGTTTCAGAATTGGTACTTTAAAAAAATACTGTGATATAGGTTATATAGTGTCATTTCTCTTTCCTTGAGAACGTTAGCAGCTTTTATTGACACAGTCAAACTTTTTAAATGAGGAGAAAGTGATTCACTCAACTTTCTTATGCAAAATGTAATTGTGTTTTTTGCAAACTAATTTTATGGACTACCAATTTTGGATATGAATTCAGATGAATTCTAGTCATTAATTTTAAAAATGCTCCTTAAATTAAAACTGAAATCAGATGTGTATTGTTTTTAATATTTATCCTTATCACTCTAATATCCAGAATTAATTATTGGCTTATAGGAAGAATGCAGAAGTAAATTTTCATGAAAACTGACAATTAATTGAAGCTACAAATGATAAATGTACAAAGGTATAGTATCTCATGTAATCTAGACTATTGAATAAAGAAGGCAGATTTTAAAATTTTTCTACATTTTATTTTTTTAAAAGATTTTATTTATTTATTTGACAGACAGAGATCACACAAATAGGCAAAGAGGCAGGCAGAGAGGGGAGGGGAGAAGCAGGCTCCCTGCCGAGCAGAGAGCCCAATGGGGACTGGATCCCAGGACCCTGGGATCATGACCCGAGCTGAAGGCAGTGGCTTAACCCACTGAGACACCCAGGCATCCCAATTTTTCTACATTTTAAAGGAATTATTATAGTTATCTAGTTAGTAAGTGAAACTTATCTCTCAGAAAAGTTGTAAGTAGAGATGGCCAGGAAAAAATGGGTAACTAAAAAAATATACACATTTCAGTAGGAAGTGTTCATTTATGCCAGATGAAAGGGCCAATGTGAGCATTACTGTAAGTGGGGAACATGGCAGGTAATGCCTTGACTAGTCTTTGTGACTTTCCAAAATGAAATATTAGGGAGTAGACCTATAAGCTTGATTTGATAGTTACTCTATGCTTGGCTTGGGTGTCTAACACCATCCCTTGATATTGCATTAGAAAGGTAAAGAAGGGGGAGGAGTTAAGATGGCTGAGAAGTAGCAGGCTGAGACAACATCAGGCAGCAGGAGATCAGCTAGATAGCCTATCAAACCATTCTGAACACCTACGAATCCAACAGGAGATCAAAGAGAAGAAAAACAACAATTCTAGAAACAGAAAATTGACCACTTTCTAAAAGGTAGGACCAGCGGAGACGTGAATCCAATGCGATGGGAAGATAGACCCCGGGGGGGGGGGGGCGGCTCCCGGCAAGCGGCGGAGCACAAAATCAGGACTTTTAAAAGTCTGCTTCATGGAGGGACATCGCTCCAGAGGCTAAACTGGGGTGAAGACCTCACAGGACAGCATGGACTCAGGTCCCGCGGGGTCACAGAAGGATCGGGGGTGTCTGAGTGTCTCAGAGCTCACAGGTATTAGAGCGGGGAAGCCAGCTGCGGAGACAGAGCCGAGGTTTCCTAGAGCCATGGTCTGTGACACGGGCTGGTGCTCTGTGACACGGGCCAGTGCTCTGTGCGAGAGGTCCCCAAAAGATCCGGGGAGACTCCGACCCGGGAGAGCTCAGGGATCTATGGGGTTCGGGGACTCCAGGTGGGACTCTGCCAGAGACAGAGACACTTGATCACAGGCTGGGTGAGCTCGGAGCACAGCCAGAAGCCAGTGAGACGGGACTGATTACGCACGATTTTCCCCGGGCGCAGCCGGAGGCTGGGGAGACGGGAGTGATTAAACGCTTTTCTCTGAAGGCGCACTGAAGACTGGGGCCCCTAGCTCTCAGCTCCTCCGAGCCAGAGATTGGGAGGCCGCCATTTTCATTCCCGTCCTCCAGAACTCTACAGAAAGCGTTCAGGGAACAAAAGCTCCCTAAAGCGAACCTGAGAGGGTTACTCAGCCCGGCCCCTGGTAATGGCAGTGCAATTCTGCCTGGGGTAGAGACACTTGAGAATCACTACAACAAGCCCCTCTCCCAGAAGATCAACAAGAAATCCAGCCAAGACCAAGTTCACTTAACAAGGAGAACAGCAGAATTCTTACCTGGACAAAATGACAAGGTGGAAAAACTCACCACAAAAAAAAGAACAGGAGGCAGGACCGAAGGCTAGGGACCTAATCAATACAGACATCGGTAATATGTCAGATCTGGAGTTCAGGACAATGATTCTCAAGGTTCTAGCCGGGCTCGAAAAAGGCATGGAAGATATTAGAGAAACCTGTCAGGAGAAATAAAAGCCCTTTCTGTAGAAATAAAAGAACTAAAGTCTAATCAAGTTGAAATACAAAAAGCTATTAATGAGGTGCAATAAAAAATGGAGGCTCTTACTGCTAGGATAAATGATGCAGAAGAAAGAATTAGTGATATAGAAGACCAAATGACAGAGAATAAAGAAGCTGAGCAAAAGAGAGACAAACAACTACTGGACCACGAGGGGAGAATTCGAGAGATAAGTGATGCCATAAGACGAAACAACATTAGAATAATTGGGATTCCAGAAGAAGAAGAAAGAGAAATAGGAGCAGAAGGTATACTGGAGAGGATTATTGTAGAGAATTTCCCTTATATAGCAAGGGTAACAAGCATCAAAATCCAGGAGGTGCAGAGAACACCCCTCAAAATCAATAGGAATCGGTCCACACCCCGCCATCTAATAGTAAAATTTACAAGTCTTAGCGACAAAGAGAAAATCCTGAAAGCAGCACGGGACAAGAAGTCTGTAACATACAATGGTAAAAATACTAGATTGGCAGCAGACTTATCCACAGAGACCTGGCAGGCCAGAAAGAACTGGCATGATATATTCAGAGCACTAAACGAGAAAAACATGCAGCCAAGAATACTTTATCCAGCTAGGTTATCATTGAAAATAGAAGGAGAGATAAAAAGCTTCCAGGACAAACAAAAACTGAAAGAATTTGTAAACACCAAACCAGTTCTACAGGAAATATTGAAAGGGGTCCTCTAAGCAAAGAGAGACCCTAAAAGTCTTATCAGAAAGGAACAGAGACAATATACAGTAACAGTCACCTTATAGGCAATACAATGGCACTAAATCCATATCTCTCAATAGTTACCCTGAACGTAAATGGGCTAAATGCCCCAATCAAAAGACACAGGGTTTCAGAATGGATAAAACAACAAAACCCATCCATATGCTGCCGACAAGAAACTCATTTTAGACCTGAAGACACCTCCAGATTGAAAGCGAGGGGGTGGAAAACAATTTACCATGCTAATGGACATCAGAAGAACAGTGGGGTGGCAATCCTCATATCAGATCAATTAGATTTTAAGCCAAAGACTATAATAAGAGATGAGGAAGGGCACTATATCATACTCAAAGGGTCTGTCCAGCAAGAAGATCTAACAATTTTAAATATCTATGCCCCTAACATGGGAGCAGCCAACTATATAAACCAATTAATAACAAAATCAAAGAAACACATTGACAAGAATACAATAATAGTAGAATTTAACACACCCCTCACTGAAATGGACAGATCATCCAAGCAAAATATCAACAAGGAAATAAAAGTCTTAAATGACACCCTGGACCAGATGGACATCACAGATATATTCAGAACATTCCATCCCAAAGCAAAAGAATACACATTCTTCTCTAGTGCCCATGGAACATTGTCCAGAATAGATCACATACTGGGTCATAAATCAGGTCTCAACAGGTATCAAAAGATTGGTATCATTCCCTGCATATTTTCATACCACAATGCCCTGAAGCTAGAACTCAATCACAAGAGGACATTTGGAAAGAGCACAAATACATGGAGACTCAACAGCATCCTTCTAAAGAATGAATGGGTCAACCAGGAAATTAAAGAAGAATTGAAAAAACCATGGAAACAAATGATAATGAAAACACAACGGTCCAAAATCTGTGGGACACAACAAAGGCAGTCCTGAGAGGAAATTATATAGCGATACAAGCCTATCTCAAGAAACAGGAAAGGTCTCAAATACACAACCTAACCCTACACCTAAAGGAGCTTGAGAAAGAACAACAAAGAAAGCCTAAACCCTGCAGGAGAAGAGAAATAATAAAGATCAAAGCAGAAATCAATGAAATAGAAACCAAAAAAACAATAGAACAAATCAATGAAACTAGGAGCTGGTTCTTTGAAAGAATTAATAAGATTGATAAACCCCTGGCCAGACTTATCCAAAAGAAAAGAGAAAGGACCCAAATAAATAAAATCATGAATGAAAGAGGAGAGATCACAACCAACACCAAAGAAATACAAACAATCATAACAACATATTATGAGCATCTCTATGCCAACAAATTTGATAATCTGGAAGAAATGGATGCTTTCCTAGAGATATATAAACTGCCAAAACTGAACCAGGAAGAAATAGAAAACCTGAATAGGCCCATCACCAGTAAGAAGATTGAAACAGTCATCAAAAATCTCCAAACAGGAACACCTGGGTGGCTCAGTTGGTTAAGTGGCTGCCTTCAGCTCAGGTCATGATCCCAGCATCCTGGGATCGAGTCCCACATCGGGCTCCTTGATCAGCAGGGAGCCTGCTTCTGCCTCTGCCTCTCCCTGCCTCTCTGTCTCCTTATGCTTGCTTGCTCTGTCTCTAACAAATAAATAAAATCTTAAAAAAAAAGAATTCTTTAAAAAAAAAAATCTCCAAACAAACAAAAGCCCAGGGCCAGATGGCTTCCCAGGGGAATTCTACCAAACATTTAAAGAATAATTAATTCTTATTCTCCTGAAACTGTTCCAAAAAATAGAAATGGAAGGAAAACTTCCAAACTCATTTTATGAGGCCAACATCATCTTGATCCACAAACCAGACAAGGATCCCATCAAAAAAGAGAATTACAGACCAATATCCTTGATGAACACAGATGCGAAAATTCTCACCAAAATACTAGCCAATAGGATCCAACAGTACATTAAAAGGATTATTCACCACGACCAAGTGGGATTTATTCCAGGGCAGCAGGGTTGGTTCAACATCCGCAAATCAACCAGTGTGATACAATACATTAATAAAAGAAAGAACAAGAACCATATGATACTCTCAATAGATGCAGAAAAAGCATTTGACAAAGTGCAACATCCCTTCCTAATCAAAACTCTTCAAAGTGTAGGGATAGAAGGCACATACCTCAATATTATCAAAGCCATCTATGAAAAACCCACTGCAAGTATCATTCTCAATGGAGAAAAACTGAGAGCTTTTCCGTTAAGGTCAGGAACATGGCAGGGATGTCCGCTATCACCACTGCTATTCAACATAGTACTAGAAGTCCTAGCCTCAGCAGTCAGACAACAAAAAGAAATTAAAGGCATCCAAATTGGCAAAGAAGAAGTCAAACTATCACTCTTTGCAGATGATATGATACTATACGTGGAAAACCCAAAAGGCTCCACTCCAAAACTGCTAGAGCTTGTACAGGAATTCAGTAAAATGTCAGGATATAAAATCAATGCACAGAAATCAGTTGCATTTCTTTATACCAACAACAAGACAGAAGAAAGAGAAATTAAGGAGTCAATCCCATTTACAATTACACCCAAAATCACAAGATACCTAGGAATAAACTTAACCAAAGAGGCAAAGAATCTACACTCAGAGAACTATAAAGTATCATGAAAGAAATTGAGGAAGACACAAAGAAATGGAAAAATGTTCCATGCTCATGGATTGGAAGAATAAACATTGTGAAAATGTCTATGCTACCTAAAGCTATCTACACATTTAATGCAATGCCTATCAAAATCCCATCCATTTTTTTCAAAGAAATGGAACAAATAATCCTAAAATTTATATGGAACCAGAAAAGACCTCAGATAGCCAAAGGAATATTGAAAAAGAAAGCCAAAGTTGGTGGCATCACAATTCCCGACTTCAAGCTCTACTACAAAGCTGTCATCATTAAGACAGTATGGTACTGGCACAAAAACAGACACATAGATCAATGGAACAGAATAGAGAGCCCAGAAATAGACCCCCAACTCTATGGTCAGCTAATCTTCGATAAAGCAGGAAAGAACATCCAACGGAAAAAAGACAGCCTCTTCAACAAATGGTGTTGGTAAAATTGGACAGCCACATGCAGAAAAATGAAATTGGACCATTTCCTTACACCACACACGAAAATAGACTCAAAATGGATGAAGGACCTCAGTGTGAGAAAGGAATCCATCAAAATCCTTGAGGAGAACACAGGCAGCAACCTCTTCGACCTCAGCCGCAGCAACTTCTTCCTAGGAACAACGCCAAAGGCAAGGGAAGCAAGGGAAAAAATGAACTACTGGGACTTCATCAAGATCAAAAGCTTTTGCACAGCAAAAGAAATAGTCAACAAAACCAAAAGACAACTGACAGAATGGGAGAAGATATTTGCAAACGACATATCAGATATGGGCTAGTATCCAAAACCTAT
>ML104090.1:0-13288 GCA_003697995.1 Taxidea taxus jeffersonii
TGGGGCATTTAGCCTATTTACGTTCAGGGTAACTATTGAGAGATATGAATTTAGTGCCATTATTATTGCCTGTAAGGTGACTGTTACTGTATATTGTCTCTGTTCCTTTCTGATAATACTTTTAGGGTCTCTCTTTGCTTAGAGGACCCCTTTCAATATTTCCTGTAGAGCTGGTTTGGTGTTTACAAACTCTTTCAGTTTTTGTTTGTCCTGGAAGCTTTTAATCTCTCCTTCTATTTTCAATGATAACCTAGCTGGATAAAGTATTCTTGGCTGCATGTTTTTCTCGGTTAGTGCTCTGAATATATCATGCCAGTTCTTTCTGACCTGCCAGGTCTCTGTGGATAAGTCTGCTGCCAATCTAATATTTTTACCATTGTACATTACAGACTTCTTGTCCCGTGCTGCTTTCAGGATTTTCTCTTTGTCGCTAAGACTTGTGAATTTTACTATTAAATGGCGGGGTGTGGGTCGTTTCCTATTGATTTTGGGGGGTGTTTTCTGCACCTCCTGGATTTTGAAGCTTGTTCCCCTTGCTATATTAGGGAAATTCTCTACAATAATCCTCTCTAGTATACCTTCTGCTCCTATTTCTCTTTCTTCTTCTTCTGGAATCCCAATTATTCTAATGTTGTTTCGTCTTATGGCATCACTTATCTCTCGAATTCTCCCCTCGTGGTCCAGTAGTTGTTTGTCTCTCTTTTGGTCAGCTTCTTTATTCTCTGTCATTTCGTCTTCTGTATCACTATTTCTGTCTTCTGCCTCATTTATCCTAGCAGTAAGAGCCTTCATTTTTTTTTTTTTAAGATTTTATCCATTTATTTGACAGAGAGAGAGCAAGCAAGCACAGGCAG
Source organism: Taxidea taxus jeffersonii (assembly GCA_003697995.1). Taxonomy (NCBI): domain Eukaryota; kingdom Metazoa; phylum Chordata; class Mammalia; order Carnivora; family Mustelidae; genus Taxidea; species Taxidea taxus. The sequence continues at coordinate 855 of ML104090.1, forward strand.
ACAGAGTGGCAGGCAGAGGCAGAGGGAGAAGCAGGCTCCCTGCCGAGCAAGGAGCCCGATGTGGGACTCGATCCCAGGATGCTGGGATCATGACCTGAGCCGAAGGCAACCGCCCAACCAACTGAGCCACCCAGGCGTCCCAAGAGCCTCCATTTTTGATTGCACCTCATTAATAGCTTTTTTTATTTCAACTTGATTAGACTTTAGTTCTTTTATTTCTCCAGAAAGGGCTTTTATTTCTCCTGACAGGGTTTCTCTAATATCTTCCATGCCTTTTTCAAGACCGGCTAGAACCTTGAAAATCGTCGTCCTGAATTCCAGATCTGACATATTACCAATGTCTGTATTGATTAGGTCCCTAGCCTTCGGTCCTGTCTCCTGCTCTTTTTTTTGTGGTGAGTTTTCCCGCCTTGTCATTTTGTCCAGATAAGAATCCGCTGTTCTCCTTGTTAAGTGAACTTGGTCTTGGCTGGATTTCTTTGATCTTCTGGGGGAGGGGCCTGTTGTAGTGATTCTCAAGTGTCTTTGCCCCAGGCGGAGTTGCACCGCCCTTACCAGGGGCCGGGCTAAGTAATCCTCTCAGGTTCGCTTTCAGGAGCTTTTGTTCCCTGAACGCTTTCCTTAGAGTTCCGGAGGACGGGAATGAAAATGGCGGCCTCCCAATCTCCGGTTCAGAGGAGCCGAGAGCTAGGGGCCCCAGTCTTCAGTGCGCCTTCATAGAAAAGCGTTTAATCCCTCCCGTCTCCCCAGCCCACGTTTGCACCCGGAGACCGCGCTCAGAGACCGTGCTTGGAGAAAATCGTGTGTAATCAGTCCTGTCTCGCTGGCTTCTGGGAGCGCTCTGAGCTCACCCAGCCTGTGACCAAGCGTCTCTGTCTCTGGCAGAGTCCCACCTGGAGTCTCTGAACCCCATATATCCCTGAGCTCTCCTGGGTCGGAGTCTCCCCGGATCTTGTGGGGACCCCTCGCACAGAGCACCGGCCCGTGCCACAGAGCACCGGCCCGTGTCACAGACCACGGCTCTAGGAAACCTCGGCTCGGTCTCCGCAGCCAGTTTCCCTGCTCTAATATCTGTGAGCTCTGGGACACTCAGATACCCCCGATCCTTCTGTGACCCTGTGGGACCTGAGTCCATGCTGTCCCCGTGAGGTCTTCACCCCAGTTTAGCCTCTGGAGTGATGTCCCTCCCTGGAGCCAACTTTTAAAAGTCCTGATTTTGTGCTCCGCCACTTGCTGGGAGCAGGACCCTCCCCCTGGGGTCTATCTTCCCGTTGCGTTGGATTCACTTCTCCACTGGTCCTACCTTTTAGAAAGTGGTCGATTTTCTGTTTCTAGAATTGTTGTTTTTCTTCTCTTCAATCTCCTGTTGGATTCGTAGGTGTTCGGAATGGTTTGATAGGCTATCTAGCTGTTCTTCTGCTGCCTGATGTCATCTCAGCCTGCTACTCCTCCACCATCTTGACCTCTCCCAATAAACCTGGACTTTAAATAGGACAATGGTATGTTTAAAATAATTGCATGAAGAAAATTATATAAATAATACAAAATACAAAAATAATTACATGAATAATTACACAGGCACTTAAATCTCATTTAATTTTACACTTGGATTTGGCTTTTAGCACATACATCACTTTCTATAAGGGTTAGTCAAACTCTCTGATAAGCCGAAGCCTGAAATAGAAGTCTCCCTGTTGTCTTTCTCGTTGAGCAGTGCCCAAATGGTTCCTGCTCTAAAAAAACTCCAATTTCTGAGATGCTCACTTTATAGGATGGGCACAAATTCCCAACTCTCTATATAGTTGTCTATATATATGGAGAGAACTATATATATAGAACTATATATACACACACATATATGTGTATATATAAAAACTCTCTATATAAATAGTTCTCTCTCTCTCTCTCTCTCTCTCTATATATATATATATAGCACCTATATAGATAGGTACCACAGAAGAAAAAAAGCAAACAAAATTTCAGAAATGCTTTGTGCCCTGATTTTAAGAAACCCAGTATACAATTGTAAAAGCAGAGAGGCATTAGAAGTAATTATCTCATTTCATATAAAGCAAGGCTAACTTTTCTTTTTTAAGATTTTATTTATTTATTTATTTGACAGAGAGTGAGACAGTAAGAGAGGGAACACAAGCAGAGGGAGTAGGAGAGGGAGAAGCAGGCTTCCTGCTGAGCAGAGAGCCTGATGCAGGGCTCGATCCCAGGACCCTGAGATCATGATCTGAGCTGAAGGCAGGGGCTTAACACACTGAGCCACCCAGGTACCCCAAGGTTAACTTTTGATTAGCTAGGATAATAGTGGTGAAGGAAGTTATGAATACCCAAAGCCATGGTTAGAATAAAACTAGTCAAGTCTTATTATACAATAGAATGATTATAAATCTATTTAGTTGAAATTACATGTTTGAAAACACATTCAATATTCTAGATATTATACATATATGAAAATAACAGACATATAATAATTTAGGATTATGAAACATTATATATTTTTTTGTGAAAAACTTTAATGAAATTCTCTAGTTGTTGAGATGTCTATTATTGTTTTTGTCCCCTGACCTCTCTCTTTCTACTTTTGCCTTTCCTTCATTTCCCTGTTTTTCCTCTTCCCTTGCTTTTCCTTCCTGTCATCCTACCCACTGTCTATATAACAGAATGAGACCTGAGGACACAGTTGTCACAATATGTGCATGTTCCCTTCCTCTTCTTTTCAGCCCTCATTTGAAGCCTCAGAGATTCCTGGCTCTGTCGTGTTGCTATGCAGTGGCCCTCTGCTTCTTGGCAAAGGATGACACATTTTTGCATGATGGTGAATACAGGATGACACATTTTGCATGATGGTTGGTGTCTTATCATTGTGATGTAGTGTCAGATGTTAGAGGTAAACCTCCTAGTTTAGGGGTCTCTGTGTGTGGAGGGGACATTCATAGGGAGAGTAAGGGAAGGGAGGGATGCTTTCCTGGGAATGGAGCAGCACTGAGCCAGGTGTAATGTGGGGTCCTTTCTCAGTCCAGTACATGTGGTCAGACATGTTCTGGAGTCAGGATGAGCCTATGCTCATTGTCTTCCTGCAAACATTCATGCAGTTTTCAATCCAGGACCCCAGGCTCCAGTGACATTTTATGATGTTCTTTAAATGCCAAAGAATTTCTACCAGCTGCTAGATATTCTCTGAACTTTACCTTTATCAGATTCTTGAAGGTGCCTGCGGTGCCCTGAAAGTGGAATTTTAATATATATATATATTTTATTTGACACATGTGTGAGAGCACTTTGTGGAGTGATAGAGTGGGGGAATGGACAGAAAGAGAAGAAGAGAGAGAGAACATCCCAAACAGGCCCCATACCCAGCATGGAGCTCTACATGGGGTTCAGTCTCACGACCCTGAGATCATGAATTGATCTGAAATCAAGAGTTGGATGCTTAACCAACTGGGCCACCCAGGTGCCCTTGGAATTTTAATATTCTTTATGTTCTTCTTTGGCCTGGTATTACCATGTCTACAATTTTAAAGCAGCTTTTACAAATCAGTACAGTTCTATCGATCACAAAATAAGTGGCAGAGAGGGCCATGTGCAGTAAACATGGTCCACTGAAGAACTGCCTTGCTGAGACAGCATGGGAGAGTACACACTGGTCAAGGGCACTAATGAAATATGCAGCTCTCATTGATTGAGAGAGGGAGATCCGATTGCATGGTCAAAGTAGGATTTAGCAGTGCATGGGAATGAATATGATCCTATGATCACAATCACTATTCAGAGTAAATGCTTTTATACATCTTTTGTTTGAAATGTGTGCAAACACAGATGGCATTTCTGTAGTAGAGGCTGTCCAGGGACCTCTTTCTAACTGTGCTTCCTTCTCCTGCTCCCACCCATATAATGATTTGCATTCACAGCTATCCTTAGCACATCACTATCTCAGTAGAAGAAGTAGACATTCAGATTAAAGCTACTTCTTCCTTGGGCCTCTGGGATAAATCCCTTTCCACACCTCTTCAGGGATCTCACTTGATTAATTATTTTCCAAAGGGTGGGGATTGCTAATGCAAGTACAAATCTTGGAAGTAGTAGTAAATATTCAACTGAAAATTGAAGACAATGTCCCTATTTTTCTTGTTTCTTGATACTGAGAAATTCTCTTCTGTTTTGACTCTAGAGCTAACTCTAAATGAATGTCTTCCAGAATCCAGATTTTTTGGGGGACAGCTGCCAAAGGCAGCTCTTATGATGTGTAGTCATGCTGTTGGCAGCTTATGTCTCCTACTTTTCCCCCCAGCAATTCTGAGCTATTGAAGCAGAGAATCGTCTATAGAGAGAGAACCAAAAACTTCTTAGCTGTTTTCTCATGGTCCTAAACATAGTTTAAAAGAACTGTACTTTCTATAATTCTGAATCTTATTTTGTTTTGAGTAAAAAGCATGATATAAAGAGGGGCAGTAAAATAAGCAAACAATTAACACAGAACAACCACAAACTCCCCTATTTGAATCTTATCCCGGTGATTCAGAACACATTCTTAGTATGGTAAAAAGGCTTAAATAGATTTTACTGAAGTTTAAAAATAAACTGATCCCTAGAAACTATAATTGAGAAAAGGACTGTAGATCATGCCACACATGGATATTACTGCCAGCAAGATCATCTTGCATAAAAAGAAAGTGAATATTTTACTGTAACTAAATCTAAGAAAGATAATAATCTCAGGAGGGATTTATTGTCGTCTATCACTTTTAAGGATTATTTCCTTTTAAGTATTAGTGAACACAAGGGAATATTTTTTATTAAAATAAGAACAACCTTAAGTAAAACCATGTAGCATAGCATAATGAAGACTAAGAAAGGAGACTGAGCAGGGACATTAGAAATGTTTGAGAAAAGGTTCATAAGAAATTGAAGAGAAAACCATGCAAATAATTAATATGAGTTGGAGCTGGAATCAAGACAGTAGCAACTACACATTGATTACCTGATCTTCTGCTCAATTATGCAATTATGCATTTTATATATTGTTTTCTTTAATAATAACATTAACCCTACAAGGTAGATATTATTCTTTTTATACACGAGGAACCTAGATGTGGAGAGAGCACATAATTCAAATGACATGGCTAGCTGGTAGTAGGATTTGAGTAGGTCTCAGACTTCATAGCCTGTGTCCTACTTTCTCAAAAAGGGTAAAGCCTGAACAAAGAAGGAAATACAACATCGGCTTCCCAGGTGATCTCCAAATTCCTTATAGCTCTAACTTTCTCCTTAAAATTTCTATGTACCTTTTCCTTTTTTAAAAATAAGATTTTATTCATTTATTTGTCAGAGAGTGAGAGATAGCACAAGCAGGGGGAGCAGGCAGAGGGAGAAGCAGGGTTCCCACTGATCAGAGAGCCTAATGCAGGACTTGATCCCAGAACCCTGGGATCATGACCTGAGCCGAGGGCGGACACTCAATGGACTGAGCCACCTAGTCACCCTCTTTTTTTTTTTTTTTCTTTAAGATTTTATTTATTTATTTGGCAGAAACTGAGAGAGTACATAAGCAGAGGGAGCAGAAGAAGGAGAGGGAGAAGCAGGCTCCCCACTGAGCAGGGAGCTGGATGTGGGGCTGGATCCTGGGACCCTGGGATCATGACCTGAGCTGAAGGCGGATGCTTAAACCGACTAAGCCACCCGGGTAGGCTCCTGTCTGGGATAATTTTAGATTCACTGAAAGCATTTAAGCAATGTAATTCAGATCAACAGCTAATACTATCAGGAAACCTCATTTTCAAGATAAATTAGTATCATCCTTAACAGTGATAAATTGAGAATCTCAACATTAAGGAACTTGCACTTGTTTTTTAGTGAGTTGGGGCAGTTGTAGGTAGATTTAAGAATCTCTCTTTTTAAAAATATCAACCCCATTTAAAAAAATTTAACTTAATTTTTTCAGTGTTCCAAGATTCATTGTTTAAGTTTAATAATCATTACATTCCTGGCTATGTGTTATAGGAACTGATTTATATTTCTAAACAGTTCTGAAAGCCTGGAAATAACCTGTTGATACAAAACACTAAGCCATTTTTTGTGCTACAGAGAGTCTGTAAAGCACATGCTGTTTCATTGCACCAGCTCTTGTACAGTGTTATTGCTGAGGGTGGACAAGGGAGACCTAAAAGTGTAATATGAATGCTTGTGGCTCAGGCAGGGTGCATTGATAGCATGTTTCTGGGCAGAAAAGGGACACTGAAGCCATGAGAACTGGTCCAAATTTCCCATTTGTTAAGTAAGGTCTATGATTTCTAAATAACTGGTTTCTTTTTTAATCTAGCATTCCACCAGGAATGTATGGTGACATCTGTGATTTATTGATCTGTTTACTGCTGACTTTATATATGGTATCTTTTGTCAGAAGTTCTAGATACTGAATAAGCTTCAGAAAGAGATTGTTTGTAACACAGCTCTTTGAACAACAAGCATATATAAAATGAGGTAAAAGGAAATTCCTGTCATTAGTTTGCCACAGTCATCTAAAGCTTAGTTATGTAGTTCATTTTTGTGGAATTACATATAAGTATAAATACACTTATTTTAATATATATTTGTATGATGAAAAACTTAGTTTATTTCTGTGCACACTGGAGGGCTGGGAATTCATCTTTCTACCACAAACTGGATGCATGCCCTGGGCAATAATGAAAGTCTTTAAACTTCAGGTTCCCATTTTGGGTTGTTGAAAATGTACGAGGCTAGACCCAGATCAATTTCTTGCCCCTCCCCTGTGACTTTGCCTTTATCAAATGCTACACTTTTCCATTTCTCTGTTTTGGATATGGCTGGTCCTTCTCTCTGGAATGCCTTCTCATCAGAACCTACCCATGATTTCTTTCAGAATATCAATAAGGAAGGAAATGTTTCAATGAGAAAGTAAAATGTATTTTTGTAAGACAATAGCAAGTTAAATAGACATTATGCCTTGAAATGGTTTCATTCAATTATTAAATACTTATTGAACAATTACCATTTGCCATACACTGAGCTGAAGATACAACTAGGAAACCAAACAGGACCCCAGTGAGGGCTGTTTCTTACAGAGTAGTGTGGAAGACAGTACATAAGCCAATGGGAAGTGCATGCAGTTTCCTTTGTGGAGTCTTTAAAAAAATTTTTTTTTATTAACATATAAGATATTATTAGCTCCAGGGGTACAGGTCGGTGAATTGCCAGGTTTATACACTTCACAGCACTCACATTAGCACCTACCTTCCCCAGTGTCCATAACCCCACCACCCTCTCCCTACCTCCCTCCCCCTGGGAAACCCTCAGTTTGTTTTGTGACATTAAGAGTCTCTTATGGTTTGTTTCCCTTCTGATCCCATCTTGTTTCATTTTTTCCTTCCCTACCCCCCAAACTCCCCACTTTGCCTCTTAACTTCCTCATATCAGGAAGATCATATGATAATTGTCTTTCTCTGATTGACTTATTTCACTCAGTGTAATGCCCTCTAATTCCATCCATGTCATCGCAAATGGCAAGATTTCATTATCTTTTGTGGAGTCTTAAAGGATGGTATAGATAGTATTTTTCTGAAGTGTCAGAAGAGGAAATATCTTCCTCATAGTCAAACACAAATATTCAATGAAGTCAACTGGGTTGTAGATACTGTGCCATTACAGAGATTAAGTGATGAATTAATATTTGTCTTTATCCTCATCAACTAGGATGATATTTACTCTGAATTAAAGTACATCTAGCTGCATCTAAAGCAGATATACCACCTGACCCATTATAATTGTTAAACTATAAGTTCCTTAAATTGTTATCAAAAGGATACATGTACAGAATTTAAAAGTCAAAGAGTACTTCAAGGTTTATAACAAAAAACAGCAGCCCCCTCGCCAAACCCAACATCTAGTTTCTCTACTAGAGGTGACCACTGGTGAATACTTTCAACTTGGAAAGCAGTTTATCCTAGTATTTTTCTACCTATTTAAAATAATATACTGTTATTTGCTCATTTATTAAGTGTTATATGTCAACTAATTAAAATATGCAAGGGTTAACTTTTAAAATACTACCTTATATCTCCTTCTAAATAGTTATAAAATATTGATTAAATCAATATTCAGGGGAGGAGTCAAGATGGCAGAGAAGTAGCAGGCTGAGACGACATCAGCCAGCAGGAGATCAGCTAGATAGCCTATCAAACCATTCCGAACACCTACAAATCCAACAGGAGATCAAAGAGAAGAAAAACAACAATTCTAGAAACAGAAAATCGACCACTTTCTGAAAGGTAGGACCAGCGGAGAAGTGAATCCAACGCGACGGGAAGATAGACCCCAGGGGGAGGGGCCGGCTCCCGGCAAGCGGCGGAGCACAAAATCAGAACTTTTAAAAGTCGGCTCCATGGAGGGACATCACTCCAGAGACTAAACTGGGATGAAGACCTCACGGGGACAACGTGGACTCAGGTCCCGCGGGGTCACAGAAGGATCGGGGGTGTCTGAGTGTCGCAGAACTCACAGGTATTAGAGCGGGGAAGCCGGCTGCGGAGACAGAGCTGAGGTTTCCTAGTGGTCTGTGACATGGACCGGTGCTCTGTGGCACGGGCCGGTGCTCTGTGCGAGGGGTCCCCACAAGATCCAGGGAGACTCCAACCCGGGAGAGCTCAGGGATCTACGGGGTTCGGGGACTCCAGGTGGGACTCTGCCAGAGACAGAGACGCTTGGTCACAGGCTGGGTGAGCTCGGAGCGCTCCCAGAACCCAGTGAGACGGGACTGCTTATGCATGATTTTCTCTGAGCGCGGTCTCCGGGTGCACGCGGTCTCCGGGTGCAAACGTGGGCTGGGGAGATGGGAGGGATTAAACGCTTTTCTATGAAGGCGCACTGAAGACTGGGGCCCCTAGCTCTCGGCTCCTCTGAACCGGAGATTGGGAGGCCGCCATTGTCATTCCCGTCCTCCGGAACTCTGCAGAAAGCGCGTTCAGGGAACAAAAGCTCCTGAAAGCGAACCTGAGAGGATTACTTAGCCCGGCCCCTGGTAAGGGCGGTGCAACTCCACCTGGGGCAAAGACACTTGAGAATCACTACAACAGGCCCCTCCCCCCAGAAGATCAAAGAAATCCAGCCAAGACCAAGTTCACTTAACAAGGAGAACAGCGGATTCTTATCTGGACAAAATGACAAGGCGGGAAAACTCACCACAAAAAAAAGAACAGGAGGCAGTACCGAAGGCTAGGGACCTAATCAATACAGACATTGGTAATATGTCAGATATGGAATTCAGGACGACGATTCTCAAGGTTCTAGCCGGGCTCGAAAAAGGCATGGAAGATATTAGAGAAACCCTGTCAGGAGAAATAAAAGCCCTTTCTGGAGAAATAAAAGAACTAAAGTCTAATCAAGTTGAAATAAAAAAAGCTATTAATGAGGTGCAATAAAAAATGGAGGCTCTTACAGCTAGGATAAATGAGGCAGAAGACAGAATTAGTGATACAGAAGACGAAATGACAGAGAATAAAGAAGCTGACCAAAAGAGAGACAAACAACTACTGGACCACGAGGGGAGAATTCGAGAGATAAGTGATGCCATAAGACGAAACAACATTAGAATAATTGGGATTCCAGAAGAAGAAGAAAGAGAAATAGGAGCAGAAGGTATACTGGAGAGGATTATTGTAGAGAATTTCCCTAATATAGCAAGGGGAACAAGGATCAAAATCCAGGAGGTGCAGAGAACACCCCTCAAAATCAATAGGAATCGACCCACACCCCGCCATTTAATAGTAAAATTCACAAGTCTTAGCGACAAAGAGAAAATCCTGAAAGCAGCACGGGACAAGAAGTCTGTAACATACAATGGTAAAAATATTAGATTGGCAGCAGACTTATCCACAGAGACCTGGCAGGCCAGAAAGAACTGGCATGATATATTCAGAGCACTAACCGAGAAAAACATGCAGCCAAGAATTTATCCAGCTAGGTTATCATTGAAAATAGAAGGAGAGATTAAAAGCTTCCAGGACAAACAAAAACTGAAAGAATTTGTAAACACCAAACCAGCTCTACAGGAAATATTGAAAGGGGTCCTCTAAGCAAAGAGAGACCCTAAAAGTATTACCAGAAAGGAACAGAGACTTTATACAGTAACAATCACCATACAGGCAATACAATGGCACTAAATTCATATCTCTCAATAGTTACCCTGAATGTAAATGGGCTAAATGCCCCAATCAAAAGACACAGGGTTTCAGAATGGATAAAAAAAACAAAACCCATCCATATGCTGCCTACAAGAAACTCATTTTAGACCTGAAGACACCTCCAGATTGAAAGTGAGGGGGTGCAAAACAATTTACCATGCTAATGGACATCAGAAGAAAGCTGGGGTGGCAATCCTTATATCAGATCAATTAGATTTTAAGCCAAAGACTATAATAAGAGATGAGGAAGGACACTTCATCATACTCAAAGGGTCTGTCCAACAAGAAGATCTAACAATTTTAAATATCTATGCCCCTAACATGGGAGCAGCCAACTATATAAACCAATTAATAACAAAATCAAAGAAACACATTGACAAGAATACAATAATAGTTGGAGACTTTAACACACCCCTCACTGAAATGGACAGATCATCCAAGCAAAAGATCAACAAGGAAATAAAGGTCTTAAATGACACACTGGACCAGATGGACATCACAGATATATTCAGAACATTCTACCCCAAAGCAACAGAATACACGTTCTTCTCTAGTGCCCATGGAACATTCTCCAGAATAGATCACATCCTGGGTCATAAATCAGGTCTCAACAGGTATCAAAAGATTGGGATCATTCCCTGCATATTTTCAGACCACAATGCTCTGAAGCTAGAACTCAATCACAAGAGGAAATTTGGAAAGAGCACAAATACGTGGAAACTCAACAGCATCCTTCTAAAAAATGAATGGGTCAACCAGGAAATTAAAGAAGAATTGAAAAAAACCATGGAAACAAATGATAATGAAAACACAACGATCCAAAATCTTTGTTGTGGGACACAAAAGGCAGTCCTGAGAGGAAAATATATAGCGATACAAGCCTATCTCAAGAAACAGGAGAGGTCTCAAATACACAACCTAACCCTACACCTTAAGGAACTCGAGAGAGAACAGCAAGGAAAGCCTAAACCCAGCAGGAGAAGAGAAATAATAAAGATCAAAGCAGAAATCAATGAAATAGAAACCAAAAAAACAATAGAACAAATCAATGAAACTAGGAGCTGGTTCTTTGAAAGAATTAATAAGATTGATAAACCCCTGGCCAGACTTATCCAAAAGAAAAGAGAAAGGACCCAAATAAATAAAATCATGAATGAAAGAGGAGAGATCACAACCAACACCAAAGAAATACAAACAATCATAAGAACATATTATGAACAACTCTATGCCAACAAATTCGACAATCTGGAAGAAATGGATGCTTTCCTAGAGACATATAAACTGCCAAAACTGAACCAGGAAGAAATAGAAAACCTGAATAGGCCCATAACCAGTAAGGAGATTGAAACAGTCATCAAAAATCTCCAAACAAACAAAAGCCCAGGGCCAGACAGGTTCTCAGGGGAATTCTACCAAACATTTAAAGAAGAATTAATTCCTATTCTCCTGAAACTGTTCCAAAAAATAGAAATGGAAGGAAAACTTCCAAACTCATTTTATGAGGCCAGCATCACCTTGATCCCCAAACCAGACAAGGATCCCATCAAAAAAGAGAACTACAGACCAATATCCTTGATGAACACAGATGCAAAAATTCTCACCAAAATACTAGCCAATAGGATCCAACAGTACATTAAAAGGATTATTCACCACGACCAAGTGGGATTTATTCCAGGGCAGCAGGGTTGGTTCAACATCCGCAAATCAATCAATGTACATTAACAAAAGAAAGAACAAGAACTATATGATACTCTCAGTAGATGCTGAAAAAGCATTTGATAAAGTGCAACATCCCTTCCTAATCAAAACTCTTCAAAGTGTAGGGATAGAAGGCACATACCTCAATATTATCAAAAGCCATCTATGAAAAACCCACGGCAGGTATCATTCTCAATGGAGAAAAACTGAGAGCTTTTCCGTTAAGGTCAGGAACACGGCAAGGATGTCCTCTATCACCACTGCTATTCAACATAGTACTAGAAGTCCTAGCCTCAGCAATCCGACAACAAAAAGAAATTAAAGGCATCCAAATCGGCAAAGAAGAAGTCAAACTATCGCTCTTTGCAGATGATATGATACTATATGTGGAAAACCCAAAAGGTCCACTCCAAAACTGCTAGCGCTTGTACAGGAATTCAGTAAAGTTTCAGGATATAAAATCAATGCACAGAAATCAGTTGCATTTCTTTACACCAACAACAAGACAGAAGAAAGAGAAATTAAGGAGTC
>ML104090.1:13298-87058 GCA_003697995.1 Taxidea taxus jeffersonii
AAATGGAACAAATAATCCTAAAATTTATATGGAACCAGAAAAGACCTCGAATAGCCAAAGGAATATTGAAAAAGAAAACCAAAGTTGGTGGCATCACAATTCCAGACTTCAAGCTCTACTACAAAGCTGTCATCATTAAGACAGTATGGTACTGGCACAAAAACAGACACATAGATCAAGGGAACAGAATAGGGAGCCCAGAAATAGACCCTCAACTCTATGGTCAACTAATCTTCAACAAAGCAGGAAAGAATATCCAATGGAAAAAAGACAGCCTCTTCAACGGTGTTGGGAAAATTGGACAGCCGCATGCAGAAAAATGAAATTGGACCATTTCCTTACACCACACACAAAAATAGACTCAAAATGGATGAAGGACCTCAACGTGAGAAAGGAATCCATCAAAATCCTTGAGGAGAACACAGGCAGCAACCTCTTCGACCTCAGCCGCAGCAACTTCTTCCTAGGAACAACGCCAAAGGCAAGGGAAGCAAGGGAAAAAATGAACTATTGGGACTTCATCAAGATCAAAAGCTTTTGCACAGCAAAGGAAACAGTCAACAAAACCAAAAGACAACTGACGGAGTGGGAAAAGATATTTGCAAACGACATATCAGATAAAGGACTAGTATCCAAAATCTACAAAGAGCTTAGCAAACTCAACACCCAAAGAACAAATAATCCAATCATGAAATGGGCAGAGTACATGAACAGACATTTCTGCAAAGAAGACATCCAGATGGCCAACAGACACATGCAAAAGGGCTCCACATCACTGGGCATCAGGGAAATACAAATCAAAACCACAATGAGATACCACCTCACACCAGTCAGAATGGCTAAAATGAACAAGTCAGGAAATGACAGATGCTGGCAAGGATGTGGAGAAAGGGGATCCCTCCTACACTGTTGGTGGGAATGCAAGCTGGTGCAACCACTCTGGAAAACAGCATGGAGGTTCCTCAAAAAATTGAAAATAGAGCTACCTTATGACCCAGCAATTGCACTACTGGGTATTTACCCTAAAGGTACAAGCGTAGTGATCCAAAGGGGCACATGTACCCGAATGTTTATAGCAGCAATGTCCACAATAGCCAAGTTATGGAAAGAACCTAGATGTCCATCAACAGATGAATGGATAAAGAAGAAATGGTATATATATACGATGGAATACTATGCAGCCATCAAAAGAAATGAAATCTTACCATTTGCGACAACATGGGTGGAACTAGAGCGTATTATGCTTAGCGAAATAAGTCAACTGGAGAAAGACAACTATCACATGATCTCCCTGATATGAGGTAGTGGAGATGCAATGGGTGTGGGAGTTAAGGTGGTAGGAAAAGTAAAAATGAAAGAAGATGGGATCGGGAGGGAGACAAACCAAAAGAGACTCTTAATGTCATAAAACAAACTGAGGGGGGTGGGGGGAAGAGGGGTTGGGAGAGGGTGGTGGGGTTACATTATATGTTTAAATAAAGCTTAAATAAAAAAAAATCAATATTCAGTGTTAACATTCTTATCATGATATATTATTGCTAAGTGGTGTATCTACAGACATTTGCTTTTTTATTCAACTTTTATTTTCCTTGAAGTTAATACTAGCTTCATATTTTCATTTGCTTTGTTTTCTATGAATTTAATTCTCCCTATGTTATTTAGGACCAGGTTCAGTTATAGTGGCAGAAAAAGAAATAAACAAGTGGCTTAAATAAGGTAGAGGTTTATTTATCCTCTGAAAAAGAGTCTGTAGTTGAGCAGTTCAGAACTTCTATGGCAGAACCATGATTATCAGTGTTTAAGGTTTCACCTTTTTATCTCACTGCTCTTCTATCTTTGACACATGGTTTCTACCTTATGATTCAAAATAGTTACTCAAGATCCATCTGTTTGCCTACAACACATCCAGAAGCAGGGAGGGAGAAAAAAAATAAGATAATATTTCCTTTCTCTGAGGATACTTCCCAGGCATTTGAAACATCACTCCCACTTATATTCACTGACTGGAGCTTAGTCATACAGCTGCTCTTAGCTGCAGAGGAAACTAAGAAATATTTTCCTTCTTATTCCAAGAAGCCACAAGAGTAAAAATCTGAGAATAAAAATTGTGGGACACTGAAGTTTCTGCCTTGCTTCTCAAAGATTCCAACAAAATTGTAAAACCTTCAGCATTCTATTTTATAGACTTGAACACATTAGCTAACCTGTTAGTGTCCTTACCTTTGAAGAATTACCTCTGGAAGCTTTCAGTTTTCCCACTGCACATTTCCACTGCTCTTTAGGTCTGGTAGGATCTTAGAACTTGCCTCCTGAACTTCATCTGCTAATACCTTATCTGAGAGCTCTTGTTTTCAAGACTTTATATATATCCTTCTTTCTGTTTTCTTGTTAATTTTAGTGAAGCACATCCTTCAGTATTTTCCTGAGAAAGGTTATGTAAACAGTACATTTTTTTTTTGGAGATTTGGATAATGTGAAAATGTCATTATTCTAAACTTGAACATGATTGATAGTTCAATCATGGATACAGTCTTCTAAGTTGAAATTTATTGCTAGTCAAAGTTTTACAGACAGAGATTAATCAATGTAATTGGGCTCATGACGTTTTTGAAGATGGAGGCATAGTTTTTAAATTCCTCTGAATCTTCCCATAAAACAAACTAAACTGAAAAGTTTAGTGGAAAAACTAAACTGCAAAGAAGAATATCTACTACAAAGTAGTATTCCAGAAAGTACCAAAAAATGAGTAAGTAGGAGCAAATCACTAATAGCTACACAACTGATGTGCTATCAGAAGCATTTCATGAGAAAGAAGGGAAGACAATAGATTTTGATGATCCAGAGAGGAGAATACTACTGTCACAATCAGGTCTTCATTGAAAAGCTTTATGTGCAGGTCTGAAGACAGCAGATGAAACTGAGAGAGAGCTGTCTAATCTTAAATTGATGATAAGAGGGCTACAGAAACACATTAACTTACATCATAGAAAGGTAATCAACAAAATCCAGGTAGCGGTGAACTTTACAGGAAGATGACTCAGTTTCTTCAACAAAAGTTTTGCAAGGAATAAAAGAGAGATGGAGAGGGAACCTATTGACTAAAAGAGATAAGAGACATACTAACAATGGCAATTATATGAGTCATTCTTAGATCTAGACTCAAACTGTTAAAAAGAAAGAACATTTAGAGGATAATCATGGAAATGTGAACACTGACTTGTTTAGTAGAGAATTTTATATAACTATTTAGGATAAATTAAAAAAAGGCAGGTAGCTTTTATTTATTTATTTTAAATATTTTATTTATTTATTTTTGAGAGAGACAGAGAGAGAGAGAGAGAGCGAGCACGAGCAGAGGAGGAGGGAGAAGCAGATTCCCCACTGAGCAGGGAGTTTGATGCAGGACTCAATTCCAGTACCCTGGGATCATGACCTGAGCTGAAGCCATATGCTTAACCAACTGAGCTACCCAGGTGCCCAAAAGGGTTATTTTTTTGGATATCTACTAATGTTCTTATAAATGGTATATGTTGCCTAGATTTTATTCAAATATTCAGGGAGGAGGGAGAGATAGGTGGGGGTAAAAAGAAATAAGATTGGCCATGCATAAAGAGTTGTTGAAGCTGGGTGATAGCTACATCAAGATCCTTTATACTGTGATCTCTATTTTGTATATGCTTGAAATTTTCATAATCAGGAGTTAAAGTAAAATTTGTGGCTGTTTTCCAACCTCCAGTGATGCTACCATGAAGTCTCACACTATTCTTAATGTCAGTATTTTGTATATGACCTTTTATCTTTTTTATTTTTTAATTTGATTTAGTTTTTTCCCCCCAGTGTTCCAAAATTCATTTTTTATGCACCACACCCAGCCCCATGCAATACGTGCCCTCCTTAATACCCATGATGAGGCTCACACAATCCCCTACTCCCCTCTCCTCCAAAATCCTGTTTGTTTCTCAGAATCCACAGTCTCTCATAGTTTTTCTCCCCCTCTGATTTCCCCTAGCTCACTTCTCCTCTCCATCTCCCAGTGTCCTCCATGTTATTACTTATGCTCCACATGTATATGACCTTTAAATTTCTCTGTAGAAGTCATTAGGATCTTACCCTTATACATGGTGTTTCACACTTGATCTTAGCCAAAAGGCCGAGAAGCGATATACATGGTGTTTCAGAATTTCATAGTGATGTGTGTTGGTCTGGGTCTTTGTTCACCCATTCTCCTGCGCACTTACTGACACTTCAGTCAACAAACTTAGTTTTCAGTTCTGAAAATTTTTCTTCTATTATTTCTTTGGTAACTTCTTGCCTTCTGTTTTACCTGTTATCTCTTTTGCAACACTTACTAGTTGTTTGTCAGATTCTTGCTGTGAGCTGCTTGTGTTTATCATTTCTTTTCTACTATTAATCTTATGTTCTTTAATTCTGCTTTCTGGAACAATTTTAACTTGGTTTTCCAGTCCTACTATTGAATATTTTTATTTCTTTTATGATCATTGTAATTTTAAGAGCTTTTTTCTTGTTTTTAGCTTGTCCCTTCTGCCCCTCTACCCCATATGTGCAATAATTTCTCATCTTTCTATTTTTGAGGCTATTTTTGAAGTTTTCTTCTGTTTTGCATAGTGTCCATAATAATTAAGTATTTTTCCCTTTGGTGGGGGATACTCTTTTATATTGGAAACTTTCCTCAAATGTCTGGCAGTTTCCATCCTCTCATATTTGAGAATGAGGAACTAAAATTTATAGGTATCATAGGATCCAGAACTTTGCTATTTTAGTGTGGGATCATTGAATATTAGTCTTTGTAGCATTTTCTCTTGAATCTACTAATCATTTCCTGGAGAGTCTTGATGTAGTTCCTGCATTAGGGGAGCCAAATGGTGGGAGGCATAGAGGAAACTAGGCCTCTCCCTGTTCTCAATGTTAACTTTCATTAAACCTCCTGAATTTGGTAGGCACACTTTTCTTCAGCTCTTCCTGGTTTTCTAAATACATAGTCCCTACTTTACACACTTCCCACAGAATAATCATCCTGTCTACTGGCCTAGAGGAAATAATATAAATCTATTGTACCTTTGTGATTTTCAATTAGTTCTGAAATCTTTAGCTCACCTTCTCTGTCTGCCTTGAGATGTACCTGAATCCTCCAATTCCTGAAATTGTTGGCTGTACCTTCTCTGTTTTTGGATGTCCTGGAATCCTCTAATTCCTGAGCCTTCTTGACCAGGAATAATAAATAGGTTTCATCATGTGTTTGTTGTATTCAATTGATAATGCTCCTCTCCAAAACTGTGTTGATATAGATTCTGTTTGGGTAGGGTTTGTTTGATATGATAGTCTAGAACTGATGGGCATGGCAAGGAAAGGTTTTGAGGCAAGGATTTCAAAGAGAGTCTTGAAGAGTAAGTAGTGATTTGTTGGAATCAATTGAAAAGTTGAACAGTTTAATGTTCATTTAAACAGGTTGTCAGGAACTTTCTGAAATAAACAATAGAGTTATTTGCAACTTTTCCCCCTGGGAAAAAGTTTCTTGGATACTAAAGTTATGTTGATGAGTACTGTTATATTATTGGCAGGACACTGTCCTATAAGATAGTACACTGAATGGGTGTAGATAGTTTCATTTCTCAATGATGATTATAAAATGAGAAGGATTTAATAGTCATTCAGGAATCTGGCAGAAAAAATATTGATTGATTGCTTATATTACACAGGATTATTTGGGTTATACTATAGTAATGATTCTTTTTTTATTATTATGTTCAGTTAGCCAGCATATGGTACATTATTAGTTTTTGATGTATCATTCAGTGGTTCTTTAGTTGCATATAACACCCATTGCTTATCACAACATGTGCCCTCCTTAATACCCATCACCCAGTTACCTCATTCTCCCACCTCCTCCCCTCTGTAACCCTTAGTTTGTTTCTCTGAGACCAAAATCTCTTATAGTTTGTCTCCCTCTCCGATTTCTTCCTGTTGCCTTCCCTTGTGGTCTTCTATGGTATTCCTTGTGTTCCACATATGAGTAAAACCATATGATAATTGTCTTTCTCTTATTGACTTATTTCACTTAGCATAATGCCCTCCAGTTTTATCCATGTCAATGCAAATGGTGGGTATTCATCCTCTCTGATGGCTGAATAATATTCCATTATATATATGTAACACATCTTTATTCATTCATCTGTTGAAGAGCATCCTGGCTCCTTCCACATTTTGGATGTTGTGGACATACAGTAATGATTCTTAAATCTTTTTTTAAATTTTATTTATTTGAGAGAGAGAGAGAGAATGAGAATGAGAGAGAGAGAGAGAGAGAGAGAGAGAGAGAACATGAGTGGAGAAAGGTCAGCTGGAGAAGCAGACTCCCTGCCAAGCAGGGAGCCTGATGTAGGACTCAATCCTGGGACTCCAGGATCATGACCTGAGCTGAAGGGAGCTGCTTAACCAGCTAAGCCACCCAGATGCCCCCGATTCTTAAATCTTTAACATAAGTTAATGATGCTGCAGTACCCTGTGGATTGGTGGGATGTCCCGCTTTATATGGAGCTTGGCTGATAGAGGCTACACCATCTTTTAGCTTTCAAACTCATTGAGAAGGTAAGTAGGAGGGGGAGAGAGCTTTGCACCTGCAATTAAATGCTTTGGTCTGGGATTGAAGCATACTACTTTTGCTCATAGCCTACCAGTCAGAGCTAGTTACATGGCTCTTCCTATTATTAGAGGGGTATGAAATATATTCTTCCATGTACTGAGGAAGTAAAAATAGTTTATCATATTGCTTAAGAAACAGCTAAAGACTAATTGTAAGTACTGATATTGATTATAAATACTGATAAAGTAATATTTTAACTATTTTTACATTTCTTAAGTATTGACCTGTGTTTTTTATTGATATCTAATTCTCATGGATTGCTTTTATTATTAAAATCCCAGCCTTAGCTTTTATAAGGCAACATTCTTAGGAACTCTTCACTTTCTTTCATCTTCCATCAATGAAGACGTAAGGATGATAACATAGAGTTGTTACTTATTCATTTTTAATAACTCTGTCCTTACTAGGCTTAGGAATGAGATACTTTGCAATAACTGGAAAGGTAACACATAGAAAGAATAGTGAAATGTATATTGCAAAGTATCCAAACCTGGTTTGGTCTTAGAGGAATCTCCTATCTCCATCTCTTACACTAAATATGTTTTTCTTATGCTGTTTCCTCCACTAGACTAGTAAATGTTTTTACTTCCATCTGGATTAAATTCTGAGCTATGCCAATGATGACACTGTCCAGACTATAATGCAGATGGGATTAGAGAAAAGGAATGTCTATAATCACACACACAAGTGCTCTTATACAACAGAACACCTATAATCCAATATAGTCTTATGTAATACAGTCCATGTGTTTGAGTGGGGCACAGTGTGATATGGGTATTACTGAAGATTTGCCTACTTGTTTTGGAATGGTATAAACTTTGCATGCTGTTGGTTAACAGTATATATTTTTTTGGAATTACACTGTATTGTATTTCAGTATCCATTCTCCTGGATAAAAATGCAAAGTCATTTCCCTTTTAGAGCAGAGTTAACAGCTAAAACTTCGGGCTCTTATTAGGTGCCAGAGAAAATACTAAGTGGTTTATATGGGTAATTTATTTAATTCTCAAAACAGCCTGTGATGTTGGTACTGTTGTTATTTACCCATTTGGAGATGGAAAAATAGACTCAGGGTAGCTGAGTAACCTGCTCTGGCCACATAGTTTTAGTAGGGGTTCTGACTCAGGCATCTGACTCCAGAACTAGTATTTTCAGCCATGGCCATGACCCTTCTAGATCTAAACTTCTTCATATACATGCTCAGAAGTTGGGTGTCCCTTTGGAGTTTTATGAAAAGTGGGATTAATATAGACCATGGTATTTAAAAATAATTGTAGGGAACATTTAATGTTTAATATTTCCCTAAGCCCTATAATTCCAGGATCCCACAGGAAGCCTTAGATGAATTTTTTTAATCCCCAACCTGATTTAAAGTAAAAAAATTAAAAAGAAGAGATGTTATTTGGGGCACCTGGGTAGCTCAGTCAGGTAAGCATCCTACTCCTGATTACCACTCAGGTCATGATCTCAGGGTGGTGAGATTGAACCCTGTGTAAGGCTCCTTGATGAGTGTGGATCCTACCCAAGAATCTTTCTCCTCCCACTGCCCCCTCCCCCGTCCTGTGCATAGGCACCCATGCTCTTTCTTTCTCTGTCCCCTGCCCCCCCCCCAAAAAAAAGAAGAGAAAAAGAAAATAAAAGAGTTGTTAGACTAGAAGTTATACACTAGGATTGAGGTTTAAAAAGTAGCATTTGACTCTACTTCTCAATTGAGACCATCAAATCACTGTTTACTCTCTTACCCAAACAGAATCTGTGTCAATCTGTGTCAAGTTTTGGAGAGAAATGCTATTTGATGTGCCTGGTTTTGAAATCTAACTCTTTTTTTCCTTTTCTGTATAGTCTTTGGGAAATTAAATTCATTCATTCAGTTTTAGTGTCCCTATCTGAAAAATAAGGTTATCACTACCTTAAAAACCTCACTAAATTGTTGGAATAATCAAATGCTGGTAACATAGGTACTATGAAACCACACATGTTAATCCTCCTCCTCCCTACCTCATCCCTTCTCCTCTTCCTTTCTTTCATCATCATTCTTAACAGTTTTTTTCTAGTAATTATTAACACCAGAAGCTAGAAATACCTTTTGACTGAATTAATGCTTTTTTAAAGTGAACATTTGGATGAGATCTATGGAATTCTTACATATTATTAAAAAATAAGCAGAGAATTAATTTCATATACTTTTTAGAATTGAACAGTTGTCTCATTGACATTTGGATAGATTCTGTGTAAACATAGCCTAAAGCAGCATAGAATTGAGGCAAAAATTGAGGTGTTTAGGGATCTTAAAATCTCTTTATTATATTCTTAGAACAGCAGGTACTATGTCAATAAGCTGAAAATCCATCAGTTTAAAATAAATTTGAAGGAACTCAATTTACAAAATCTATTCATTTTAGTCAAATTTTGTTTCTTCTGAACTATTTTAAAAGTTTATGTAAATTGTACAATGATATTAATACCTTCCTGCAATATTTTTTTTAATCTTTTTTTTTAAAGACTTTATTTATCTATTTGACAGTGAGAAAGCACAAGCAGGCAGAGAGGCAGGCAGAGAGAGAGAGAGAGAGAGGGAAGTAGGCTCCCCGCCGAGCAGAGAGCCCGATGCGGGACTCGATCCCAGGACCCCATCCCAGGACCCCGAGATCACGACCGGAGCGGAAGGCAGCGGCTTAACACACTGAGCCACCCAGGTGCCCCTTCCTGCAATATTTTAATTAACTATTTTATACCAGCAGTAGAGAATATTCAGTTTACCAAAATACAAGATTATGGAGTTTTATCTACTGTGAGTATATTTAACATTCAGGAATGTATATTTTAAAGTCTATAAATAATTTTTCAAAGCTTAACATGGATTTTTGCAGTTTATACTGATTTTTTAGATATTTTTGATAATTTTTTTTGCTAAAATATTAGCATTTTTATGATTTTATTTTCAATCACTAAAGTAGAATATCAATCTTGATTTATGATTTATAGCAATTAGCAGCTAAAGTTTACTATTAGTTTCTAATAAATTTCTTATTTTATCTTCTGTATCTGGGGATTTTTAAACACTTTCCATTTTTTGAGAATATCTTTATCATTTTATTCATGACTATTAAAAACAAAGTTTTAGGGACCAATCACATGATTATTTCTAATAATCTCTTCCTAGCTTTTTTCCTCACTTCTTTTCTGTTGGGTTAAATGTTTTCATGACTTTATTTATATTTTCATGTTTCTTCTTTCTGCAAGCTGCTACCAAGCAGATGTCCTGGAATTGCTCCTTGTAAAGAAAAGAAAAGTTGAGTCATTTTACTAGATGGGTATTGTTTTAGTTAATTTGGATGCTTTTGAATGTCATTTCTATTGTTTCAAATTTTAGTCACTTTAAGTTTTTGTTTTCATCGATTCTTCATATATCATGTGTCAGAATGTCTGGAGGTTGAGCCTAAGCATCACTGTGTTTTAGAAATTCTGTAGGTGAGTCGTATTTGCAGCCAGGGTTGAGGGCCACTGGCTGGGATGATGATATACATTATACCCATTTGTAAGATCCTTTCTCAATGGAACCTGGTCCCTCATTCAAGAGGTTCTGTGAACTGATACAAGCTTAACAACTTGGTAAGAGGCTGAGAATTATGATGAGGGTGACTAGAGTCAGGTTACTGCCTACCAGGCCTAGAATTCTCCATTTATAAATATTAAGGTGCACCTGCCATGATTTTATTCTGAGGTACCCCATCATCAATTAGCCATTGCCACAGATATTTGTGGGTCAAAGCACTCTGATTACTGCCCTATCTCTGCACTTGATATGGTTCTGGCAAGTGGACCCTCCCACCTGGCTCCTGCCATGCCAGGATACCATGATTGCCATTAAAATCAGAGAGCCTGATTCTTTTGCAGCATCTCTCCCCATCATCTATGATCTACAGGAGACAGACTTTGAAGAGCTCTGCAAGAATGTTGTTGCTTCCCTCACCAATGCATTCCTGAGTGCCCTTGTGAAAGTGTGTCCTGTGAGCCCTCCCAAAAGTTAAGATTAGGAAGTGGCTGAGCAAGATGCACACAAATTGATCTAGCCAAACATTCTCATCCCCATGGAATTTTGGATTCCTTCTTTCACAGAATGTCAGGGGTTTAAGTTCTGCCATTTCAGTCTCACTCATTATAAGCCACAGTTTAGACTAGGCTCAAATGATCAACCTATCAGACTATTATTGTTAACCACACATATTAAGTCCCAAATCCTGGGTGCTTTATTTATCTATTTATTTGTGCCATTGTAATATAATATTAGAATCCATCCACTTATACATGCTCCCCAGATTCCTGTTGGCTTATATTGCCAACATCCTGCAGTTCCTTGGGTGCATAGGCTATCTCTCTGGGCCAGGTCTTATTCTACTATGACTAGGCTATGCAGGGATCTAACTTTCATATGCAGCCGGAGACAATGAGGATTGTTGGGGGTAGGTCCTCAGAGGAATAGGCATTTTCTTGTTGGTCAGATGCTCCTGGTGATAGCCAGAGAATGTTGATTTCTCTCTGACAGAAGGCACTGACCTGTTTCTCTTGGTAAGAAAAGTCCAGGGAGATTTGTGGACTCAAAGTTCTCAGCCTTATCTTGTCTTCCCAGTGTTTTCATTCCATGTCTCAGTGTTCTGTTCCTTTCCCAGCAATGCCCTTGCCTTGGAATAAGAGATCTGTCAAGGTCACTCATTTATCTAGTGTTGCAACTCTTAAACCCTTATACTCAGACTTTGTAATTTGTACTTGATCTTTGGCCATATCTACTCCATGGATGCAGATAAGGGACTCCTTTAAACCTGCTACAGGGGCTTTCTGATTTTAGACCTATGCCCTTTTGTGCATTTATAACTTTTAATTTTTTTTCCTTTGTTGTTCTCTAGAATTATCAGGAGAAGCCATCATATGATACCAATTTTATAACAGCCATCATCATCATAGCAGTCAAATGCTCCATTCACTTGATTTCTCAGTGCCTTTCCTCATTGCATTCTCTTCCATGCCACCACTGATAATTTGAGTCATCATGAGGCTATTTCATGCCATATATTCCTAATGTCCTGTGCTCCTCCCCCACCATGTAGGAAGATTATCCAAATGCCCAGTAAACAAGTAAGTAAACTGGTCCTAGAATCCGATTTTGAGGTTTTGATTCTTTGGGCCTATTGTGGTAATAATTAAGATTTAAGGGTTCTGGAAGAGAATAGATACTGTGTATAAAAGGTGGTTATGCAATGGGTATTCCTTTTTAAAGATTATTTTTATTAACATATGATGTATTTGCCCTAGGGGTACAGGTCTATGAATCATTAGGCTTATACACTTGACAGCACTCACCATATTACATATCATTCCCAATGTCCATAACCCAACCACCCTCTCCACAGCCCCCTCCCCCCAGCAACCTTCAGTTTGTTTTGTAAGATTAAGAGTCTCTTATGGTTTGTCTCCCTCCTGATCCCATCTTGTTTTATTTTTTCCTTTCCTACCCCCCAACTCCCCCCACTCTGCCTCTCAACTTCCTCATATCAGGGAGATCATATGATCATTGTCTTTCTCTGATTGACTTATTTCACTCAGCATAATACCCTCTAGTTTGATACATGTTATTGCAATTGGCAAGATTTCATTTCTTTTGATGGCTGCATAGTATTCCATTATATATATATATCTAGGTATATATATATATATGAAAAATATATATCTTATATATATAGTATATATAAGATAATATAATATCTTAATAATATAAGATAATAATAATATCTTAATAATATAATTATCTTATCTTAAGATAAGATAATATATATATAAGATAATATGTATCTTATATATATCTTATATAAGTATAAGTATTTATATATTATATATTTATATATATTTATATTTATATATATTTATAATATTATATATTTATATAAGATATATATATCTTATAAAAATATATATAGATATATATATCACATCTTCTTTATCCATTCATCTGCTGATGGATGATGGATATCTAGGTTCTTTCCATAGTTTGGCTACTGTGGATATTGTTGCTATAAACATTCGGGTGCATGTGCCCATTTGGATCACTATATTTGTATCTTTAGGGTAAATACCCAGTAGTGAGATTGCTGGGTCTAAGGTTAGCTCTATTTTCAACTCTTTGAGGAAACTCCATGCTGTTTTCCAGAGTGGGTTTACCAGCTTGCATTCCCACCAACAGTGTAGGAGGGTTCCCCTTTCTCCACATCCTCGCCAGCATCTGTCATTTCCTGACTTGTTCATTTTAGCCATTCTGACTGGTGTGAGGTGGTATCTCATTGTGGTTTTGATTTGTATTTCCCTGATGCCCAGTGATGTGGAGCACTTTTTCATGTGTCTGTTGGCCATCTGGATGTCTTCTTTGTAGAAATGTCTGTTCATGCCCTCTGCCCATTTCTTGATTGGATTATTTGTTCTTTGGGTGTTGAGTTTGCTAAGCTCTTTGTAGATTTTGGATATTAGCCCTTATCTGATATGTCACTTGCAATATCTTCTCCCATTCTGTCAGTTGTCTTTTGGTTTTGTTAACTGTTTCCTTCACTGTGCAAAAGTTTTGATCTCAATGAAGTTCCAATAGATCATTTTTGCCCTTGCTTCCCTTGCCTTTGGCATTGTTCCTAGGAAGAAGTTGCTGTGGCTGAGGTCGAAGAGGTTGCTGCCTGTGTTCTCCTCCAGGATTTTGATGGATTCCTTTCTCACGTTGAGGTCCTTCATCCATTTTGAGTCTATTTTCATGTGTGGTGTAAGGAAATGGTCCAATTTCATTTTTCTGCATGCGGCTGTCCAGTTTTCCCAACACCATTTGTTGAAGAGGTTGTCTTTTTTCCATTGGATATTCTTTCCTGCTTTATCAAAGATTAGTTGACCGTAGAGTTGAGGGTCTATTTCTGGGCTCTCTATTCTGTTCCATTGATCTATGTGTCTGTTTTTGTGCCAGTACCATACTGTCTTGATGATGACAGCTTTGTAGTAGAGCTTGAAGTCTGGAATTGTGATGCCACCAACTTTGGCTTTCTTCTTCAATATTCCTTTGGCTATTCGAGGTCTTTTTTGTGCCGTTCATTTGAAAAAACTTGATGGAATTTTGATAGGGATTGCATTAAATGTGTAGATTGTGTTAGGTAGCATAGACATTTTCGCAGTATTTGTTCTTCCAATCCATAAGCATGGAACATTTTTCCATTTCTTTGTGTCTTCCTCAATTTCTTTCATGAGTACTTTATAGTTTTCTGAGTAGAGATTCTTTGCCTCTTTGGTTAGGTTTATTCCTAGGTATCTTATAGTTTTGGGTGCAATTATAAATGGGATGGACTCTTTAATTTCTCTTTCTTCTGTCTTGCTATTGGTATATAGAAATGCAACTGACTTCTGTGCATTGATTTTATATCCTGACACTTCACTGAATTCCTGTATGAGTTCTAGCAGTTTTGGAGAGGAGTCTTTCAGATTTTCCACATAACGTATCATATTATCTGCAAAGAGTGATAGTTTGACTTCTTTGCTGATTCAGATGCCTGTTATTTCTTTTTGTTGTCTCACTGCTGAGGCTAGGACTTCTAGTATTATGTTGAATAACAGTGGTGATAGTGGACACCCCTGCCATGTTCCTGACCTTAGTGGAAAAGCTCTCAGTTTTTCCCCATTGAGAATGATATTTGCTGTGGGTTTTCATAGATGTCTTTGATGATGTTGAGGTGTACCCTTTATCCCTACACTTTGAAGAGTTTTGATCAAGAAAGGATGCTGTACTTTGTCAAATGCTTTTTCAGCATCTATTGGGAGTATCATATGGTTCTTGTTCTTTCTTTTATTAATGTATTGTATCACATTGATTGATTTGGAGATGTTGAATCAACCTCACAGCCCTGGAATAAATCCCACTTGGTTGTGGTGAATAATCCTTTTAATGTACTGTTGGATCCTATTGGGTAGTATTTTGGTGAGAATATTTGCAGTTGTTTTCATCAAGGATATTGGTCTGTAATTCTCTTTTTTGATGTGATCTTTGTCTGGTTTTGGGATCAAGGTAATGCTGGCCTCATAAAATGAGTTTGAAAGTTTTCCTTCTATTTCTCTTTTTTTAGAACAGTTTCAGGAGAATAGATATTAATTCTTCTTTAAATGTTTGGTAGAATTCCCCTGGGAAGCCATCTGGCCCCAGGCTCTTGTTTGTTGGGAGATTTTTGGTGACTGCTTCAATCTCCTGACTGGTTATGGGTCTGTTCAGGTTTTCTATTTCTTCCTTGTTCAGTTATGGTAGTTTATATGTCTCTAGGAACACATCCATTTCTTCCAGATTGTCAAATTTGCTGGCGTATAGTTGCTAATAATAGGTTCTTATAATTGTTTGTATTTCTTTGGTGTTGGTTGTGATCTCTCTTCTTTCATTCATGATTTTGTTTAGTTGGGTCCTTTCTCCTCTTTTGGAGAAGTTGGGCTAGGGGTTTATCAATCTTATTAATTCTTTCAAAGAACTAGCTCCTAGTTTCACTAATTTGTTCTACTGTTCTTTTAGTTTCTATTTGATTGATATCTGCTCTCATTTTTATTATTTCTCTTCTCCTGCTGGGTTTAGGCTTTGTTTGCTGTTCTTTCTCCAGCTCCTGTAGGTGTAGGTTAGGTTGTGTACTTGAGATCTTTCTTGTTTCTTGAGAAAGGTTTGTATCACTATACACTTTCCTCTCAGGATCGTCTTTGCTGTATCCCACAGATTTTGAATAGTTCTGTTTTCATTTTCATATGTTTCCATTAATTTTTTCAATTCTTCTTAAATTTCCTCATTGACCCATTCATTCTCTAGTAGGGTGCTCTTTAGCCTCCATGTATTTGAGTTCTTTCCAACTTTCCTCTTGTGATTGAGTTCTAGCTTCAGATCATTGTGGTTCTGAAAATATGCAGGGAATGATCCCAGTGTTTTGGTACCAGTTGAAACTTGATTTGTGACCCAGGATGTGATCTCTTCTGGAGAATGTTCCATGGGCACTAGAGAAGAATGTATATTCTGTTGCTTTGGGATGGAATGTTCAAATATATCTGTGATGTCCACCTGGTCCAGTGTGTCATTTAAGGCCTTTATTTCCTTGTTGATCTTTTGTTTGGATGATCTGTCCATTTCAGTAAGAGGGGTGTTAAAGTCTCCTACTATTATTGTATTATTGAAGATATGTTTCTTTGATTTTGTTATTAATTGGTTTATATAGTTGGCTGCTCCCATGTTAGGGGCACAGATATTTAAAATTGTTAGATCTTCTTGTTGGACAGATCATTTAAGTATGACATAGTGTCCTTCCTCATCTCTTATTATAGTGTTTGGCTTAAAATCTAATTTACCTAATATACGAATTGCCACCCCAGCTTTCTTTTGATGTCTATTAGCATGGTAAATTGTTTCCACCCCCTTACTTTAAATCTGGAGGTGTCTTTGGGTCTAAAGTGAGTTTCTTATAGATAGCATATTGATGGATTTTTTTTTTTTTATTCATTCCTGTACCCTGAGTCTTTTGATTGGGGCATTTAGCCCATTTACATTCAGGGAACTATTGAAGGATATGAATTTAGTGCCATTGTATTGCCTGTAAGGTGAATGTTACTGTATATTGTCTCTGTTCTTTTCTGGTCTACTACTTTTAGGCTGTCTCTTTGCTTAGAGGACCCCTTTAAATATTTCCTGTAGGGCTGGTTTGGTGTTTGCACATTCTTTTAATTTTTGTTTGTCCTGGAATTTTTTTTATCTTTCTATTTTCAATGATAGCCTAGCTGGATATAGTATTCTTGGATGCATTTTTTTCTTATTTAGTCCTCTGAATATATCATGCCACTTCTTTCTGGTCTGCCAGGTATCTGTAGATAATTCTATGCCAGTCTAATATTTTTACCATTTTATGTTACAGACTTCTTGTTCTGAGTTGCTTTCAGGATTTTCTCTTTGTCACTAAGACTTGTAAGCTTTACTATTAGATGATGGGGTATAGGCCTATTTTTATTGGTTTTGAGGGGAGTTCTCTGTGCCTCCTGGATTTTGATATTTGTTCCCTTTGCCATAGTAGGGAAATTCTCTACTATAATTCCCTCCAATATATCTTCTGTCCCTCTCTCATTTTCTTCTTCTTCTGGAGTCCCAATTATTCTAATATTTTTCTTTATGGCATCACTTATCTCTTGAATTCTCCCTTTATGGCCCAGTAGTTGTTTGTCTCTCTTTTGTTCATCTTCTTTACTCTCCATCATTTGGTCTTCTATATCACTAATTCTTTCTTCTGCCTCATTTATCCTAGCAGTAAGAGCCTCCATTTCTGATTGCACCTCATTAATAGCTCTTTGATTTCAACTTGGTTATATTTTAGTTTTTTTATTTCTCCAGAAAGGTATTTTATTTCTCCTGAAGGGGCTTCTCTTACATCTTCCATGCCTTTTTTGAGAGCAGCTAGAACTTTGAGAATCATCGTTCTGAACTCTAGTTCTGACATAGTACCACTGTCATGTTGATTAGGTCTCTAGCCATTGGTACTGCCTCTTGTTTTTTTCGTGGTGAGTTTTTCCACCTTGTCATTTTATCCAGATAAGAATATATGAATGAGTGAATAAAATACTAAAAGTGTGGCAAAGCCCCCAGAAAAATGTATGTCAACCAATCAGAAGAGATCCAATACTGGGGGAGATGAGAGGTGAAAAAATTATATATATACACACACACACACACACACACACACACATATATATATTAGACTGGTGAATAGTACAGAGCCACCCACTTGATTTTGGGTATATTTTGGTCTCTTAGAAGAAATTAACCTCCCAAAATTTTAAAGAAAGAAAAACTTATATATGTACAAAAATAAGGTTAAACATGAGGAAGGGATGGAATATGACTGTAAAGATGAAAATTTAAAAAATTTCTGAAAAAGGAATTGATAAGATAAGGTGGTTGGGAAAAGAAAAAAGAAAAGAGGAGGGAATGTGCTCAGGCTGGATACTAGAACAAAGCCACGTGCTAGATTAGGGTATTTTTTGATCTACTAGAAGAAATTGTATCCCCAAATTTTTTAGAAAAAAATGTGTATACTATAATAAGGTTAAATACAATGAAGGGATAAAATATGAGTATAACAATGAAGGTTTAAAAATATTTTTTTTAGAATTTTATTGTTAAGATAAACTAGTAAAAAATGCTAAAAGAGGAGAGAGGAAAATTTAAAAAATAGAATAAGAAAGAAATAAAATTTAAAAAAATTTAACTTTGCAACACTAAAGGGCATGCTGAAAAAGCCATGCATGAGTTCCACTGTTCTCCTTGATCCATGAACTTGGTCTTTACTGGATGTTCTTGCTGATCTTCTGCAGGAGGGACCTGTTGCATTCTCAAATGTCTTTGCCTGAGGTGGAATTGCACCACCCTTGCCAGGGCCCAGGCTCAATAATCTGCTGAGGTTTGCTCTCGGAGCTTTTGTTCTCCAAGCACATTCTATTGAGCTTTGGAGGATGGGAATGAAAATCCAGGCTCCCAATCTCCAGCCCAGAGGAGCCAAGAGCTCAGGGCCCCACTCCTCAGTATGCCCTCAGAGAAAAGCAGGCAATCACTCCTGTCTTCCCTGGTCTCTGGCCACACTCCAAGCTCACCCTGCCTGTGACTGAGCATTTCTATCTCTGGCGCATGGCCCTGTTTGGAGTCTCCAATCCCAGAAGATTCCTGCTGTGCTGCTCTTCCCACAGCATGAAGGTGGGTCTCCCCTGATCTGACACTTGTGGGGTCCCTGTTCGAAGAACAGTGGACCAACTGTGCCTTGGCTTGGCTTAAGGTAACCCCGACCTGAAAGCTCAGTCTTTGGCTCCATCTCTGCAGCCTACTTCCCCACTCTGATACCTGCAAACTCTGCCACACTCAGACACCCCTGGTCTTTCTGTGACCCTGCAGGACCTGAGGCCACACTGTCCCCACGAGGGCTCCATTCCCACTTAGCTCCTGGAGTGATGTTCCTTAGTGGAGTAGACTTCTAAAAGTTCTGATTTTGTGCTCCACTGCTCTGCCACTTGTTGGGAGCTGGCCCCTCCCCCCCGCAGTCTGTTTTCCCGTCACTTCAGATTCACTTCTCTGCACATCCTACCTTTCAGAAAGTGGTAGATTTTCTGTTCCTAGAATTGCTGCTCTTCTTCTCTTCTATCTTCTGTTGAGTTTGTAGGTGTTTGGAATCCCTTATCTAGCTGAACTCCTGGGATCTGATGTCGTTTCAGTCTGCTATCTTCTGCCATCTTGTCTTCTGCCATCTTGTCTCTCTCTCCAACTGCAATGTGTATTCCTGGATACACTCTTAACCTGAATTTTTTTTCTATAGGAGACATTATTAGATCAATTGGAAAAATTTGAATAAGATCTGTAAGTTAGAAAATAATATTGCATTAATGTTAAATTTTTCCTTATTTTTATAATCATTTTATGGATATGTAAAGAAAAAGTCCATGGCCTTTGTTTTTAGGAAATACACACCAAATTATTACACACACACATGCACACACAGAGACAGAACACCAACATATTCAACATTGGGAAATTCCATGGAAGGCATACAGGGCTTTTTTAGATTATTTTTGTTATTTTCTAAACATTTAAAAATACTTCAAAATAAAAGTTGGAAAAGAACTGTTGATTGAAGAGTTTTTAGTAAGGAGAAAAAAAACATGGACAAGGTTAAAGGTAACTAATAAGGGATCATGAAGCATCCAGAGTTGCAACTGGAATGGAGTTGCCACCCACCTTAGGTCTGAAAAAACAAGTTGATTGCACAGTTGCCACAACCCAGAAAAACCTGCAGCTATAAGAGAGCTAGTTTAGTAAGAGCTTCCAGCCTAACAGTAAAGAATTCAGGGAAATGAATACTCTTCTTTTCTTCTTATCTCTATATTAGTTTGGGTCCTCTAAAAGGGAGACGCTAAGATGAAATTAGTCATGCAGTAGATTTATTGGGGCAAATGCCTATGCAAGAAAATAGAGAGGGAACAGGAGGAGGCTGTGAGAGTTGTCAGACTACCTTCTAACCCTTATAAAGAGAGGTGAGGAAGGACTATTTGGTAGGACAAGACAGACTCTGGTGCAGTTCAAATAAAGTTTTAAAAAAGCCACTAGGAAGTTCTCAAGCCAAACCCATCCATCAGAGACATCCTAGGTCTGGTAGGAATGGACTTCTCTTAGTTTCTCTACTATCCTCAATAACTGCCTGGAGGAAGCCCATGGGAAGTGTGCCCTTGACAAAGATGCAGTGATGCATTTCAGAATGCAACAAATGAGGATGTTAGTTAATTCCTCCTCTGCATTTGAAGATCTGAGAAGCGCATTTTTATGGATCTTGTACTCTCTGTTGTCCAACCAGTTGAGAGCTAGAGGACAAATAGTTCAGGTTAATATGGTTTATAAAGGTCTACTTTCCTAAAGAAGGTTGGGAACAGTTGGAATAGGATAGAACTGAGGGGATCTGAAGTTCAGCAGAGCCCATAAGTCATAAAAGAATTTTTCAGATAGATGTAGGGCCCCTGAAGACAGTCTAAGTAGCTGTCCTTAGAGGTTGAGTACAGTTAAGAGGTCAGGCAAGGTACAACCAACCAGACAATTGAGATCTGAAAAAGAAAGAAGAAAAATTGCCCAATTCTTGGTGGTGATGAAGTTTATGGGGAAGGAAAGGGGACAAAGCTTCCAAGTGTGAGATGGCTGACATTTAAGAAAATGGCTGCATATAAAAAATTTTAAAGTAATAAAGAGTTAAGATTTGTGACACTAAGAACCCAAGTGTAGTCAGCTTACTTGATTAAGCCAGACTGCAAAGCAATAGATTGTCCTCCCTCAGAGAACTGTGGAAACTGTAATGGAAGATGGGCCAGTGAGCCTTCATAGTTGAGCATATTCTAAACCTTTTAGCATTTATTTTGCTAAAGGGACTAGCTTAAAACACTGGCATCCTTGGGGTAATAAGAGGAAATAGCAATAGTGAATTGATTATAATCCAAGTGCTCCCTGACCCTGTGGTTCCTGGTTCCTTCACCAACTCTGGATAGCTTGTCTGATGTGGGAACAATTCAAGACCAAGGCTGAGTCCTTCAAAAATTTCTCTAAAAATTTTTGACAGTGATTGACTAATTTAAGTGCAAAAAATATTTACATCTTGTATTATGCTCAAATACAAACAATAGTCTTGACCTCCACTGGCAGAGACTTTTTAGGACTTTTTCCATTTTTCACATAAGAGTGTGAAGGAGAAGGAAAATGAGTAGGTAAGGTAAATGGTAAAGCAGTTGGTAAATTAAGTTTTTGAATCTTATACTACTACTTCTTTAGGAAGGTCATGATGGGTCACTGAGGGACAGAATATAATAGTTGGGGAAAGACTAAAAGAGAGAAAGGGGAGTAACTGATTTGTGCAGTAAAATATACCTAAATAGTGTTGGGGAGGAAATTTTTTCCTTTATCCTTCTAGATTCTTTGGTAAATTGATAATAAGACAGGTTAACAGGAATAAAACAATTGAATCACATATGTACAGGATCCTCATGAGAATATAAGACCCAAGGGCAAGTCAGGCAATTGAGACTTATGTGCCATCCTGAGCTAAATAATGGGATAGAGACCTGGGGCTTTGAAGGGAAGGAGGGAGTGATTCTCAGGACATTAAGAGTGAGCAGATATTTTCCCATTTGTGACAACATGGATGGACCTAGAGGACATTATGCTAAGTGAAATAAATCAGACAGAGAAAGATAAATACCATGATTTCACATGTATGTGGAATCTAAAAAACAAAACAAATAAACAAAAAGCAGAAACAGACCCATAAATACAAAGAATAAACTGATTGTTACTAGAGGGAGAAGGGTGGGAGGATGAGCAAAACAGGTGAAGGGGGGGGTTACAGATTTTCAGTTATGAAATGAGAAAGTCATGGGATAAAAGGTATAGCATAGGGGATATAGTCAATAATATTAAAATAGTATTGTATGGGAACAGATGGTTAGCTACACTTAACGGTAGGAATAGTATATTGTATAGACTTGTTGAATCACTGTGTTACACACCTGAAACTAATGTAACATTGTGTGTCAACCATACTTTAATTAAAAAAATAAAAAAGAACAGATGTTTGGTAATGAGATATTTACCCTGTCAGACAGATAGGACATTCAGATCAAAGTTGTCTCTGGTAATAGCTCCCTCTCTGAGCCAGGCCCCCTATCTATGTTCTTTTAGGTAGTTAAGGGAGAGGTAGAAGTTATCTTGACTCTGCTGGGTTTTGATTTGCCTTCAGCTCAAAATAATCCATCTGCGGATGTAGCATATTTTGGGATCATGTATTTTACTCCCCTTTAATAGCAGGAGGTGCAAGTTGAAAGAGGAAAAGGAAAAGAACAGCACATCAGATGCTGAAAGCTCTTTTCTTCTATAGTAGAAACTGTAAAATAGTGTTTCCAAATTCTGCTCCTTCCTATTAAAGAAAGAAATATAAATGTAAACCCTCAGTCACTTCAGTCTTGGTACTACTATAGTGATGTATTTTCTAGTTCCTAAGGTTTTCTATTTGTGATTTTGGGGGAAAGGTAGGGAAGTAAGCATTTCTTTTATAACAAATTTTATGGTATTTCAGTAATTAATACCAGTTTGAGAATTAGTACCATTTTGGCAGCTCTTTCATTAATGACAAAGGATTATCCAGTAAATATTTTCTAAGATTTATAACAGATGGAATTGCAAAATATTAAAATAATTTAGTGTCCTAACAAAAATACCTATGAAAATTTACAGCTTTGATGTCCTGTGACACTTTTTTGGAGGACAGAGTGTAATATAACACACATGCTTCTTATTATAATACTTATTTTAGATTTGTTTAGCAAAATTCCTAACCGTAATTTCTCTTAGATGAGGACTTCACTGAACTCAATTATATGCACAGATGGCTTTTCCAATAGGTTGCCTTTTTATTCTAGATGTTGCAATATTTGCTTATCTTCTGGTTTACCAGTTAATCAAGGGTTTCTGATAGTGGTACTTGGCCACTTAATCCACTTAGCCCAGAGCATAGTGGCTGACAATCAATGATTCTTGTTGAATGAATGACAGTGTAAGTGATTATAGAGAGTAAATAATATGCTGGAACCTATTGTATTATTAGAAAATAAAAGTTTTAAAATATTTTATATGGCTGGATTGTAATCTTTTAAAAGCATTTTCTATACATAGTGTCTCATTATAATTACAATTCTATTTTTATTTGTTGTGTTTTTTAGTTTTATACACTTTTTAGTTTTTTTATTGAAATATTTTTTAGTATTTATGCAGTTGCAATATTTACTTGAATACTTCAACCTGTTAAAAGAAAGGCTGACAGGTCAAGAATCAAGGAGTTTCTCTGATTTAATATTTTAATGACAAATAATGATGTTTTAACTGTAATTATGGTTTTATATTGTTGTGTATACATTATCAAATAAAACAATGGGGTTTTGTAGGAGCCAGTACCATGGTAGTTATTATTTAAATGGTAAATGGTTGAGTTTTTTCCTTTAGGATTTTAAATCAGTTGAGTTACTTTCATCAGCCAAACAAATGGTCTAGTGTGTAAAAATAAAGTTCGAATTTGTTCTTTGTTTTTATTGATGAATTAATCATCAGCTGATTCTTTGACCTTTGAATTTGAACTTTGTAATTCTGTGCGGTCTTAAAATCTCCATTTCTGGCATAATCTCATGACTAAAATATTGTGAAATTCTCGGGTACAGAACATTCAGCTCTTTTGAACCATTATATTAGGAAGAAAATGTAAAATGTTAATCGTACTTATTAATAGGTGTTAATAGGTATTAATATAGCAGTGTGATTACTATAACTCAAGGTATTATTTAATGTTGATATCACTGCCATTTAAAAAATATTATGCATGAACTATTCCCAAGCTTTATTACCATGCTTTTAACTACACAAATGATTTTAAACAGATATTATATTTATTTCCTGTGTTTTTATGGCCTTTAAATCAAAACTGATGATATTGACCAGTAGGACAATCTAAAATATTTGAAAATATTGATTTGGCAGAATGAAGTATATTGATGTACAAATATATATATATTTGTACATCATATATATGATGTACATATATATATATATCATTTTATATATATATATATATATATATATATATATGAAGAAAAAGTCTCCAGAAAAAAATTGGTATAGACTTTTTTTTTCTGTAAAATGAACTAACTTTTTATTGACTTTGGGAACAAAAATTAAATAAATCATTGAGTCAATATAGGAAAAGCTTCTTAAACTGGTCTGTACATCTCTAAATCAAGGGGAATTAACCTTTGCTTAGCCCCTGCTCTGTGACACAAATTACACTGAGTTATTTGTCTACTTTGTGAATCTTTCTATTTTGGTTCAATTTTGGTGAGCATTTGTAGATAATTCATAGCTCTAAGACATTGTCCAAAAGTTATATCCACTATTTTATATAGATAAAATAATTTCATGTTTTAGTTAGCTATAGAGCATAAACTAAACTTAGATGGCATAAGCCACTTGAACAGATAATTTTATGTAAAGATAAAGACTTTTTTTTAAATATAAGTTTTTTTTCTTTCTTTATCTGGATTGTATGAAAACTAGAAGTCTATGGATTAAATTTTTGAGGTCAACTTTCCTGCATCTGTTTAGCTTTAAACTGAAGTAGATTAAAAAGAAAGGGATGCTAATATTTACAAACAGGAGGGGACGCCTGGATGGCTCAGTTGGTTAAGCAGCTGCCTTCTGCTCAGGTCATGATCCCAGCATCCTGGGATCGAGTCCCACATCGGGCTCCTTGCTCAGCAGGGAGCCTGCTTCTCCCTCTGCCTCTGCCTGCCTCTCTGTCTGCTTGTGCTTGCTCTCGCTCTCGCTCTCTCTCTCTGACAAATACAAACAAGATTACATCTTCTAGACATCCAACAGTGAATAGGTACCTCATAATCTCATAATAACTAGATTTATGATTATTTATATAAACATGGGAACATTCAGAGAGAATTTTGTTAATTAATGTTAAGTAAACCATTTGAAATGTGAATGTATCTAGTGTAGTAAATTTGTCTGATCTACTTTTTTGTATTTCTCAAGAAAACATATATTTATTTTTAGATGCTGCCATAAATAAATTTCTCTTGAGACTGTTTGATTCCTTCAGCAGAAGTTTAACGTGACAGCACAAGTGAATGTACTGGTCATAGAACTTGGTCCGTAACAGACACCCTCTGTTAATTAAAAAAAACAAAACACCCAGATTCTATTTGGTACATATTGCATCTTTTTATAAAAGATGGTAGATTTTATAAAACATGGTATCTTCCATGTTTATCTCTTCTGGTATGTCACTCTAGCCATGAATTTTCATCTCCAATATTGTAAGCCAGTCTTTTACATTTTCTCTTCTCAGTTTAAAAATGTGCTTATGGAGGGTGCCTGGGTGGCTCAGTGGGTTAAAGCCTCTGCCTTCAGCTCGGGTCATGATCCCAGGTTCTGGGATCGAGCCCTACATCGAGCTCTCTGCTCAGCAGGAAGCCTGCTTCCTCCTCTCTTTCTTTCTGCTTCTCTGCCTACTTGTGATCTCTGTCTGTCAAAAAATTAATAAAATCTTAAAAAAAATGTGCTTATGGGGGTGCCTGGGTGGCTCAGTCAGTTAAGTATCTGTCTGCCTTCGGCTCAGGTCATGATCTCAGGGTCCTGGGGTCAAGCCTCACATCAGGATCCCTGCTCAGGGGGAAGCCTGCTTCTCTCTCTCCCACTCCCCCTGCTTGTGTTCCCTCTCTCACTGTGTCTCTCTCTATCAAATAAATAAATAAATAAAAATCTTTAAAAAAAATAAAAATGTGCTTATGTCTCCACTATTCTTAATATACACTGTAGTCTTTCTCTAACCCTGCCTTTCTCTTGAATTGATATTTCTTTTTCTTTAAGATTTTGTTTGTTTATTTTAGAGAAAGAAACAGAGTGAGAGAACATGGTGGGGGAGGGGCAGAGTGAGAGAGAGAAAGAGTCTTAAGCAGACTCTGCTGAACACAGAGCCCCATGCAGGGTTTCATCTCCACCTTGAGATCACAACCTGAGCCAAAACCAGGAGTTGGATGCTTAACTGACTGCACCACTCAGGCACTCCTAATATTTGTTTCTTTTCTGTAATTTGCGACTTCTTCATCATCAACCTGTTCTTTGTCAACCATTTCTTTTTTAGGCTTACAAATTGGCTTTGACCACCACTGCCTGGTGGAAATGCTCTCCTTTTTTCATCTTCTTATGCTTGACTTCTTTGAAGTCTTTGAAACTAATGAGAATTTACTTCTGAATGTTCTAGACTTACTCAGTCTCTATGACATCATGTTCCATGCTTTGACTCTATTTGCTCCCCATTCTCTTTTGCTGGCTCTTACTTCACCACTTTATAGGGTAACTAGTCATTATTATTTATTTTTTTTCTGGGAACTATCCCACATTTAGCACCAAAAGTCCCCTATCCCAGGAAACCCCTTAGTCCCGAGCAAACCAAGGTTGGTCACCCAAAACTTGGCCCTTAAATGTTGTCACTTCCCTAGACATCTGTCCCTAGTTCTCATCTCTTCTTAGAAGAAATCCTTGTGTTTTTGTAAAAGTTTCACCTATTTACTATATATCAGTGATGACCAATTCTATGTCCCAGCCATAAGTACTCTACCAAACCCCAACAGTCTGAGAAAAAGACATGGGCTCTGGGCTGAACTTCAAACATCCAAACCATATTAGCTTTAAGTATGGAGCCTTATATAATTTACTTAACATCTCCACATCATAGTTTACTAACTTGTGAATGAGGATAATGCTTAGTTTAGAGGGTTGTTGTGGGGATTAAAACTAAAAAATTGAAAGTTCTCAGTGCAGGGCTGGTATAAAGAGGCATGAAATAATTTGCAGCTATTTTTCTTTATTATTATTGGAGTTATATTTGAATCCAGTGTTTTTTGGCATTTTTTTCTACCCCAATTCTTTTGAAAGATATAAAGGTACTCCAGTCAGGGTGCCTGGGTGGCTCAGTTGGGTAAGGGTCTGCCTTCGGCTCAGGTCATGATCCCAGGGTCCAGAGATCGAGTCCCAAGTCAGGCTCCCTGCTCAGCCAAGAGCCTGCTTCTCCCTCTCCCTCTGCTGCTTCTGCTCTCCTCTCTCTCCGTCAAATAAATAAATAAAATATTTTTTAAAAAGTAAAATAAAAATACTCTAGTCAGTACACTGGCTCACTATGGGCAGGAATTTTTTTTTTAAGATTTTATTTATTTATTTGACAGAGATTACAGGTAGGCAGAAAGGCAGTCAGAGAGAGAGAGGAGGAAGCAGGCTCCCTGCTGAGCAGAGAGCCTGATGCGGGGGCCTAATCCCAGGACCCAGGGATCACGACCTGAGCCGAAGGCAGAGGCTTTAACCCACTGAGCCACCCAGGAGTCCCTGGGCAGGAATTTTTAATGAGTAAAAAGGAAAGACACGTCTAACTTAGAAAAAAGGCACCAGGTGACCCTGGCATTCAAGCTCTTGGGAAGTCAGTGTCCATCTCCTCTCTCCACATGCCTCTGTTCTAGCAAGTTCAAAAGACTTTGTTATTTACAAATGTAAATTTAAACATAATTCAAAGTAAAATAACATTTTATTATATCTTCCTTACATTTCTGAATTTTTAAAAATTTTTTATTATTGTGTTCAATTAGCCAACATGTAAGTACATCCTTAGTTTTTGATGTAGTGTTCAACGAGTCATTATCTTTTATCCCATTCAGACAATGTGCTTATCAGTCACCTAACACCCATTAATTAAATCCAGCCTGTTTTAGCTAGAGTAGTGGTATTAGTACTAGTTATTAAAACTTACAACTTGGTTGTAGCTCCTAAAGTTTAGGGCGCATCAGAATCATTTGGAGGTTGTGTTAAAATGCAGGGTCCCCTGACCAGGATTTCTGATTCAATAGTCTGGGGTGAAGCCTGAAGATGAACATTTCTCATATGTTCCTAGGTATTGCTGGCCCAGGGACTATACTTTGAAAACTTTTCTAGTATATAGCATGACAGTTTAATTTAATTTTAACTTAAAGTATTTGAAGTTTTCTTCCCCTCTTCTTTTCCTCTTCTTCTTTTGGCTTTTTTGTTTTTGTTTATTTGTTTTTTTAACCTGGAAATCTGATTTCTCTCCCTCATATATATTTAGGTCATTGTTAGACAGAGTAACGGCAGTCCCAAAGCCGTCCGTGGATTTCCATTTTACCTAGGATTATTGACTATGTCTTCCTGGCACCAAGACATCCAGCCGGGTAAAATAAGATGAAACATTGTAGTTTTCCCTGTGATCCAAATGGTTGATTTTTGGAAGCTCAGCGTTACTAATGGGAATTTTTGTTTTTCTCCTTGCTTTTCTGCCTGTGGACTGTGAATTGTTTTTTAAAAAAATACTTCACAGCAGAACAGTGTGGGGAACGTGTGTGATCATCAAATGCGGAACATAGAGCATTTTAACCTAATGAGAGCTTTCACTTCCCAGGGTGACCTGTTTGTACTCTGTGCCAAAAGACCTCTAAGAGGTCCACAGCTGCTTTCATTTTGTCATTTCAGACTTGAAGTGTAGCCCCTGAGGCAGCTGCAGAACCCCCCACCACCTGCTCTGTATATACTCAGGAAAGGGGCTCTTTAATCTCTGGGCTTGAGAAAAATGTTTATTAAGGAAAGAAATGGGGCCACAGAATTCCTGGGGTGAGCCTCAGGAACACAGCAGGTGGTGGCCAAAAAGCCATGACAAAATTAAGGAAAAGGATTCAGATTCTTTTCAAGGCTATGCGTGATTAGCAAAGTACATGTGGGTTACAGCTGTCCCTTAGAGAAGACCACATGTTTCATCTCCAAGAATGAAGGGCAGCTTTCCATCTAATGAACTTGGAAGGGTCTCTTGGCAGGTTGTTTTGTTATAAATAGGTATCTCCAGTTATACTTTGTTTTTATTCTTTTCTAAAACCAACTCTATTCAGGCAAGCAATTCTGAATGCTCTTCTAAAGTTTGCAATAGGAAATGAGATTTCTTTTCTTCCTTTCTTTTTTTCTTGTTTTAATTAAATGTGGTCTTTATTAACTCTTGGACAAAGCCTCTCTTTCTGTTGCATCAATTTCAAGAAGCCCTGCTGGTGGTTATGGCTGTCTGTCATTCTACTTCCAAAGTAAACTCACTAGGTATTGAAGGAGAGGCAGAAAATATGCAAACAAAGGTCAATACTAAAGACTAATGATAGCAGCAATAGCAGGTTCTTTAAAAACTTTAAAAATTACCAACAACACTGGAAGTTTTTAGGGATGATTGGCTAGAGAAAAGTCAACTAACAGTCTCACTTCAATATAGGCTCATCCTGGACCCCCAGCAACTATGGAATTATCAGTGATGTGCATGAGAGATTAGGGGAACTTGATTTTCTTTCATCTAAATCAGCATCCTGGTTTTTTTTCCTCCTTCCTGTAGGTATTTCATGTGTTTGTATTCTGTGTATGTTATCTTCTGGGTACCAGGTAATTGAAGTGAAATAAACATATCCAGTTCCTCTAAGTATAAAGTGCTATTGTATTCACTTTTCAGGGCATATGCTAAGCAAGTGTTCTTAACATTGATTTGTTTGCATCCATAAACCTGCCAATGGAAACGACTCAGTGGCAAAATTCTTTCTTACTTATT
The DNA here is from genome assembly GCA_003697995.1 of Taxidea taxus jeffersonii. Lineage (NCBI taxonomy): Eukaryota > Metazoa > Chordata > Mammalia > Carnivora > Mustelidae > Taxidea > Taxidea taxus. The sequence continues at coordinate 42,747 of ML104090.1, forward strand.
TTACTTCCTTCTTTTCACAGATGAAGGCACAGATCAAAATAGTTTGCTATGTTATCCAAAAGTTAAAGAAAAAAAAAACTAAACAAAAACCAAGCTGACTCTTTCAGATAACCTTTATATTGTTTGCTGTATTTCTGCCTTGAAAAGAAGGTATATGGAAATTATGTGTTAAATACTACAAAACATTTGGTCAGATATTGGAACCTTCCTTGCTCAATATAACCTATTTATAGTCAGTACCAAATGCCTCTCAGGAGAACTATAGCTACTTGCATTTTGCTGTTTTAGACACAAACTATAGGTGCTGTAGCTGCTTTGGGTGCCCTCTTCCATAACTGCATGTTTCTTTCTCTCCCACTTCACAGGTTCCTCTGTCCACACCACATGCCCAGGGCCTTCATAATGACTGACAGCTCCCCAAACCCATTATGCCCCAAACTGATTGAAACCTTGGACCCGAAACACCCTTCCCCTCTTTCTTCATGTGATTAACTTTTACTGATCCTTCAAAATGTAGCTTGAATATCACCTGCTCTAGGAAGCGTTCCTTGATCTGTCACCTCCCTGGCTCTCAAGTTGTATGGTTCCTCCTATATGCTTGCATAGGACACTAGGTTGTATTTTGCAATAACTTGTATTATCTGTTTGCCTTTTCCTTTTCTTTCTTTTTTTTTTAAAAGATTTTATTTATTTATTTGTTAGAGAGAGAGAGAGAGAGAGAGGGAGAGAGCACAGGCAGACAGAGTGGCAGGCAGAGGCAGAGGGAGAAGCAGGCTCCCTGCTGAGCAAGGAGCCCGATGCAGGACTCGATTCCAGGACGCTAGGATCATGACCTGAGCCAAAGGCAGCTGCTTTAACCAACTGAGCCACCCAGGCGTCCCTGCCTTTTCCTTTTCTAACCAGTTCTGGAATTCTTTGGTGAGAAAAAGTGTGTTTTACTGATTTCCCTGTCCTTCATTACCATAGTGTTGAGTACCTGAATAAAAGTGCTGTCAAGTGAAAACTGAATGAGTAACTTTAAGCAGATGTGTAAGGTATAATTGAAGAGTAGTATATTATGCTAATGCCAGGAGCCCTTTCAAATAAACTCAAAATGTGTGTGGCTCACCACAATAGAAGTCTATTTCTTATTCACATAACAGTCTGAGGTGGTATTATTGGTCGGTGGGACCAGAAAATCTTCATGGGATCCATCAGTAACTGAGGCTCACAGAGGCTCCACCATCTTTGATACCTGACTTCCAACCACTTCGGTAACTCTGGCCTGGTTGGCCAGGAGAGTGAAAGAGCTATGAGAATTGCTCCAAAGAGCAGAACGCACACATGTGAGAGGAGCTTCTGGGCCAGGCCAGAAGGGGCACACGTCACTTTCACACACATTCCACTGCCTAGAGCTCAGTCTCTTGGGAGCACAGACCTCTTCCAGGGCTAACATTCTAGTACATGAATTTAACAAAATGTCAATGTGACTCCTTTTCATACTGGGCCAGCCTTTAATTAAATTTCTATAAAACCATGAAATTGCTAGTTTCTAAATGTTTTACTTTACATCTTCAAAAATAAAGCTGCTTTTGGTCAATTATGAAACACTTTTCAAACACTTAAATCATAACAAAAGATAACTCAAAATGCATTTTATCTGTCTGATTCCCACCATATGTCTCCCTGTTCTGTTCTGGATTTTTTTTTTTGTCCAGTGTGTGTGTGTGTGTGTGTGTGTGTGTGTGTGTGTGTGTGTGTGTTTGTGTGTGTGAGGAGAGGTGTGGGGAGAGAAGAAGAGAGAGAGCGAGTGCGAGAGACATAGAAAAAATACTTTTTTTTTCATTAACCTATCTATTCATTAACCTATGTATTCATTCCTATTAGGTAATTAGGTACCAGATGCCTTGTTCAGTGATAAGAATGCAAAATGAGGGGGCGCCTGGGTGGCTCAGTGGGTTAAAGCCTCTGCCTTCAGCTCAGGTCATGATCCCAGGGTCCTGGGATCGAGCCCCGCATCGGGCTTTCTGCGCAGCAGGGAGCCTGCTTCCCCTCTCTCTCTGCCTGCCTCTCTGCCTACTTGTGATCTCTGTCTGTCAAATAAATAAAATCTTTAAAAAAAAAAAGAATGCAAAATGAGTAAGACATAGTATATATTTTCAAGGTTCTTATAGTTGTGGCATGCACATAGAAAATTATGAATCAGTGTCATAGGCAAACTTCTCTTTTTGTTTTTCATTTCATTTAATATTTTGACTTCTTTTCTCATATCCATTTTTTCCCAAAATTGAACTTCAAAACCTCTGATCTTGTGCAATTATAGATCTTTTAAAATTTTCTGTTTATATCATATGCAAAGAGTTTCATATATGCAGCCAATACTAGTGATTTGTGAGAACTATCGGATCGTAGGTATTTTTATATTTTATATTCTTTGGGGAGAATAAAACAGGCTTTTTAATGAGTCATTTTAGAAGCCTAGAATGTTAGATAATTGAGCAACATAAACACCACTAACCATCAAAGAAATGTAAATCAAAACCACAATGAGATTTCACCTCATATCTGTTAGAATAGCTATTATCAAGGGGCTCCCAGGTGGCTCAGTTGGTTGGGCTGCAGCCTTTGGCTCAGGTCATGATCTCAGGGTCCTGGTATTGAGGTCCATATCAGGCTCCCTGCTTAGCGGAAAGCCTGCTTCTCCCTCTCCCACTGCCCCTGCTGCGTTCCCTCTCTTGCTGTCCCTCTCTGTCAAATAAATAAATAAAACCTTAAAAAAAATAGCTATTATCAAGAAGACAAGAAATGAAAAGTACTGGCAAAGATGTGGAGAACATGGAAGCCATGTACACTATTGGTGTAATGTAAACTGATTCATCCACTATGCAAAAAATACAGAGGTTCCTAAAAAATTACAAATAGAACTACCATATGATCTAGCAGTCCCACTTCTGGGTATGTATCCAAAGGAATGAAAACAGGATTTTTAAGGGATCCCTGTACTTCTGTTTATTGCAGCATTATTCACAATAGCCAAATTTTGGAAAAAAAATATATATTTGGAATTTGGAATATATATATATGTATATATATATATTTGGAATTTGGATTTGGAAACAAATATATGTATATATATGTATATATATATATATTTCAGTCACAAGAAAGGAGGACATGGACATCCTGTCATGTGTGACAACATGGATGAAACTTGAGAACATTATGTTAAGTGAGATAAGTCAGACAGAGAAAGACAAGTACTCTGATATCACATTCTGTGTAATCTAAAAGTGCCAAATTCATAAAAACAGACTAAAATGGTTATTATCATGGGTATAGAACAAATGTTGTTTAAAGATACAAGCTTACAAGGAGTAGTAAATAGGCCTTAGAGATCTAATGCACAACATGGGTAATATAGAAAGCAGTATTGTACTATGATCAACAAACTTGCAAATAAACTACTAATTGTTCTATCCACTTAAAAAAAGGATGAGTATGTAATGTGACAGAGGTCCTAATAATCTCAACAATGGCTGTGATATTATGATATATGAACATAACAAATTAACATGTTGTACACCTTAAATTTCCATGTTATATATCGAATATATTCTTTAAAAAAGAATATATTCATTATATTCACATGAAACATAGAATTTTCAAGTAATTTTGAGAAAATAAAACCTTTTTTCCCTTAAATTTGAAAGGAATCACTTTAAAAAGAAACTTCACTGTTACTCATCTTATATTACCTCTCATATGTTTTTTTCTTATATCACAAGATAATTCTTTTAGTAAAACAATCTATACTTATCTTTTTCTATGCCAGTTTCAGTAGATGGGTCTAGGTGGAAAAAAAATGAATAGTAATTTGTTTCAAGTAGGTTCTGGGAAAGGTGAAACATTTTCACCTTTGATGAGAAAGGTGAAACATTTTCCCCCCAGATATGTGCATATAATGTAAATTCAAATCAAGCAATGTAAAATAAAATATTACACTAAATGTTGACTAAATATTTTACACAAGTATGTTTTGTCTCAGCACTGAGATTGTAAGCTTCTTGAGAATTGAAATCAACATTTTCTTTTTCAATTCTATCACTGTATGTCTTATAATTAGTGATTATTATATCATGTATTCATTCTCTCATATGGTATATGCGGCTAGCAATTTTGCTTTTTTACTTTCTTTTTATATTTGTATTTTTAAGGTTTTTGCTAATAATTGTAACAGTATTTATCGTATAGTTGTGTTTACTGTATATTCAAAGAAGTCAGTGAGAAAGCAGAGCAAATTTGAATTTTCTTTATTTTTCTCAGAAGATTCTAGGATAAGTTAAAAATAATACATTGCTAGAACAGCTGTCAAAATATTAGGCACATCACTTAAAATATAGTAAATGGAAATATGCATATAAAGAAGTAAACCATTTTTAATCCTCACAAAAATGGAGGGGAAAAAGAGTCAGCCTTTGTAAAGGGTCTATGAGTCAGAAATTCCAAACTTCATCAAAGACTTAAAAAACAAAACAAGAAAAAGAAAGAAACCAGATGTACATTTGGGGCCCATCTATGGAAAGTATTATATTTTGTATGGTGCCAACAAAGGTACTAGAATAATAAAATGATTATTATGTTCAGTAGGACTCACAATGAAAGTGAGAAATTGCAGAACTGCTTAAGAAAGTACTTGTTCATTTTAAAACTCTCAGTTGAGGATAATTTTGCAGACATCCCTTGAATCCTTAATGAATACAATTAGATATCCTTAAAAGTTGCATTTTGCCATGTTGTGTCCACCTGATAGAGAATGGACATGAACCAAACAGCTGAATGTACAAACTAGGTTCCATGGTGGATTACAAGAAGAGTGCTGGCAAAAGTTTTCAAATTTGGGTAGACCACTAAAACAGCTAAGTTATAGAAGCCAGAATATCATTTTGTGGGGCACTGCTGCTGGTTACCTCTATCATTATCTCTATCAATCTATCTATCTATCTATCTATCTATCTATCATCTATCTATCTCAGATTAATTGATATATAGTTTACATACTTTAAAATAAACCTATTTTAAATGCACAGTTGTCTGAATTTTGTTCATGATATAGAGTTCTGTAATCACCACTAAAATCACCCTAAAAAGTTTCCTCATGTACCTCTACCATGTTCCTCTCCTGTGATCTTTGGCCATGGGCATCCAATGCTCCGATTTGCCATTTCAATTTTTTTTTCTCTAGCATTTCACTAAATGGATTTATGTAGTATTAACATCTTTTTTCATTTTAAAAGACTTTATTTATTTGTTTGACAGAGAGAGAGAGAGAGACAGCAAGAGAGGGAATACAAGCAGGAGGAGTGGGATAGGGAGAAGCAGGCTGCCTGCTGAGCAGGGAGCCCGATATGGGGCTTGATTCCAGGACCCTGAGATCATGACCTGAGCGGAAAGCAGAAGCTTAACAACTGAGCCACCCTGGCACCCCAGTATATAGTATTAACATCTTGAGTTTGACTTCTTTGTTTTAGCTTAATGGTTTCGGGTTTCCTCCATGTTGTATACATTAATATTTTGTTTCTTCTACTGTCAAGTAGTGTTCTATTATATGGTTATATCACAAATTGTTTATTCATTCACCAGTTGACAGGCCTTTGGATTATTTCTAGTTTTTGGCTATTAAGAGTAATGCTGCAGTGAACATTTATGTACAAGTCTTCATGTAGACCTGATTTCATTTGTCTTGGATATATATCCAGAAATAGAATTTCTGGGTCCTGGGGCACCTGGGTGGCTCAGTTGGTTAAGTTTCTGCTTTTGGCTCAGGTCATGATCTCAGGGTCCTGGGATCAAGCCCCGAGTTGGCTCCCTGCTTGGCAGGGAGGCTGTACCCTCCCTCTCCCTCTGCCTCTCCCCCTGCTTGTGCTCTCTCCCTCTCACTCTCTCTCTCTGTCAAATAAATAAAATCTTAAAAAAAAAAAAGAATTTCTGGGTCCTGCGATAAGTGTATATGAAACTTTGTAGGGCACTCTCATATTAATTTCCAAAAGTGGCAGTACCATTTTCCACTTTTGCTAACAATATGTGAGGATTAAAATAGCTCCTCATTTTCACCAATGCTTGATATGGGCAGTCTTTTAAATTTTAGCTGTTTTAGGGGTTGTATAGTGATGTATTATTGTGATTTTAATTTGCATTTTCCTGATATCTAGCAATGTTGAACATCTTTTTATATGCTTATTGTTTCTGCTCAAATCTTATGACTATTTTGTAATTGGGTTGTTTTCTTATAATTTTGTTGTAGTATTTTGTTAAAGATTCACTACATATAAGCTCCAGTGTGAGATATAGGTTTGCAAACACATTCTCCCAGTCAATGCCTTATCTTTTAATTTTCTTAAGTATGTCTTTTTTTTTTTTTTTAAAGATTTTATTTATTTATTTGACAGACAGATCACAAGTAGGCAGAGAGGCAGAGAGAGAGAGGAGGAAGCAGGCTGTCCGCAGAGCAGAGAGGCCGATGCGGGGCTCGATCCCACGACCCTGGGATCATGACCCGAGCCGAAGGCAGCGGCTTTAACCCACTGAGCCACCCAGGCGCCCCTCTTAAGTATGTCTTTCAAAGAAAAAATGATCTTAATTTTGATGTTAAAACTATGTTTCATAACATTTGATGCTATTGTATTTTTCAAATTTCAAATTTCAATTGTTTATTAGTATGTAGAAATCCATTTTTTGTATATTTATCTTTATCCTGGAAACTTACTAATATAACTTATGATGTTTAGTAGCTATGCATGTTTCATCATATTTTCTACGCAGATGATCATGTTGCCTGTAAATAAATACAGTTTTTCTTTTTTTTTTTTCCTGATCTGGATCCTTTTTGTTTCTTCTTTTCGTTTTATTGCTCCAGTGCAATGTTGAATGGAAATGGCCAATGCAAGCATCATTGTCTTGTTCTGGATCTTAAGGAGACATCATTCAGGCTTCGCTGTTAAATATATCAGTTATAGGTCTTTTTAGATGCCTTATTATGTTGAGGAGATTTCTTTTTATTCCTAGTTTATTGAGAGGTTTTTTATCGCCCCACAAATGAAGGTTAAATTTTGTCAAATGCTTTTTCTGCACCTATTGAGATAATCTTATAGTTCTTCTTTTGAAATGATTGTTAAACAAACTTTGCATTTCCAGGATAAACCTAATTTGTCATGGTATATTATGTAATATATATTTCTAGATTGGATTGGCTTAAGTTTTGTTGACATTGTTTGCATCTGTATTCCTGAGGAATATTTGTCTGTAATTTTCCTTTCTTGTGATGGCTTTCTCTGGTTTCATATCAGGGTAGAGTATGCTTCATAGAAAAAGTTGGGAAGTATTTCCTTCTCTTCAAGTTCCCCAAAGCGTTTATAGGGAATTGGCATTATTTCTTACATGAATAGTGGTAGGATTTCCCAGTGATGCAACAAGGCCTGGAGCTTTCTTTGTAGAAAAGTATTGACTACAAATTCAACTTTTTCAGTACTTATAGGAATATTGAATTTATCTAATTCTTCCTGGCTGAGTTAGATGTTGTATCTTCCAAGAAGTTTGTTTGTTTCATCTAATTGTCAAATTTATTGTCATAAAGTTGTTCTTAATATTCAATTCTTATCTCCTACTTTTATTTATTTATTTATTTTTAAGGATTTTATTTATTTATTTGACATACAGAGATCACAGGTTGGCAGAGAGGCAGGCAGAGACAGAGGGGGCAGCAGGCTGCCCTCTGAGCAGAGAGCCCAATGCGGGTCTTGATCCCAGGACTCTGGGATCATGACCTGAACTGAAGGCAGAGGCTTTAACCCACTAAGCCACCAAGCGCCCCTTATTTCCTACTTTTAATTAAACTTTTTGGGGCATAATTACAGTTCACATGCAGTTGTAAGAAATAATACAGAGAGAGCCCATGCACCCTTTTTCTAGCTTCCCCCACTGATAACATCTTGTAAAACTACAGTACCAGAGTATAGGACCAGGGTATATACCTGATAACCAGGAAGTGGACATTGATATAATGGAGATATAGAACATTTCTATCACAACAAGGATCCCTCCTGTTGCCCCCCCTTTTTTGCCCCAATTCACTTTCCTTCCCTAATTCTTAACCCCTGAAAGCCACTGATCTGTTCTCCATTTCTGTAGTTTTGGTATTATAAGTGTATATAAATAGAATCATTCAGTAAGTAATTTATTAAGATTAACCTTTTTTCATTCAGCATACTTCTCTGGAGGTTCATACAGATTGTTGCATGTATCAATAGGTTGTTCTTTTTTACTGCTAAGTAGTATACTATGGTATGGGTATACCACACTTTAACCATCCTTTCAAGATATCTGGATTGTTCCCAATAGTTGTCTATTATGAATAAAGCTGTTACAAACATTTGTGCACAAGTTCTTGTATGAGCACAAGTTTTCATTTTTCTGATGTGAATTTTGAGGTTGTATGGTAGTTGCATGTTTAGTTTTTTTTTTTTTAATGAAAAAAAATTTTTTTTGAGAGAGAGAGAGATTAAGAGAGGGAGAGAGAGCATGCACGCAAGATGAGAGGAGCAGAAGAACAGGGAGAAGGAGAGAAGCAGGCTCCCTGTTGGGCATGGAGCCCAATATGGGCATGCTCAGTCCCACAACCCATGAGATGGGTCCTGAACTGAAATCAAGAGTCAGACACTTAACTGACTGAGCCTCCCAGATGCCCCACATGTTTAGTTTTTAAAGAAACACCTATTTTTCGGAAGAGCTATATCGTTTTACATTCCCACTAGCAGTGTATGAGTGATATGGTTTCTCTATATGTTTGCCAACATTTGGCATTGTCATTGTTTTTTTTTTATTTTAGCAATTCTGATAGGTGTGTAGTGACATCTCATTATGGTTTTAATTTGCATTTCCTTGAGGGCTAATATCTTTTCATATGCTTATCTGCATCTGTATTTCATCTTCAGTGAAATGTCTGTTCAGGTCTTTTGCCCATTTCTAATTATATTCTTTTTTTTTCAACTGTTAAGTCTTGAGAATTTATTATATATTCTAGCTATTAGTCCTTTGTTGGGTATGTGTTTTGGAAATATTTTCTCCTTGTCCATAGCTTGCATTTTCATTCTTTGGTTAGGGATTTTTGCAGAGCAAAAGTATTTAATTTTGATGAAGTCCAGTTTATCAAATTTTCTTTTATGGACAGTGCTTTTGGTGTGAAGTCTAAAAACTCTTTACCTAATCCTAGATCTCAATTTTTTAAATTAGTTTCATTCTCTTACATTTTATATTTAAGTCAGTGATCCATTTTGACTTAATTTTTGTCCTAGATGTGAGCTATAGACCTATGTATATCTAGTTGACCCAGCAATATTTGAAGAAAAGGCTATCCTTATTCCATTGAGGGAGGCATATTTATGTAGGTCTGTTTCTGAGTTCTCTATTCTAGGGCATAGTTCTATGTATATATCCTTCTGTCAGTACCATATAGTTTTGATTATAGTAGCTATCTAAGTAATTTTAAAATTGGGTAGATTGATTCCACCCATTTTATCTTTCCTTTTTTCAAAAGTGTTTTAGCTATTCTAGATTTTATGCCCTCTCATGTAAACTTTAGAATTATCTTGTGTATATATACTGAAAAATCTTGCTGTTATTTTGATAAGATGTGTTAAAACTTTATGTCAATTTAATGAGAGCTGCCAAATTTACTATAATGTGCCTTCCAATCCACAAACACACCATATGTCTCTACTTATTTAGATCTTTAATTTTACCAATATTTTGTAGTTTTTAGCATAAAAGTCCTTTTTGTGCCTTGTTAGATTTATACCTAAATATTTTATTTTTTGAGCAATTTAGATGGTATTATATATAATTTTAGTGTTCATTCTAATATATAAAAATACAATTGATTTTTAATTTTTTTTTAAGATTTAATTTTTTTATTTGTTAGAGAGAGAGAGAGCGAGCACAGACAGACAGAGCGGCAGGCAGAGGGAGAAGCAGGCTCCCTGCTGAGCAAGGAGCCCGATGTGGGACTCGATCCCAGGACGCTGGGATCATGACCCGAGCCAAAGGCAGCTGCTTAACCAACTGAGCCACCCAGGCATCCCTGATTTTTAATTTTTATGTTGAATTCTGCAAACTCCTGAATTCATTTATCTGTTCTACATGTTATTTTGGTAGATTTCTTGGGATTTTATATGGAGATAATCATGTTATCAGCAAATAAGGAGTGTTCTATTTCTTCTTTACTGGTCTCTGTGCCTTTTATATTCTTTTATTATCTTACTGCATTGGCTAAAACTGCCAACCCTGAGTTGAATAAGAGTCATAGGAGCAGGTCATCCTTGGGTTGTTCTGAATCTTAGGGGAAAGCATTCAATCCTTTATCCTTAAGTATAATGTTAGTTGTGTCCTTTTTTATAGATATTCGTTATTGAGCTGAGGAACTTCAGAGTTCTTACTGTGAATAAGTGCAGAATTTTGTCAAATATTTTTCTGCACCAATTGATATAGTCATATGATTTTCTTTCATTGTTAGCCTGTTAGCATGGTATGTTACTCTGATTGATTTTTGAATATTGAATGAGATGCTTAAATAAATCCCACCGAGCCATGGTGTGTAATTCTTTTTATATGTTGCTAACTTCTTTTCTGTAATATTTTGTTAAGGATTTTTGCGTCTATATTTATGAGTGATGTTGGTCTGGAGTTTTCTTTTCCATATATTTTGTCTGGTTTTGGTATCAGGGCTATACAAGCTTCATAAAACATATTGGAAGTGTTTTCTTATATTCTATTTTCTGGAAGAGATTGTTTAGAATTAGTGTTACTTTTCTAAACATTTGGTCGAATTCTCTAGAGAAACTATGTAGTATGATTTTTTTTTCTGAGCGTTTTAAAATTATGAATTCAATTTCCTTAATCATTTTGGGAATATTCAGATTACTTATTTCATATTGGGTAAATTATGGCAGAGTGTGTTTTTTGAAGACTTGGTCCATTTCAATTAAGCTGACAAGTTTATGTGGGTAGAGTTATTCATAGTACTTCCTAATTACTCTTTTGATGTCCTCAGAGTCTATAATGATATCCCTGTTTCATTCTCATATTGGTAATTTCAGTCTTCTCATTTTCTTTCAGTCTTGCTGAAGGTTTGTGAATTTTATTGGTATTTCCAAAGAATCCAGCTCTTGTTCATTGATTTTCTTTATTTTTAAGTGTTTTTAATTTCAGTGTTGTCTGCTCTTGTCTTTATTATTTCCTTCTTTCTGCCTGTTTTGTTTCTTTTTTTATCTTTTGTAGGTTTTGAAGTCAGTGCTTAGATTTATTGATTTGTGATGTTTTCTCTTTTTAATATAAGAACTTAGTACGACATATCTTCTTCTCAGCACTGCTTTAGCTGTGTCTCACAGACATCGATATGTTGTGGTTTCCTTTTTATTCAGTTCAGTGTAATTTTAAAATTTCCTTTGAGATTTCATCTTTGGCACACAGGTTATTAGAAGTGTATGTTTAGTTTCCAACTGTTTGGAGATATTTCTGCTATTGATTTCTAGTTCGATTCCATTGTGGCTGCAGAGTACATTCTACATGATTTCAATTATTTTAAATTTGTTGAGGCCCATAGAAATGGTCTCTAGCCTGTGCACACTTAAAAAGAATGCTGTATAGAGTGTTATATAAATATCAATTTGATTCTGTTGATTAATGGTTTTGTTCAGTTCTTCTGAATCCTTTCTGATGCTGACTTTTTGTCAAGTTTTCTATTAATTTTTGAGAGAACTTTAATGATTTCTATTAATTTTAATAGTTGAAGTCTCCAACTATAATTGTGGAATTGTTTTTTAGTATTTTATTTACATATATTTTAGCTCTGTTGTTTGGAGCATGCACAGTAAGATTGCTTGTATTCTTGGTAGACTGATCCTTTTCTCAGCATGTAATGCCCTCTCTATCTCTGGTAAACTTAATTAAAAAAAATTTTTTTTGTTTTTATTTTTAGTAATCTCTACATCCAATGTGGGGCTTGAACTCATGACCCCAAGCTCAAGAGTCATGTGCTCTTCTGACTGAACCTGCAAAGTGCCCCTCTGGTAAACTTTTTGTGTTCTGAGTATACTTAATCTGATATTAATAGAGTCATTCTTGTTTTTATTTGAAAAATGTTTGTATGATATACTCTCTTCCATCCTTTTATTTTCAACCTGCCAATATCTTTATATTTGAAGTAAGTTTCTAATTAACAGCATATAGTTGAGTCATATTTTTAAATCCACTCCTCCCAATCTCTGTATTTTTATTGATATTTTGAGACTATTTATATTTAGTATAATTATTTATATGTTAGGCTTTTGTCTGCAATTTCAGTTCTGGTTTTCTGTTTGTTTGTTTGTTTTTCATTTCTCTGTTTTCTTTTTCCTACAATTCTGTGGGTTGCTTGATTATATTTTAAAATTCCATTTTTAATTATCTATGGTGTGCTTCAGTGTATCACCAATTTTTTTCTTCTGCCTTATAGTCAAGTTATTGTGTTGAAACTTAGTTATGGGTAGTGCTTCCAGGCTTCATGGGGAGGAATGAAGTGATTTATTGATGATATCTTCCATATATGATTAAAGGAATTGTGAAGGGAATTGGTAGCATTCTATATATGCTGTAGTCAATGAAAAATTAATATCATTTGGTTTGGCAGATACTTTAGTCACCTATCCAACAGCCATTCTTTTTTTTTTTTCCTATTGTCTTGCTGGCAGAACCCACTTCCCATAATAAAGAGTGATAATATCACATACTTGAATTTCCAATTAGCCTTGTACCTTGGAATGAGCTTGTGATTCAGTATTGGCTAAAAGAAGCTGAGAGTAAATATTCTGGATATTGTAGTAAAAAGACAGAAATATATGAAGAGATCCTCTCTGTGTTAGACATGTGATAATTAGATGCTTGGAGTTTTTATTGCTCCCATATTACCCTGATGGGAAGACTGAAATAATTGCAGACAAGGTAATTAAGAGCCCTAGATTTCTTGATATTGTCTTGAAGAATTGCTTGGAAGTGGCATCATCAACATGGTGGAATATGAGTTCTCTACTATCTTCCTCCAAAAGAGCACCCACAGAGAAGAGTGCTTTTGTGAAAGTCCAAGAGTCAGTTGAGAAGATACAGCACAATGTTAGAGGGGGGAAAAAAACCACAAGATTGGACATCTTAAAGAGAGTAAAAGGAACAGTTTTACTTTATCTGCATCATGCAGATAAAGGCATCCAAGGCAGCAAATCTCAGTCACAAAAGAGTTCTTGGCCTGTGACTTCTCTCATGGGGGAAAGTGAGAGCATGGGAGTGAGCACCCAGCTTCCCATTTATGCAGGATGCCAGCAAGAGACCTACTTCTTTCTTGCCCCAACTAGAAAACAAAAGGTTCTAAAGAATGGGGGAGAGGGAATGGCTGAAAGAATAGCAGCCAGGGCTCTTGGAGGGCATCAAAGATTATGGATCCTGCTGTTTCACAGATTCCATCAGGAAGACCATCCTAGAGCTTTTGCAGATGTCTCAACTGCAGATCTCTCCAGCTGGTCCACAGCACCCTCAGTGCTATGTGTGCCTCGTGCACATCTCCCTTTCACCCCATGGCTATCTCCCTTTCACCCCATGGCTATCTCCCTATACACTCCAAGGGCAGCAAGAGAGATCCTTTACAGGAAAAAAAATTCTAAAATTTATATGGAACCACAAAAGTCCCTGAATAGCCAAAGAAACTCTGAGAAGGAACAAAATTAGACATCATACTTTCTGATTTCAGTCTATAATATAAAGCTATAGGAATCCATACAGCATGGTACTGGCATAAAAATAGACACATAGACCAATGAAATAGAATCAAAAGTCCAGATATAAACCTATGAATATACAGTAAACTAATGTTTTACAAGGGATCCAAGAAGACTCAATGGGAAAATGATAGCCTCCTTAATAACTCCTTAATTATGGGAAAACTGGATATCACATGGAAAAGAATGAAATTGGAACCCCATCTTATACCACTCACAAAAGTTAACTTGAAATGAATGAAGGTCTTAAGTATAAGGCCTGAAACCATAATACTCCAAGAAGAAAACAGGGAAAAACTCCTTGTTATTGGTCTTGGCAATGATTTTTTAGATATGACAACAGAAGCACAAATCCAAAAATAAACAGATGGGGCTGCATCAAACTAAAAAGCTTCTGCACAGTAAAATAATCAACACAATGAAAACATAATTTACAGAATGGGAGAAAATATTTGTAAACCACATAGGCAATAATGGGTTAATATTAAAAATATACAAGGAATTCATACAACTCCATAACAAAAAATAATCCAATTAAAAGTGTGCAGAGGGCACAAATAGACATTTTTCTAAAGTAGACGTACAAATGGCTAACAGGCACATGAAAAATTGGTTAACTGAAAATCATCAGAGAAATGCAAATCCAAACTGCAATGAGATATCTCACATTTGTTTGAATGGTTACTATCAAAAAGGCAAGTGATAAAAAATGTTGATGAGAATGTAGAGAAAAGGAAACTCTTGTGCACTATTGGTGAGAATATAAATTGATTCAGCCACTATGGAAATCAGTATGGGTATTTTGCAGAAATTAAAAATAAAAACTACCATATAATCATGTAATTCCACTTCTTGGTATATATATATGGAGACAATGAAGTTACGAAGTGATGTCTACACTGCCCCTCCCCTATCCCACGTTTATTGCTGCATTACTCACAGTAGGAAATATATGGAGACAATCTGAGTGTTCATCAATGAATGAAAGTGTCCATATTTATATGATGGAATGTTATTTAGCCATAAAAAATAGGGTAACTTGGCCATTTGTGATACATGGATGAACCTTGAGAACATTATGCTAAGTGAAATGAGTCAGAAAAAGGAATAAATATACTAGATAATCTTAATTACATGTGGAATTTAGAAAAGCTGAACTCATAGAAACAGAGGGTAGAATAGTGGTTGCTAAGGACTGATGGGTGGGGGAAGTAAGGAGACATTGATTAAGAGTACACACTTCCAGTTATAAGATGAATAAATTCTGAGGATTTAACATGCAGCATGATATTATATATTGAAAGTTGCTAAGAGAATACATCTTAAATGTTCTCACACAAAAAGAAATAATTATGTGAGGTGATGATATGTTTACTAACCCTACTCTGGTAATCACTTCACTATATATATAGTAAAATTTTATATATATATGTACATATATACATATATGTATATGTACATATATATGTGTACATATATATATAAAATCATCACATTATATTTTTTTATTAAAGATTTTTATTTTATTTATTTGACAGACAGAGATCACAAGTAGTCAGAGAGGCAGGCAGAGAGAGAGAGGAGGAAGCAGGCTCCCCGCTGAGCAGAGAGCCCAATGCTGGGATCGATCCCAGGACCCTGGGATCATGACCTGAGCTGAAGGCAGAGGCTTTAACCCACTGAGCCACCCAGGTGCCCCATCACATTATATATCTTATACAATGTATATATTTATACAATGTTATATGTCAGTTATATTTCATAAAGCTGGAAAAATAATGTTATCTTCCTCCAGACTTCTGGCTATGTGGAAAAACCCCCACAATTGTTTAAGTTACTTTTTCTCAAATTTCAATGTGAATATGAATCTCTTGGGCATTTTTCTAAAATAAAGATTTGAATTCAGAAATTCTAAGGTAGGGCGTGAGAGTCTGCATTTATAACAAATGTTTCCAATGCTTTGTTTATGGACCATGCTTTGTGTAGTTAGGGATTAAGCCATTTTGATCAGGAGTATTCACAGCCAAAACATTCTAAGCGATTCCCTAAAACTTGATGATGAGAGCCACTAAGTTTACTATAGCAAAAAACTTCTGGCAAAGAAGAGCAGAATAAATTTTAAGGAATTTGATGATAGAATATAGAGTTTAATGAGTTTAACTTAGGCTACCTACAACAGGATGCTGATAAATGTTTTAACAACAGGCTCTGGGGCTAAGGGAAGGCCTGGATTAAAAAAAAAATGGCTCTCTAGAGAGAAAAATGCCACGCTAATTTCCTTCCTATAAATATTCCTGCCATGGCTTATTTGAAGGTGCTAATGTGACAGCATTGAAAGTGGAGTTGTGAAGAGATTTGCACAATAGGCTCTTGTGGTCTGGTACCAGTCACCTCTTTTTCACCACTGCTTCATAAACCACATTTTAATTAAATTAACTAGCTATACACTGAAGAAAACTCTGGTTTAAAAAAATAATATTCCTTTCTCTGATTATAAAGTAACATATTTACATGAGTAATAAAGTTGAGTATGAAGAAGAAAGGAAAAACAATTCATAAACCTTTCAGATAACTTGCACTTCACTTTTTGGTATTAGTCTGACTCAGAGTTCTTAGTTGTAAGCAATAGAGGTTGATTCTGGTTTAATTAAGAAGGAAAGGAGCTCATTAAGTGGACACTTAGGAGCCTAGAGAATTGCTAGAAGTTTGTGAGTGTTAGATTTACGAAGCAACCAGAGCAAATAGTGCAAACCTAGAACTCATTCTTTTGGAGGAACTCTTCTTGCTGCTGTCAGATAGAATACTTCATCTCTTATATCTTGGGGGAGTTGCTCTTGAACCATTCTGTTATAGTTGCACTAGAAAATTTACATGCCTATGCCTTAATTTCAGAGGAATGTGGAAAAAATAGTATTGGCTCCTAAGTTTTGGACTTAAAAGGCAGAACATTTCCCAAATACTGGGTGGATATTGCAAAGTCAAAAAGAATAACACATTTTCACTGTTATATTAAAATTAAGATCACAAAAACATGGTTATATATTTTGATTTTAAAATTAACATTTTAACATCATGAGACTTTTCTTAACTTTTAAGTGTCCTTTGAAGCATGGTTTTAATGATTACATAATGTTCTACCATACACTACTTCCCAATTGCACAAATCTCAGTTTTTTTCTGATAATACCAATCTTTATAAATTTCTTCAAATGTTTGCAACTTTTAATTTCAGTGACTTATCAAATATTTGATTTCATACAATTTATCAGATCTAGGAATTAACTTTTTGGGTTTCTTAGTCTTAGTCAACTATTTTGTAATTTAAAAAATTCAACCAACTTGTTTTTGGCATATGGATTGAAGGAGTGTCTGTTTCCAAGAAGGATATACCTTTGTGGCATTTAGCACACAAATGATGCTATTGTCACTTTATAGGTATGTATGAGCTGGCTCATGGCAAACTTCTGGTAAACTCCAGATTTCTTCACCTATTATTAAGTAGTCTCTCCTCAAAACTCTCAGTTCATTTGGGCTCTTGTTTTTGAATAGTTGGAATGCAATCTTTATTTTTCTTTGTAATATTTCCCAGAATATAGTCTCAGAAATTCTCAAATTTCAATTTTACATCCATGTATTTTATAAGCAGTAATGACATATACCTAGAGAACTGTAATATGAACCTAAAATGTAGCTACTGACTGCTAATCAAAGTTGTTATGGTTAATGCTTCTCAGATTACTAGTATGCCCTGGAACTCTCCTTTTTCTCTCTCTCTCTTTCTCTCCTTTCTTTCTTTTTTTTACTTGCTTGTGTAATTTCTCACACAGAAAACTATTTTATCTCTTTAAAAATTCTGCCATATAGCTGCATTGACTTGCTATTAAATTCCTTCAACTGCTTATACAAAATAACTGTGGAATGGTTTGAATTAATGTTAAATGATGAAAGAGGAAAAACATCAGTTACTGCGTGACTTTTCTTAAAATTCAGCAAGTATATTTAGTGTATGTTAAGTTGAATTTATGCATGTGACTGAATGTCTAGTTTACTCTTTCATATTGTCCTTCAATCTAATTTTGGTAAAAACTTCATTATCTTTAATGTAGATATTTCTCATTATTTTATTTTATTTTTAGTTTTTAAAAGATTTTATTTATTTGACAGTGAGAGAGACTGTGCGCACACAAGCAGGGGGTGTCGCAAGCAGAGGGAGAGGTAGAGGGAGAAGAAGGCTCCCCATGGAGCAGGGAGTTGATCCCAGGACTCTGGGAGCATGACCTGAGCTGAAGGCAGACACTTAACCAATTGAACCAACCAGGTGCCCCATTGTTATTTTATTAATGAAACGTTCACCAGTGGTTTCCTCATTAAAAATAGTTTTGTTTATCATCTATCCAATAAATATATACTTTTCTTATTTTTTTGATCTGTATGTAACATTTTTATAATATACTTTATATAATATGCTGACATCACTATTGGTAAAACAGTGAATTGTTTTGAAAATCATGTAAAAACTAAAGCATCTTGTTCAAATATGGCTGAATTCTGGAAAATTAGAATATTTTTTCTGGGTTTATGAGAAAGGAAGTTATTCATTTAATTGACAATCATTTCCATTAATTTGGATTTGAACTATTTAAAGTGCTAAGGCATTTTATCTTAATTCAAGCTAATTTTAAAGGGTACTGTAGCTGCTAGATTCAGCATTAGAAAAATATACATAAAAGTGTAGGTGTAATTATTTAAGTAAGAAAATTATTATATTTCAGAAAGAAGGAAATTTCAGAGAAGTTAGTAATAATAGTTTATCAATTTTAAAAATCCACCTCCCAAATTTTGATATTTAAAAAAAATAGAATATTTTTAGAAAAATCATAAACTTTTCGATTTTATTTATTTATTTATTTGACAGACAGAGATCACAAGTTGGCAGAGAGAGAGAGAGAGAGAGAGAGAGGGAGGCAGGCTTCCTGCTGAGCAGAGAGCCCGATGCGGGGCTTGATCTCAGCACCCTGGGATCACGACCTGAGCCAAAGGCAGAGGCTTTAACCACTGAGCCACCCAGGTGCCCCTAAATTTTTCTATTTTATCATTAAATTTCTAGGATGAAAATATGAAAAAGGTAATATGGTAAAGGCTACGACGTTAAAAGTTTTCACTTGCTTAATTCTGCAAGACATTTTTTAGTGACATTATAGAAGTCCGTAGAATTTGTTCTCCAGCTAGCTACTATGCTTGAATAGTGGCTAGCACTAATTGATTATATGGTATAAAAACGGAATTTTGTCCAGCTTCTTGTAAACAAGCGTGACTTTAAATGTATTCAGTTTTTTATGTGAAAGTGGCATTGGCCCACCACCTCTGGGGCATGTGTTCTTAGATTTTGCTGACAGTGGAAATGAATTTATAATTATTCAGCCACATCTTTTGCAAAGACCCCATTTATGGTCAACAAGTTGGCTAAGTTTACAGGCTGCTTGCTAGCTATAGACAGATCTCAGAAAAACTGTCTTGCCTGGATTTGAGCCTTATCCCTGTTGGTATTATAACTGGTCAGAATCTTTATAAATATAGAACTTGTTCTGAATAGTAGAGTCTATTGGGAAAATGCTCAGCTATGGGCATACAGGTATGCTATGACTGTACCAGACATAGTCTTTCTGGCATAAATTCTGAGAGTGGAAAGATAAAAGATAGGAGACCTCAGTGCTAAAGTATTTCAAGTCTCTGGAGCTGTTCTGGGCATTAATAATGCCTGTCAGCCTATCAACAACGCAAATACTTTTGGAAGAGTTTGACAACTTAAAAAAGAATCATTCTTAAAAGCATCTGTAGATAACTGATAAGAAAATATGTGAAGAATATATATATATATATATGAGCCCACACATAAATGGTATATGCATGTACTAAATATTCAGTTGAGAATAACTGCTAGGTATGGAAATTATTTAACTTTCCATAACTCTATGCCAGAAGTACTTGTCCATAATTGATTTTATTAGCCATCGCTAGTCAATGTGCAAAACAAATAAGGAAAACATACTTTGGAAAACATTTCAGATAGGATTCAGATAGAATATTTACTTAAAATAAATTGATTTGTAATGAAAATAAGTTTAAAAAATGAACTCATCGTCTTCATGTATACCTTTGTTGCTCTCAGATTAGTTTCTGTTTCATGGAGGTTATACAAGATGCCCTTCTCTCCAACTGTTGGTGTTCTGTGTATTACAGGCTGTGATCTGCTAAAGGATAAAAAAATTCTGTAGGGAGTTGCTTTGTTAAGTCTGCAGGAAGATCTTATATATACCAATGGAAGGAGGCCTATTGAATCAAAAATGTGGAGTCATTGAAAAATATTTTTGTTTTTGAAAACATATTTATTATTTTTCTTGACTGGGGAAACCTCCAAGTAGTTTGAGTAAGTATCTAAGTGCTTTGAGTAAATATGCAGCATTTTTCCATTAACATGTGAACAATAAACCTCAAAAATAATTACCACAAAGATCATGTTTAAGAAGAAAACAATTCACCTTTGTGACTTGTATTACTTATACTCAGACACTACTGAGTGATTTCAGCTTTTAATTGACTTCCTCATGATCTGAAAATTTTGATTTTCTCTTATTTTATTTCCTTTAGAGAGTTAGTTTACTCACCAAAGGTGTGAATTGCATTATAGTTAGACTTTTTAGCTTGATAATATATACTGAATTTTTTAGTTTAGTAATAAGATATACTTTCGCAAGGTGAATGAATTAACTCTCTTATAGGAAAGCATTTTTTTTTTTTTTGGGTCAAGAGAAGTTATGTTAAAATATATATTTATCTTAACATTTTCTCTTATTTTATGATGGACATTCATTTTATTTGATGTGCTCTGTATAATAAATTAATAATTGCTTCATATAAAATTATTATAAAACTATAAACAAAACCACATAGTGGTATCAAATGAAACTAAGTAAGGGTATCTCTACCCCATCTCTACATCTCACTATTGAAATATAAACTTTTAATTTTTTATATATTTAGCATTATAGTAGTAATTTTCATAATCTAATAAAACATTTGTCTTTATTTCTAGACTGATGTATTTTAACCAATAGTTATAGACTTTTGCTAGAAAAGATGCAACATTTTGCTTATTTACACTGATAATGTTCCCTTCATTTTATCATTGTTTTATTTGTACTTAGTTTTAATTCTTCAAAATTTTAAAATATTGTGTTGTTTACTTTTAAACATTAAATAATGTACATAACACTCAACTTTATAAACCAGCTTTTTTTTTTTTTTACTACAAATGGTGTAATAAGGAGAGGTTTTCAGTGTTATAATCATCTTTACCTTGTTCCTCTCTATTTGTTAACTCCTATTAAGCCCTTGCTATGATTTAAAATTTATAGATCTATTTTTCTGTTATATTTAGTCACTATGTTTTATCTATAGATTGATTCTGTAAAATAGTAAGTGATTTAATAATATATTTTGATATTATCATTTATTTATAATATTATTCATTGAAGTGCAAGTAGTATGACTTGACTGTAGAAAAGTAAATGTAAAAAAATCTGTTCTTGGCCATCATAGAATAGGTAATTTGGACCAATTATCCCACTTAGAACACTAGATGAGTAGAAAAATTTGTTTGAGAAAATAGAAAACTACCAAAGCAGTAAGGAAACACGGACCAGTATCCAGGAGAGGAAAGCACTATAAAAATGTTAGCCCAGGGGCACCTGGGTGGCTCAGTGGGTTAAAGCCACTGCCTTCGGCTCAGGTCATGATCCCAGGGTCCTGGGATCGAGCCCCGCATCAGGCTCTCTGCTCTGCAGTCAGCCTGCTTCCTCCTCTCTCTCTCTCTGCCTCCTTGTGATCTCTGTCTATCAAGTAAATAAATAAAATCTTTGAAAAAAAAATGTTAGCCCAGAATTTGGGGCTGCTTTTATTCAGAGAAATATGCTGATTTTTAAAAATATCTTATGTACTTTATTTTAGAGAGAGAGAGAGAGTGAGTAGGGGAGGGACAGAGGGAGAGAGAGAGAGAATCTCAAGCAGACTGTGTGCTAAGCACAGAGTTCAGTGCAGGGCTTAATCTCATGACTCTGAGATCATGACATGAGCCAAAACCAAGAGTCGGATGCTTGACCAACTGAGCTAAACCAGTACCCCAAGAAATATGCTGGTTCTAAAAGTAGTAGCTGAAAAAATAAGAAACTGAGTGAGTCTTCTACTAGATTTTTCAGGCTGGAGTGGTAAAACTGGGAGTCGGAACCTGATGAGAAAAGACATTGAAAGAGAGAGAGAGAGAAAACGAAAAAACCTAAGCAAACAAACTTTTAGTTGGGTTCTCAGGTGGCTTACCTCTGAGAGTAAGAGTAAGCCATCAAAATACCATCTCAAGGGATTTAAATCCAGTTTAAAATCATCTCGGTATCTAATCTGATAAAGATACTCATAAAGATACTCTGAAATTCCTACTTTTCCTAGTCCAGCTACCTGCTGAAACAAAGTGAATCTTTATTCAACAGAGTGAATAGGTAGAAATGACATAATTCACAGCCTAAAATTACCTCAAAAACTTTCAGACAGAGTGTCTGACATTCAGGAAAAAAATAGACAGATGAAAGAACAAGGAGTACTCCAACTCAAGGGATGATAATAAAAATTGAATGACCAACAGGGAATTCAGATAATACTATTATCAAACACAGATTTAAATATAGCTATGATTAATATGTTCAAGGAATTAAAAACATGACTAAAAATTTGGAAGAGAAGTGAAAACAATTAAGAAATACCAAATTAGGGGTGCCTGGGTGGCTCAGTGGGTTGAAATCTCTGCCTTCAGCTCAGGTCATGATCTTAGGGTCCTGGGATCGAGTCCCACATCGGGCTCTCTGCTCAGCAGGGAACCTGCTTCCCCCTCTTTCTCTGCCTGCTTCTCTGCCTACTTGTGATCTCTCTCTCTCTGTGTCAAATAAATAAATAAAAATCTTAAAAAAAAAAGAAATACCAAATTAAAATTTTAGAACTAAGAAATAGAATAATAAGACAAAAACTGAATGGATGAATTATCTGCAAATTAGACACAATTGAAAAGAGAATATAAAATCTAGAAGATAGGTTAGAAGGAAATAACCAGAGTCAATGGCTTAGACTAGATAAAGGAAAACAAAGAAGAATGTGAGAGTTTAAATATCTACCATAGGTATAATTTGAGTACGAGACAAAGTGGAGAGAGTGGGGCATAATATTTAATGACATATTACTTGACAGTTTTCTACATTTGACACAAGATATCAACTATAGCAAAACAGCTGAAAACCAAAAAGAAAATTTTAATTGCAAAGAAGACATCTTAAAAGCAATGACTTTCAGATAGATGGCTGACTTCTTAATTGAAATTATGGAAACAAGAAGTTACTAGATTTAAAAAAAATCTTTAAATTGCTGAAAGGTAGATGAGAAGGCATAAAGCTAATTTCTATCAATAATTATAGTTTCTTTATGAGACAACACATCCACTTGTACTAAGCAGAAGACCCAGACACCAGAGGAAAAAAATAACTGCCAATCTAGAATTCTATATACAGCAAAAATGTCTTGAAAAGTGAAAGCACAAATTTCCATACAAACAAAAATGGAGACAATTGGTCATGAGCAAAACTGCACTAAAAGATCTTACAATTGCTGTGTGCCATCTGGCAGATGTTATGAAATAGTTTTCATTGAAAGCACATGAGAAAACTTGTTTATAGTTGTATAAAAACTTCTGTTTATGTTTTGACATTTTGCTAAGAGCACTCTTCAGAATGGGTGTCAGCATCTTGGAAAAACACTTTGACACAACAGAGGAACATGTTTGTAATAAATGCTTTTTCTCTAATGTTCTTGATAAGGCAGAAAACAAATGTGTGGGAAAACATGGATATAGATTGCCCTGGGTTAAAAAATGATTCAGCTAGGGTAGGAAAAATATATAAGGTGAGCCTGGAGAATCTTGCAGTGCTGGAAAGTAAAGAAGTGCTAAAAAAAGAAAAGAAAAGAAAAGAAAAAGACACAATAATGGGGGCATGTCAAAGAGATAACCAAAGCCAACTAAAGATCTCCCAATAGGCCAAATTGGAACAATGTGAGTAACAGAATAAGACTGGAATTGAATTGTGATCCAAAGAATAAAATAAATATCAATGAGTCTATACTGCTACAAATAAATACTTGGATAAATAAATGAATGGGAAGGAAGAGACAAATCTCTCCTGCATAAGAATTTTAAATTATTTATATAGATACTGCACCCTCAAGGAGGGTTGAACAAGTAAGGACATCTATTTCCACTGTGCATAGTGCATAGTGACTTTCTTCCAAAGCATGTAGTATGGAAAGAGTAACTTTATGATGGAGAAACTGGACACACATGATTTCAGCTAGGTGTCCAAGGTCAACATCAATAGTGATAAGTCATCTTGATAGTACATTCTCTTGATATGATGTTATGGTATTTCTACAGAACCCATAAATCACGAGATAAACATAAGATAAATCCTAATGGAGGAGAATTCTGAAAAATAACTGACCAGTACTTCTTCAAATTGTCAATGACGTAAAAATAAGGAAAGTTTGAGAAATTACTACACTCTAGGGGAGCCTCAGGAGAAAATGACAACTAAATGTAATGTGGTATACTAGATTATATTCTGGAACATAAAAAGGGCGTCAGGTAAAAACCAAGGAAGTTTGAATAAACTATGGATGTTACTACTTAATTTATCAATATTAGCTCATTCATTGCAACAAATATACCTTGGCAATATATTAATAATGAAGGAAATAATAGAGGAAACCCTGGGTGTGGGGTATATTGAAGCTCAACAATCTTTGCGACTTTTCTGTAAATCTAAAACTATTCTAAAGCAGTTTCTTTTTAAAAAATGGTTCAGAAGTATTTGACTTTGAATGTGGAGCTGTTTTAAAAACAATTTAACACATTTTATTTGTTTTTAATATATAATGAAAATTATATCTAAATAAATCTAAAAAGTTTTAAGAACTTTTAAAAATAAAACCAGTAGAGAGAATGATGTAATGGACCCAAATGTATCTATTATCTAACTTGCAAAATTGTCAACTTCCTATCATTTTTACCTCTCAGTGCTTTTATATATATTTTTGGGTGGAATGTTCAAACTCAAATGCCAGATATCGTGTCATTTTTAAATTCTTCATTGTGTATCTCTAGTGTATAATGAATTCACAAAAATGTAACTATCATAGCTCTATTTCACTCAGTAGTATTTTTTTTTAAATTTTTATTTATTTTACTCAGTAATATTAATCATAATTTTTCAATAAAAGCTAATGACCTCTCTGTATTTAATTTTTCCCAGTTACCTGAAATATTAATTTTTACAGTTGGTTTGTTGGAATCAGATTTCAAACAAGATCTCCATGTTGCATTTGGGTAACATATCTCAATTTTCTTTTAATCTATAATAGTTCATCCTTTATGCTAGTTTTTGTAGTTGTTACATAAACAGATTTATTTTTGTAATAGAATTTTGTACATTTCAGATTTGGTCGATTATATCTTTGAAGTGTGACTTAATATAGTCTTTAAAATAGCTTTTTCAGGGACACCTGGTTAGCTCAGTCAGTTAAGTGTCTGCCTTCAGCTCACATCATGATCTCGGGGTCCTGGGATAGAACCATGCATTGGACTCTCTGCTCAGCAGTGAGTCTGCTTTTTCCTCTCACTCTCCCTTTGTGCTCTCTTTCTCTCTCAAATAAATAAATAAAATCTTTAAAATAGAAACAAATTGAGGGTTTTGGAGGGGAGAGGGATGGGGGTTAGGTGAGCCTGGTGAGGGGTATTAAGGAGGGTGCATATTGTATGGAGCACTGGGTGTGGTGCATAAACAACCTTGGGATCCTGAAAAAATAAAATAAAATAAAGTAAAATAAAATAAATAGCTCTTTCAGTAAGTATGAAATAAACTTTTAAATGATTAAAGATGTATTATGGCTCAATGCCTTAGAATAAAGACCAATTAATTTCTGTGTCTGTTTCTTTTCTGTAAATGTGGAAGATTAGATAATGATTTCTGGGGATTTTTCTCATTCTAAAAGTCTATAAATTTGCATGTACAATGAAAAGATCTTATAAATGCTAAGCTAGTGGAAATAGATGTAAGTAACTTCTTTGCTCACCTTGGAGTAAATAGAAGTTCTTGCGCGTCCCTCAAACAAATCCAATGTCACAATGTTAGGGAGTAACGGATTTTACTAAATCTGTTTACTTTGCAGGCAATGGACAGTATAGCTCATAAGCAACAAAGTAAGCCTCAAAAGAAAAAGGCCATTAAAAGTTCTTGTTCTACTCCTCTCCAAAGTCTTGATTTTGCCTTTGGTTACTTTCTCTATTGAAACTTGTCTTGCTGGTTCTTCAGTTCATTTTATCTTTCTCTACTTCCTGACATTTTCAGATTTTTTAGATCTTTGTGTTTTTTCTTAAGCAGCTAAATTTGCCTCTTAGTTGTCTTAGTTGTCTTTGCATCTTCATACCTAGCACATTTATCATCAAACAAATGTACTCCCCATAAAAGGCAAGGAGTGGGGGCAAGTAGATTTCTTCATAATAACAAGTAGTATTTCACACATACATTTATACTGAATTCAGGAATTAGGCCTGATGGGAATAATGACTAACAATACTGTTTCCTTTTCCTCATGAATTTATGGTCAAGTTATTTATACATATTAGTAAGACCTCAAGGTTAGGTATGGAATGAAAGTCGTGTGGAGTGATTTACAAAAGGATAACGACTATTCACACTTTAATCCACTTTTGCAAATCTGTGGAACATTTGCATATTCTCTTAGGGTTTCTGGGTGACAGCAAGCTGTAGTGAAGCCAGATTCTCCTGCCAGGATTCCAGCAGGAGTTACACGCTGGCTCTGTGTCCCAGTCTGCATTCAGAGCCAGGACGAGAAAACTTTGCCACAGGAAATGAGATAATGCATCCACAACCTCTTCTCAGGAAAATTTGTTACCCTAGGATGTATATTTATGCCCTAGACATTTTAACAGATACACAGCAGTTACCCTCATTTTTCTTTTTTTGTGTTTTCAATTCACAATAATAATTAAGCTTGCTAAGTATACCTCTATGTGAAACAAAAGAAAGCTTTTGAGTTTTCTAGGTAAAACATTCCAAAATGACATTTTTCTGTAAAAAAAGGACAGGAAGGTGGCATAAAGAGTCGGGGTCAGGGGATATAGAGTGAGAAGACCTTGATCGATCTGGGCCTTGATTTTGCCATCAAAAGCCACACGACCTTGGGAAAGTTTACTCATTAAATGGAAAAAGGGAATCTCTCCAATTCATAGGAATTTTGAGAGAACTAAATTAGATAATATGAATGAAAAAGACTTCTGAAATTATAAACCACATGCAAACAGAGACTTGGTTCTTGAGTCAACTGGGAGCAGACTACTACTTTGAACCTTAGTGCCCCCTCCTTCAGGTTAAAATGCAAAAACAAATATAAAGCATTTAAAATGTGCAGAGGTAGTGACATCACTGGCTGAATTGACTAAGAACTCAAAGTTTCAATTCAAATTGGTCAACTTGTCTATATATGGGAGAATTTCCATTCAAATGGGAACATTTCACTAGCCCACCAACAGCCTTAGACATGATTTCCTGTTTACCTAGAAATGGATGTTGTGGTTTATTCTTAATGATTGGAGGAAGTTCCAGTTCTTGGTGGAATGATCTCATTTAAACATAGAGCAGGATATGAGAAAGAACAATTAGCTTGTGGCTCTGATTGATGTTGTATATTTTAGACACACCTGGATAGATCTATGAATAAAATTATTAATAATTTCTCTCATTAATTTTTTCCTTTCATGAATATTTATCAAATATATATTCTGTCCCAGGCATTGTTGTAGGGATGACAACAAAGAACAAAATGTAGTCCTTGTTTTCAAGTCTGGTAATCTTGTTTAGAAAATAGGCAAAGAAATCAGTGATTGTGGTATAATGTGGTAATTCTTTTTTAGAAGTTGGTGTGATCTGTTTGACATCAGATATTTCTCAGCTATTGCCTCTGAGGTTATTTTTAACAGCTACGTAAGAATTATAATGTTCATGAAAATATGCAAAGAAGGTTTACTTTTTAACTCAGGTTCCTTGTTAATTTCCTATCTTCTCATCCCCAGCAGGCACTTACTCAGTTCCCCTTATGTGACATACAGTCCTTTACAACATCCTTTTCCTTGTTCCATACTTACAAAATTTCTGCCATCGTGGAGAGAACATAGTCCCCAGAAATACAGACATGGGTTAGTTTAAATAGTTTAAGTTAGTTTCAATAGAAACAAGAAGGTTGGAGCATTGCATACTCACAGCCAATATTGTTTTGAGCAAATTGGAGGGAAGCCAAAACTTTCATAGAAATCAGCTGATAGTTATTCAACACTTAAAAATTATAATTTGAAAATGTACAAGGGAAGGAGGATTGTTTAGAAATGAAAGCCCAGAAGCAGCCATACCAGTATTGACTGCAGGAGATAAGAGAGACACAGAGAGGTTCCTGGTAAGGCCAGTGTCTTTGTCTTAGTTCTTCTGGTTCAGTTATCATGGGTTTTCTAGTGAGGAAGACCTTGAGATTAATATCAGAACTTACTGAATATTCCACATAGGTCACTGTTTTGTGGGTACCATTTTCACAGGAGTATATGAAAAATATAACTTTTTCTTGCAAATCAATTTAAATTCTTACTTTCTTAGCTCTCATTCTGCTGGATGGTAGGAAATGTAATCTAGCCAATTCCAGATGAACTCAGACATCTTCTAATGTTTTATTTCCCTTCAGGAAAGCACCTAAGGTGTAAGGGGCTTACATAATGTGCTGGCTTCAGGAGAAATGTGCAGCCTATGTTGGCATCTGTTGAGATGCCTATGTTTGCAGCAATCTGTGTTCTGCTCCTTCTGGCTGCATGGCCTCTCCAGATCTCCAGATCCTTTCTCTGCTAACTTCCCGGCTCTTTTACTATTTTACTTTGCCACTTGGAGATGGACTGCAAAAGACTCCCTGGGCTGTAAGCCCACTTGGCCCAGGCTCTTCTGCAGCCATTCATCCCCTACTGCACCAGAGAGGAAGATGGAGCTTTGGCTGGGCTGCCTCCTGAGAGTTCCAGACAGCAGACTGCACAAGCCCTGCAATTCTGGAACTTCTCAGAACGTGTCCTTCCTGGGGACTCTGCCTGAGCAAAGGTGGTGGAACCATCTCCTCTACCTTCTAGTCTGGGGATCTTCAGCTAGCTTTGGGGTGAGAGATGCTGATAAAAACTTTGCCTGATCATGTTTTCTTTCAAATATTATGCCATACAGATGGACTGTGTTTTTGAACTTAACGAATTTGAGAATTTTATGTCTTTGTGCTCTGATTCTGCTCTCCTTGGGAGTGATGGAATATTTACATCTAGTTTGGTAATGAGGTATGAAAAAACACATTTTCTTCCTTTATCATTGAATATAAATATATCACAAAGTGAAAAGGGTTCTTATAAAATGCACGTATAGTCATTCTTTAGTCATTCTTGAGAAATTCCCTTATAACCTACTTGGTTTAGGGCACCTGGGTGGCTCAGTGGGTTAAAGCCTCTGCCTTCGGTTCAGGTCATGATCCCAGGGTCCTGGGATCGAGCCCCACACTGGACTCTCTGCTGAGCAGGGAGCCTGCCTACCCCCCCTCTCTCTGCTTGACTCTCTGCGTACTTGTGATGCCTGTCAAATAAATAAAATCTTTTAAAAAATAAACTACTTGGTTTAATTATTTTATTAATTAACTAAATTAATTAATTAGTTAATTATTTTATTGATTAACTCAGGTATCTTTACAGGTGCATATTTCCTCTGGGTTTCTCTTGCATGCAGTTTCTTTTTTTTTTTTTTTTTTTAAGATTTTATTTATTTGACAGAGAGATCACAAGCAGGCAGAGAAGTAGGCAGAGAGAGAGAGGCAAGCAGGCTCTCCACTGAGCAGAGAGACCATTTTGGAGCTCCATCTCAGGAACCTGAGATCATGACCTGAGCCGCAGGCAGAGGCTCAACCCACTGAGCCATCCAGGCGCCCCACATGCACAGTTTCAATGCGAGGGCAGATGAAACTGATAAGCACATCCTCAGAGAATTCTGTCTAATGGCTTCTCTTTGCCTGGAGTGGTAATAATTACCTATGTGAAGAGAGCAAAGAATATAGAAGAAGGATTATGTTAACACTTTAATGGAGAAACACAGGAAGTGATGATCGGTTGAATTTCTTTTACTACCTGTACCCCTTATACCTTTGGGTATAGGGCATAGAACTGGTAAACATTTATAGCAGAAAGACTTAAAATGACTACTTTATGGGAAACTCTTTAAGGAAAAAACCTACATATTATAGCATTATATTAATCCTTTCTTGTGGAACACATAATAGGCCCTTAAACTTTGTAGCATGAATATGGTTTCAGGCTACTGTAGTACCTAGTTGCCTTTAAATTTTGACAGATAATATTGCTACTTTCCAGGACACAGTGTCCTACAAGAAGCCAAATGACAAAACCAAAAATAAAACAAAACAATAGAAGAAGAATTTCACAGCAAGTAAGTCTGAGAAAC
Organism: Taxidea taxus jeffersonii; assembly: GCA_003697995.1. Lineage (NCBI taxonomy): Eukaryota > Metazoa > Chordata > Mammalia > Carnivora > Mustelidae > Taxidea > Taxidea taxus. Next base: position 73,267 of record ML104090.1, read on the forward strand.
AGCTGTATATCACATGCAACTTTGAGAGAATGTTTTGAATAACATTGTACCAAAATTCCCTTTTCTTTCTGTGTTCCCTCTATTCATATGCTACTTTCTTCCCTTTCTTAGTTATTAAATATGAGAATTTAATGCACTATTTTTTTTTCTTTTTTATAAGCTATAGCTGATAATCTTGATAGTCATGATTTATTAAATCACAAGGCATAGCATGGGGGGAGAGTGGAAAACTTCTAGGTAGGCTTCATTTATTTCAGATCTCTCAAATATATGACTTCTTCACATTCTGAAGAATAGTTTTCATATGAGATGGTACTCAAGGTTGAAAAAAACACATTGAAAATCCACTCAAAGTCTTAGGAAAAGTTTCTAATATATAATACAAATGCCAACCATCAAGCAGTTTGAGGGTATTCTTATCTACTTTCCTATTTATTTAAAATTTATTTAAACTTTAGCCTTCCTGATTTTCTTTGTGCTTATACTTGACTGCATGAAATTGCTTTTCCTAGCCATCTGCAAGCATGTTCCTTTTTATTTAGGAGTGCTAAGTAAAGAAAGAAAGCTGCTATAAATTGTTAAAAATAATATACTGAACTATAAATAGGATTTATCAGTAGGATTCCATTGTATTTATTTATTCTATTTATATACTAGTCTATTTATAAAACAATTTGGAGGGACTTATTATTTCACGTAAAGACTTTTTTTTATGTTTTTATTTTTTTCTTTAAGTTTTTTTATTTAAACATATAATGTAACCCCACCACCCTCTCCCAACCCCTTCCCCCCCACCCCCCTCAGTTAAGACTTTTTTTTTTATGAAGGCCATAATGAATACAGTGAACATAGCTGTAATTACTATTCCAGCTCTGAAAGCCACTGTGATGAAGTCATGGAATTATGATCTCTTCTAAGCTTATAATTGTGTGTGAACATATGTATAAGTTTATATTACTTCACTGGGATCCTTGGAAAGAATCACATACTGGAAACATTTAAGACAAAATAAGTCTTTCTGATCTGTTAATAAAGTAAACAATCTTGATTTAAAAAGAATAAATCATGTTGGGGACAAAAATGTCAAGTCCTTTGTGTGGGGTCATAGTTCTGTGTTTTCTTCTCTTCAGAAATGGAAAAACATACCCATGCAGTTGTCTTTACTGTCAAAATGTAAATAACATATCCCAAAAGTCTCCTTAGGCTAAATCAGCTTCGCCTTAAGATTTTTTTTTTTCTTCTTTGAGTTTACACTAGGCCCTGCACTTATCTCTTAAAGTAGGTAGGACTTGTTCTCTAGAATAATTGGGACATCAGTTAGCAGTCAACCTTAGGGCACAAGGAGGAAAGAAAACATTTCAGAGCTATTAGACACCTAACACCCACTTCTCAAGAGGTATGCTTGGTGAGAAAAGGGCCTGGCCATCCAAATGTCTGCTCTTAGAGGTTCTGCAAAGAGGCTTTCCCTTACAATGATTCCTTTATACAGCCCACGTTTGACTGTAAAAGTGGCAAGACAGAAATGAAAACTGTGAATTGATCTACCTGCTTGGGAAGCCAAACTTATAAAGGAAAATAATTCATTTGACTCTTCTGACCTCTTCACCTTGTCTGAGTCCAAAAGGAACTTGGCCTTTTCTTCTACCTTTTTTTCTGCTCTTGCAGCTTGGCATAAATTGTGAATTTGGCAACAGGGTTGAAAGTCTCTTTTTATTCAGGGAAAAATATATCCAAGGACCTATAATTCTGAACTTTCAAGGAAAAATCCTACAAGCAACAAATAATGCAGTTTAAGGAAACATGAAGGCACATATATTTACTTTAATTACTGATGAGTTTTAAAACATTAAAAATTCTTCTGTTCAAATAACTTGCATTTTACATGCTTATTGTAAAAAATAGAAAAATATGAAGAAGTAAAACAAAATCAACCATAATTCTATTATTTAAAGAAATGTCCTGTTAACATTTTAGTGTTTTTCCTAAGTATAATATATACTTAGAAATCTAATAGGCATGAAATTATAGTTTTAATGCACTTGACGGTTATGTCTTTGGCCATGGTAATCTTAGCAGTTAATGTCAGAAAGAACCAGTGCAATCTGAAAAGTTGCTGAGTGTCTATCATAGCAAAGAATAAATGACATGGTGAACAACACTGGTTCTAAGGAGAGCTCCATCACTTAAAACTCTTTCCAGCAACCATTTGAGTAAAACTGGAAGCCAATCCTCCCTCCAGTTAAGACTTCAGATGAGACCTCAGCCTTGGCCAACAGCTCAACTGCAACCTTAGGAAAGATGCTGAACCAGAGGCATCCAGCTAAGCCACATCTGAATTTCCAATGCAGAGAGACTGTGACATAATGTTTATTGTTTTCAACCACTAAGTTTTGAGTAATTTGTTATGGAGCCATAGATAGCTAAGACATAGCATAAAACAGTCAAATGAACCTTGGTCATTGCACAAACCCTACAATTCAGTTTACTGTGTGGAATGTTAGTCAAACCACTTAATTGATTTTTCAGTTTTCATCTTTGTAGGGTTTGGCTAGATTAATGTCTCCTAAACTTCAGTCATTTATTTAAAACTTCCTAAAAAATAAAAAAAATAAAACATAAAACTTTCTAATACTTTATATATCTACTTAAAGCCTCTACTCTTATATACTGAGTTCTTTGAATTGTACCAGGAAGCAAAATTACCTTTAAGCTAATTAGACCATTTAGCATACATCTCTTTGGTAAATATTGCTAGCCCTCCAAAAGTTACAAATTCGGTAAAGGATATTTTCCTCTTCTGACAACTTCATTACTAGATGATATATTGCAATGAATGAAAATCTTAGATACAATTCTGTCCAATTAAGGAACATTCACCACATCTTACCCAAACTAAGATACTGTCTGTTTGGAGATGTACAATAGTTCTGTGGATTGTTGAGAATGAAAGAAACACAACTAATTATAATTGTAAAATGCCATTGATTGTAAGACACATCCAATTCCAGGCATGTTAAAATGCGAGAAGAGTGTGCACTTTAAGATTAAGGACATGAGGTATTCCCAGCTAAGCACCAAAGGAGCCCATCCATTTTATCAGTACCTTTAAATTCATACTTCTGCCCTAAGTGTGCTGGCCCTAGCAAAAAAGGCTGTCTCCAAACAAGACATCAGAGTGTTCTGATGCCAGTGTTCTGTTCATAGTGATATTACAGCCATTCCTCTAAACTATTCATGCTAATCTGGGTCCTCTGTGCAATGGAAGGTTGTAGGATCAACACAGCTCTGGATCTGAAGTGAGGCACTGTGGTTTTGCAGTGCCTGTGGGAGGGTGGTAGGGCCAGTTCAGTATTCTTAATTCATCACCTGTCTTGAATAATACTCATTTAAGCTAATAAAGATAATTTCTAACAACAACACTGATTGGCAAAATATTTGGTATAGGTTTGATTAGGGACTTAGTATCTTCTAAGAATAGTTCTCTTCAGGTTTTGAGTCCTCATTAGGGCCTCAAATGGTAATCATCCATTCCTAAAATATAGATTGGGAATAACTTGTTAACACGCATAGCCTACTGTTCACACTGAAGCATTGTAAAATAAATTATCATATCCATACTACAAAACCCCTTATTTTACCAAGGTAAATTTATTGAGTAGGAAACTATGTTACCATGACTATAAATGGAAAATGGGTAACAACGCTGTAAACAGAAGTCACCTATAAAAATAAACACAAAGCATCAAAACCCTAGGTGCCATTGCCCAGTTAAGGCTCTAAGCTGAGGCCAATTCTCTCTTTGCTAAAAAAGGTTAGTAACTGAGATTCTTTTCCTTGACTTAATTAGAAAGGAAAAACTGTTAAGGGAGTCATTTCCTTAGAATGTTATTCAAGTTATTTAAATCTCCACGACTGTACCACCAGGCTCTAGGTCTTACATCTTACATGAAAAACAATGTTAGATGATTTCAAAGTCCCTGACAACTTTAATATTCTCTGAAATCCAGTTTTTCTCTTCCTCATGTAAAGTTATGGGTAGAAATATATGTCATCTCAGAAAATAGTACATAGGTCATTGGCATCTTATGCAGAGTAGTTGCTGCGAATACTGGAACCAGTGAAATATCTATTTTTTTAATGAGCTCATTAACAAATGAGAACATTATGGGCAATTACATATTTTTTCCTCATGGTGCTCATATTATGCATTTATAACATTTATATTACAGATTTTTAGGCTGTGTTTAAAGTGTAGGCTCAAGCCTTCCAATTTTAGAAAAAAACCAAAAAACCAAATGGTTTACTCGTCTGAAATCTTTTGGGATTTAAGATTTTTTTTGTTTGTTTTCTGTTTTACCTGCCAGTGATAATATAGCAGTATCTGGTACATCTTGATTTTTGGCATCACTTCATCTTTACTTCACAGTTGTAGGGTTAACATGCTTCATCGGATAAATACTTCCAAGTGTCCCTTACAAAAGTAATCATGATGTCAGCTGAGCTAAAAGAACCCATACTGATAACCAATAGTTTGGTTTTCCGTCTTCTTTGTGACATAGTTGGCAGAGGATCTGCATTCTTTACAACTCACTGCAAAAGAAAAACATTTTCTATGTAAGTCTTACAGGAAAATGAGAAAAAATGTTTTATGACTTATGGGAGTGATATGGGTTCTGGTGCCTGGAATTAGTCACCTGTGGACAACTCTCACCTCTACATTTCCAATAGTGAGATGGAGTGCTCAGAAACAGACATTTACCCATTTCTCACTTTTAAAAAAATTTTTATTTTTATTTAAACATATAATGTAACCCTACCACCCTCTCCCAACACCCCTCCCCCTCTCACTTCTTTTTTTAACCATTTGTTTTAAAGCTTATCCTCAACTATACATTTTATTTCCCTGGCTAAAAATTTGGGAGGGATATCTATTTGAGTTCTTTTAAAAATAATTCTGTAGCAGTCTAGCTAAATTTCTCTCATGAAATTTGACCAAGAACAAAAAAAGACAAACATTAGTGTTTCTATTACAGAATTGTATTGACAACTGGTAAAAATTATCTCTTGCTGAAACCTTCTGATCTCCAACAGTCTTGCATTTTATTTTAATGTTTGATTGCATTTTAAATGTTTCTGCAGTCTAATATTGAAACTAGGTTTTTTTTGGTTTCTCTTTAATGTTATAATTCTTATCCCAAGGGGTGGGTTTTCATAGCACTCTAATTAACTACTAATAACCAAAAGTAGTTATATTAGAGACAAGATATGAGAGTACAAATGCAACCAAAAGTAAAATTAGCAGGTAACTCATGGTTTTTTAAATGCTTTCCCAACTTTCTAGTAGCATTTACTTATTATGTCTATTGATTCTTTATGCTTCCAGACTTTCATCTATCAATATTCATATATTCTCTCACTCCCACATGAGATAACATGAGAGCTTAACTATCTCTGAGGTATTACTATTGACAGCTACAATTTTCTTCAAAGGTAACAACGTGGTTTGACAACTGCCTTTTATCCAACCTAAAACAGTAACCAACAGTGACAATTTTGGCACTGAGGCAAGAAAGTGACAAAGAGCTTTTTGTTGTAATTTGTAAGTTTTTTTTGGGGGGGGGTATGCAATAAACTACACCATGCAGATGGCTAAATGTGGCACAGATTTTATCTGAAGGACAGCATAATCTTTCACTATAGTTATAGTTTTTGCTTACTCTGCTAACAGAGCCCTTTTTTTTTTTTTTTGCAAAAGAATGTGTTTCTCATTGAGATACAGTCATGCCAAGTCTGAAATTTAAAATCCAAAACATATTGTATTATCTAAGAACAAACAAAGCTTTGGAAAAAATTATCTGATGGAAAATTACTAGATTCTTTTTTTCCCTGGGTACCCAAATATATTTTTCTTTAAACATTTATCAACTAATTATTTTGTAATTTTAGGGAAATTAACATTTATTTGGGGAAACTTATACTTTATTAAAACCAGTAATGGGAAGGATGATAACTTTGGAAATTTATACCACATATCCATTTCAGAGACATTAACACTGTCACAAAGCTTCTAAATCCATGTAATTTATTTAGCTCATTTTTTTTTCACATCAAAATAGACAAGGGTAAACATTAAAACCGTAGTGTGATATTGATCCTGTATGAATTTTGACAACAATTCAACAATTGTGCCAATTGTGTGGTTGGATGTGCAAAGGAATGGGTCACTGGGTGTGTCTAGGTTATACTGCATGATATAATTACATTTATCAGTAACTGTATTTTTAACCAAATGTCATCTTAAATGGCTCCTACCTTTCCTTTCATTTGTCCTATGACCTATGCTTGTTCTGAGATATAACCAATTCATACACTCGGGACAGAAAGGCATTCCTGAGGGTGAGAACATACAGTGTAGGGAGTGATTAGCAACATGGATTCTACACTCAATTAGCCAAACTCTGTTTCCACTACTTGATTATGGGAATCCTTTAATTCCAGCGGCTTTAGCTGTTAACATTGGGATTTTAACAGGCTGGACTGTGATGAACACATATGTAAGACAAGTAACACTGTGCCTGGAAAATAGAAAATACACTTCTAATGCTAAATTTTATATCTCTTTTAATCTTAGGGATGAAAATTGTCCAGCATATGTTGGAGGTTTTGGATATGGTGGCTGGGATTGTGCTAGATAAAAATTAACAATAATAATTCATGTGAGTTTAGTACTCACATGAATTCTATACATTTTTCATTTCTCTTATGCTGATTCACTCTTTCAGAAATATTTCATTATTTTAGCAACACTTAAGTCAGGTATAGTGATGTAGCAAAAAAACACTGGACTTTAGAATCAGAGGATTTGTTTCTGGACTTGGCTTTGCCACTTACCTGCTGGAAATGAGGGTGGTCTGCTGTGTGGTCTGTGACCACACCAGGTGTGGGATTGGGGCAACTGATCTAGACAGGTAATCTGTGTGCCTCCCTTTCTTACCTCTTGTGCTCTGAACCTTCCACAGTCAGAAAAGATAGGGGTACAACGCAGCAATGAAAGACATTTGATCAGCAAGGCCCCTTTTAGAACCTCCCCTAAATTGACTTCTGACTTATTTTAGGACAGAGCCTTCTCTGTTGCCATCTTCACAGCAGATGTAGTAAAGTTGGGGTCAGCTGCCTGTTAGGTGCTGTGGAAGTGCCCTCCAGGCTTTTAAACCTAATACATATCACATACTACTTTCCAGTCATTTTAATTACCATTCTATTTTAACTCAGATACAACAGCCGCTATTTGGAGTAAAGAGAATCCTAGATGATGCTGAAATCATATGGTTCTCAAGAAGCAAAATGAAACAAAATTTAAAAATAAACAAATCCGGGACGCCTGGGTGGCTCAGTTGGTAAACAGCTGCCTTCGGCTCAGGTCATGATCCCAGCGTCCTGGGATCGAGTCCCGCATCGGGCTCCTTGCTCGGCAGGGAGCCTGCTTCTCCCTCTGCCTCTGCCTGCCACTCTGTCTGCCTGTGCTCGTTCGCTCTCTCTCCCTCTCTCTCTGACAAATAAATAAAATCTTTAAAAACAACAACAACAACAACAAAAAAACCAAATCCGGGGTGCCTGGGTAGCTCAGTGGGTTAAGCCTCTGCTTTTGGCTCAGGTCATGATCTCAGGGTCCTGGGATCGAGCCCCGAGTCGGGCTCTCTTCTCATCAGGGAGCCTGCTTCCCCCTCTCTCTCTGCCTGCCTCTCTGCCTACTTGTGATTTCTGTCTGTCAAATAAATAAATAAAATCTTAAAAAAAAAAATTAACAAATCCTTTCCCTCCCTTCCAAACAATTCCAAAAGCCATGTTAAAGCATACTTCTTAAACTTTCATATAAGCCTGTGTCCTTCAGGTCCCTTTCCCCAGAAAGCAGTCCATCGGAGAGTCTGGGCTCAGCACCAAGATAGTCATGTGTATTATTAGATGATCTCCTCTTCAGGGAGTGGGAAGACAGTGTTGGTTTCAGGGCGTCTGCATCATTTCTGTTGACACATCCAGGATACCCTCTAACCTCAAGGACTTCCAAGGGTGCTCCTTACATCTTGGTGCAGCGCATGATGGCTTGCCTAGGCTGGATGGAGCCCCGGATGGGTAGGTCATTGTCTTTGACTTTCTCTGGGACTTTTATTCTCCTTTCCAATTCTTCCTCTCCACCCATACTTTCTAAAGTGTTAACTAATACTATATGATTCATACTAGCATTCTAATGGGACTGATGACATTCACCCACTTTTTGGGAAAGTGTCATTTTTGCCAATAAACTTTTTGGGACATGCAATGCATTGCCTTTAGTTTCTAAATGCAGGGATTGTCCTTCATCCCTGACTTCACTTTCTTTTTCTTTTTCAGTTTATGAAGGAGGAAAGGCAGAGCAAATAAGAGATGACATTGCTCCTAATGGTACTGTATGGATAGTTAACTATTGGCCAAAATAGAGCTCACTCTGCTTTAAAAGCCATTTATGTCTTTACTCTTTATATGTCATAAGGTTCTATGTGAGGATAGGTTAGTTTTTTAACAATGTCCCAGGATGTGAAATGGCCTTTCATTCTAAAAGAAAATAAACTGAAAACAGGGCTGGGAGGGTATTATATTGTTTCCTAATTTGAGAAAACTCCCAGGAGTAGTTCTGTTAACTAATACCTGGACGTTCCACTTGCAGTAAATTCTTCTGGCTCAGCTTGTCCTTGTTCCTTGCATCTACTGTCTACTCCCAAACAGACGACACTCCCAAACAGATGTTCTGGCTTTGTGCTGATTCCCACCTGGCAGCTTTTGGCTGCCGTGTCGATTGTTTCTCAGCACAAATGTCTCCTGGGGCAGAGAAAGGCCAGACCCCAACACCTGGAAGGTCTTTTCATGACCTTTGCTCTTGTTATTTTCTATTCAACCGCCATATGATTTACTTCTTTTTTTATTGCTGTTATCCCTTCCCCACCTCATTCCAGACACAAGGACCCACCTCTTCTAGAAGGCTTACAATTTTCTGCTTCTATCCAGAAGCAGAGACCATATATTTTTTTTTTAAATTTATTTGACAGAGACAGAGATCACAAGTAGGCAGAGAGGCAGGCAGAGAGAGAGAGGAAGGGAAACAGGCTCCCCGCTGGGCAGAGAGCCCGACGCGGGGCTCAATCCCAGGATCCCGAGATCATGACCTGAGCCGAAGGTAGAGGCTTTAACCTACTGAGCCACCCAAGTGCCCCCAGAGACCATATTTTATAGGTCTTTAAATCCTCAAGACACAATTAAAACTAATACGTGGTGAGTTTAATAAGTTAATAAAATTCCCAATGTTGCTGAATTTACATTTCAGAAATCACCCAATTCTCTAAAAAAATAGAATAAAATAAGGGCTTTTATTAGTTCATTCATTTCCTTACTGCTTACTTATTCATTTTATACAGTCTGCTTTTAGTCATCTTCACTAATGGATGATAACAGAAACCACGAATTCATTAATATGCAATTGAACCCCCAACCCATTTGCCTTCGGAATGCATTCTGTGTTTACAGGCAAATTCATATGTCTAAAGCCTGAAAGAGATGCTACCAATAAATCAAGTGGTCTGGACATCTCCCAGTTTAGGAAGAACTGGGAATATTTCCAATTCCCTCTTCTATTTTCCCCCTCCTCCCTCTCCTCTTGCTATACATGAACATCTTGGTCTCATTCTGAGGCAAAAAATGAGCAGAAATGCCCTCTCAGACTGGGAAAGAGAAAAGTTTAAATGTCTGAGGCTAAAGGACTTGTTTGCTTGGTATGTTCAAAATAATTAGACTCAAAACTCAGTAGATAATCAGTGTATGTATCGAGCACACTACATGTCCAGGATTTGGGGTAGATAAAGCTAGACTCCAATATTAAGATAGGGGAGGCAGACCACTACCTATGGACAAAAAATTACATACAGCATAGTCATAATAGCCCTCTGGATGACCCAGACCATAAAAGCTATGAGACTTCAGAGGAAAGATAGGTTATTTCAGTTGGAGGCAAAGAGGAGTGATGAATAGATGGGAGAAATTTTATCTAGGACTGGGATGATGGAATGATGTATAATGGTAGAGTGAATTATAGGTGTTCCAAATTGAAGGGAAGGCCTGAATAAAGGTATAGAGTCAAGACATACCATTTGTGTCAAAAAACAGGACAGATGTATGAGAGTAGTGGCATAGCATAGTGATTTTACAATATGTTTTTCTGTGTTGAAAGAGGAAGGGCATGGCGCGACAGAATCACTAAAATGGAAGTACCTGATAGAAAACTAAAGCAGGGTCGGGCCTGGTTAGTACTTGGATGGGAGAAAACTAGACAGCTGGTGTCAGAAAAGCCAGTTATAAAGTGCTTTTCATAAGATAAAAATATGTAGTAGACAGTCTTTGAATAGGGTGGCAACCAGGGCTGTCTTCACATAAAGTCTCACTCTAGAAGTACCCTGTGCTTGGTTTAATGCCCCACTATTGTTTTCTTGAGATTCTTAATTTTTGAACAAGGGACTCAACATTTTCATCTTGCTCTGAGCTCCACAGACAATTTAGCTGATCTTGCTGTTCAACAATAAAAACTGATGATGGGAATAGGAACAAGGGCTTGAGGAAGGAGGAAGGGATATTACTGGTTACCAGAGTATAAGAATCTGCAGAGTCATAAATTGGGAGTCTCACAGCACCTGCAATGCAAGAAGATTAGGATTGGGGTCAAGGGATTCCTCTGAGCAGGTGTTCTGTTTGGAACCATTGAATTTAGTATTGAAGGCCAGAGAATGTCAGAAGGAAAGGTGTGCATGAAAAAAAGGGAAATAAAGTGGCAGGCTGGAAACTGGGTAGAAAGTGAAAGAAGGCATGCATTTTAGGAATCAGGACAGAGAAACTTGGGAGCTCAAAATAAAGGAACAGAACAGGTGAGAGGTGGAAAACACAGAGAGTAGAACTGAGAGGCCCCAACAGTGCTGATTCCATAGGGTAGAGCCCTCTGTGAAGGCGAAGAGAAACCTTTCTCCCGTAGGAAGACATCCTCAAGGCTGGTCATGGTAGGAGAGGCTGATCCAAAATAGGAACCCAGAAACTGAGCCTTCAGCAGGAAATGGAGGGACCACTTCTCTTTCTAGTCTTATGCTTCTCAAAAGGAGTAAAAGTTTTTCTGGTTCTTAAAGCCACAGGGGAAAAAAAAAACGTGCACATTTCTAAGGCATTTATTTTATCTATAGATGTGGGGAAAATTTTACATTAAGACAAACACTGCTAAATTGTGCAATTGGAAGAAGAAGTCCCATGGAAGGTTAAGATAAGCTTGAGACTTCACAGACACTTCTGCTCTCAGCCACTTGCTTATGCCACTCACTCTAGCTTACCAGGTATCTGTCAGGGGACTGAATGTCATGGCCCTTGGCAAGTGGCTGTGAGCTTGGGAATCACCTGGGAAGTTTTTTTTTTTTTTAAAGATTTTATTTATTTTTTTTATTTGACAGAGATCACAAGTAGGCAGAGAGGCAGGCAGAGAGAGAGGAAGGCAGAGAGAGAGGAGGAAGCAGGCTCCCAGCTGAGCAGAGAGCCCGATGGGGGGCTCGATCCCAGGACCCTGAGACCATGACCTGAGCCGAAGGCAGAGGCTTTAAGCCACTGAGCCACCCAGGCGCCCCTCACCTGGGGAGTTTTAAAAAGTTTTCCACTTCTGGAGAGTAAGAGTTAGTAGAATTTGTATTTTTTTAAACTTTTTTTTGCTTTCACAGGTGATAGATAACATGACTGCTCTGGGACTTCCTTTCTGTTTTTCTCCTTTCTTCTCCTCTTCCTTTTCTCTCCCTTCTTCTCTCCCTACCTCCTTCCCTCTCTTTCTTCTTCTCTCTCTCCCTTCCTTCCTCTCTTCCTTCCATCCTCCTTTTCTCCCCTTTCCCCACTCCCCCACCCTGTCCATCTTCTCTCCCTGACCAATCTCTGTCTCTCTCTGTCTCTGTCTCTCAGGAATCTAGCTGTGTTTTGGGATAATCCCATTTTAAAAGATTTATTTATTTGAGAGAGAGAAAGAGAGAGACAGAAAGGGAGTACATGCACAAGCGGGGGATGGATAGAAGGAGAGGGAGAGAGAATCTTGAGCAGACTCCTCACTGAGTGGGGAGCCCCATGTGGGGCTGGATCCCAGGACCCCGAGAAACCAATTTAACTGACTGAGCCGCCCAAGTGTCCCACGGGACAGGAAATTCCATTTTTAGTATATAAGCTGCAGAAGTCAGCACTGGGACAATTCCAAATAGTGTCTACTAAACAAAGGCCATCAAGCTGAAGTGAAGTAAGTCATACCTTTTAAATTAGGGTTAAGCCATTGAAAATATGCCATTATTTCTGTTTATTTCTTTCTGTTATCCAAACGTTATTTTTATGTTTATTTCTTTCTTTTTATGTTTATTTCTTTCTGTTCATCCAAACTTTCTGTTATCCAAACAAAATATTGTTTAAAACATTATAGCCAAGTCTATAATGCTTTGGGGTGTTAAAGGAAGAGTCATATATCCCCTCAGGTCAGCTCCTCTAAAAGGGATGGTCATTGCAGAGAGGTCTCTGAGGGACCTGTTGAGTGTCTGGGCTACAAAGTCCATCTATCGTCTTCATAGAATAGCTTTTGTGGTGAAAACCACGGCAATTTCTAGTTGCCTGCCTAATATCTTAGAGTTACTGCTACCAGGTCCTCAAATCCTGAAGAATGGTTTCCTTGTCATGGCTTAGGTCAGGTTCCATTTCCATATTAATCAATTTTGGCCAGAGGATTGAAATCTTTTAAGAAATTAACAGTTCACAGAGAGACCATGTAGATGGAAAAAGTTCTGGGGAAGCTCTCAGAAGGCACTGGAACTGTAGTATTCTGGGAAAATAAAACAACACTCTCCATTATAGTCCGCATTGGTAACACGAGCAAACTGCATTGTGTATTTGATTGTCTACCAAGATCTACATATTTTATGTGGTTAAGAGAAGAGTGGTTTCTCACTCTTTTTTTATTTTTAATTTTTGTGGCTTAGTCTTAGTACCCAGGCTTAATAAGATCGAATGAAGTAGGAGATATTAGATTTTTTTTCCCTTTATTTAAGCTTTATTTAAACATATAATGGAACCCCACCACCCTCTCCCAACCCTTCTTCCCCCCACCCCCCTCAGTTTGTTTTATGACATTAAGAGTCTCTTTTGGTTTGTCTCCCTCCCGATCCCATCTTCTTTCATTTTTACTTTTCCTACCACCTTAACTCCCACCCCCGTTGCATCTCCACTTCCTCATATCAGGGAGATCATGTGGTAGTTGTCTTTCTCCAGTTGACTTATTTCGCTAAGCATAATACGCTCTAGTTCCATCCATGTCGTCGCAAATGGTAAGATTTCATTTCTTTTGATGGCTGCATAGTATTCCATCGTATATATATACCATTTCTTCTTTATCCATTCATCTGTTGATGGACATCTAGGTTCTTTCCATAACTTGGCTATTGTGGACATTGCTGCTATAAACATTCGGGTACACGTGCCCCTTTGGATCACTACGTTTGTATCTTTAGGATAAATACCCAGTAGTGCAATTGCTGGGTCATAAGGTAGCTCTATTTTCAATTTTTTGAGGAACCTCCATGCTGTTTTCCAGAGTGGTTGCACCAGCTTGCATTCCCACCAACAGTGTAGGAGGGTTCCCCTTTCTCCACATCCTCGCCAGCATCTGTCATTTCCTGACTTGTTCATTTTAGCCATTCTGACTGGTGTGAGGTGGTAT
>RCUC01140257.1:0-11053 GCA_003697995.1 Taxidea taxus jeffersonii
TTTCATTTTTTCTTTTCCTACCACCTTAACTCCCACCCCTGTTGCATCTCCACTTCCTCATATCAGGGAGATCATGTGATAGTTGTCTTTCTCCAGTTGACTTATTTCGCTAGGCATAATACGCTCTAGTTCCATCCATGTCGTCGCAAATGGTAAGATTTCATTTCTTTTGATGGCTGCATAGTATTCCATCGTATATATATACCACATCTTCTTTATCCATTCATCTGTTGATGGGCATCTAGGTTCTTTCCATAACTTGGCTATTGTGGACATTGCTGCTATAAACATTCGGGTACACATGCCCCTTTGGATCACTACGTTTGTATCTTTAGGATAGATACCCAGTAGTGCAATTGCTGGGTCATAAGGTAGCTCTATTTTCAATTTTTTGAGGAACCTCCATGCTGTTTTCCAGAGTGGTTGCACCAGCTTGCATTCCATACACCAACAGTGTAGGAGGGTTCCCCTTTCTCCACATCCTCGCCAGCATCTGTCATTTCCTGACTTGTTCATTTTAGCCATTCTGACTGGTGTGAGGTGGTATCTCATTGTGGTTTTGATTTGTATTTCCCTGATGCCCAGTGATATGGAGCACTTTTTCATGTGTCTGTTGGCCATTTGGATGTCTTCTTTGCAGAAATGTCTGTTCATGTCCTCTGCCCATTTCTTGATTGGATTATTTGTTCTTTGGGTGTTGAGTTTGCTAAGCTCTTTGTAGATTTTAGATACTAGCCCTTTATCTGATATGTCATTTGCAAATATCTTTTCCCACTCTGTCAGTTGTCTTTTGGTTTTGTTGACTGTTTCCTTTGCTGTGCAAAAGCTTTTGATCTTGATGAAGTCCCAATAGTTCATTTTTTCCCTTGCTTCCCTTGCCTTTGGCGTTGTTCCTAGGAAGAAGTTGCTGCGGCTGAGGTCGAAGAGGTTGCTGCCTGTGTTCTCCTCAAGGATTTTGATGGATTCCTTTCTCACGTTGAGGTCCTTCATCCATTTTGAGTCTATTTTCGTGTGTGGTGTAAGGAAATGGTCCAATTTCATTTTTCTGCATATGGCTGTCCAATTTTCCCAACACCATTTGTTGAAGAGGCTGTCTTTTTTCCATTGGATGTTCTTTCCTGCTTTGTCGAAGATTAGTTTACCATAGAGTTGAGGGTCTATTTCTGGGCTCTCTATTCTGTTCCATTGATCTATGTGTCTGTTTTTGTGCCAGTACCATACTGTCTTAATGATGACAGCTTTGTAGTAGAGCTTGAAGTCTGGAATTGTGATGCCACCAACTTTGGTTTTCTTTTTCAATATTCCTTTGGCTATTCGAGGTCTTTTCTGGTTCCATATAAATTTTAGGATTATTTGTTCCATTTCTTTGAAAAAATTGGATGGGATTTTGATAGGCATTGCATTAAATGTGTAGATAGCTTTAGGTAGCATAGACATTTTCACAATATTTATTCTTCCAATCCATGAGCAGGGCACATTTTTCCATTTCTTTGTGTCTTCCTCAATTTCTTTCATGAGTACTTTATAGTTCTCTGAGTATAGATTCTTTGCCTCTTTGGTTAGGTTTATTCCTAGGTATCTTATGGTTTTGGGTGGAATTGTAAATGGGATTGACTCCTTAATTTCTCTTTCTTCTTTCTTGTTGTTGGTGTAAAGAAATGCAACTGATTTCTGTGCATTGATTTTATATCCTGACACTTTACTGAATTCCTGTATAAGCTTTAGCAGTTTTGGAGTGGAGCCTTTTGGGTTTTCCACATATAGTATCATATCATCTGCAAAGAGCGATAGTTTGACTTCTTCTTTGCCGATTTGGATGCCTTTAATTTCTTTTTGTTGTCTGATTGCTGAGGCTAGGACTTCTAGTACTATGTTGAATAGCAGTGGTGATAGCGGACATCCCTGCCGTGTTCCTGACCTTAACGGAAAGGCTCTCAGTTTTTCTCCATTGAGAATGATACTTGCAGTGGGTTTTTCATACATGGCTTTGATAATATTGAGGTATGTGCCTTCTATCCCTACACTTTGAAGAGTTTTGATTAGGAAGGGATGTTGCACTTTGTCAAATGCTTTTTCAGCATCTATTGAGAGTATCATATGGTTCTTGTTCTTTCTTTTGTTAATGTACTGTATCACATTGATTGATTTGCGGATGTTGAACCAACCCTGCTGCCCTGGAATAAATCCCACTTGGTCGTGGTGAATAATCCTTTTAATGTACTGTTGGATCCTATTGGCTAGTATTTTGGTGAGAATTTTCGCATCTGTGTTCATCAAGGATATTGGTCTGTAATTCTCTTTTTTGATGGGATCCTTGTCTGGTTTGGGGATCAAGGTGATGCTGGCCTCATAAAATGAGTTTGGAAGTTTTCCTTCCATTTCTATTTTTTGGAACAGTTTCAGGAGAATAGGAATTAATTCTTCTTTAAATGTTTGGTAGAATTCCCCTGGGAAGCTATCTGGCCCTGGGCTTTTGTTTGTTTGGAGATTTTTGATGACTTTCAATCTCCTTACTGGTTATGGGCCTATTCAGGTTTTCTGTTTCTTCCTGGTTCAGTTTTGGCAGTTTATATGTCTCTAGGAAAGCATCCATTTCTTCCAGATTGTCGAATTTGTTGGCATAGAGTTGTTCATAATATGTTCTTATGATTGTTTGTATTTCTTTGGTGTTGGTTGTGATCTCTCCTCTTTCGTTCATGATTTTATTTATTTGGGTTCTTTCTCTTTTCTTTTGGATAAGTCTGGCCAGGGGTTTATCAATCTTATTAATTCTTTCAAAGAACCAGCTCCTAGTTTCATTGATTTGTTCTATTGTTTTTTTGGTTTCTATTTCATTGATTTCTGCTTTGATCTTTATGATTTCTCTTCTCCTGCTGGGTTTAGGCTTTCTTTGTTGTTCTCTCTCGAGTTCCTTAAGGTGTAGGGTTAGGTTGTGTATTTGAGACCTTTCCTGTTTCTTGAGATAGGCTTGTATCGCTATATATTTTCCTCTCAGGACTGCCTTTGCTGTGTCCCACAGATTTTGGACCGTTGTGTTTTCATTATCATTTGTTTCCATGGTTTTTTTCAATTCTTCTTTAATTTCCTGGTTGACCCATTCATTTTTTAGAAGAATGCTGTTGAGTCTCCATGTATTTGTGCTCTTTCCACATTTCCTCTTGTGATTGAGTTCTAGCTTCAGAGCATTGTGGTCTGAAAATATGCAGGGAATGATCCCAATCTTTTGATACCTGTTGAGACCTGATTTATGCCCCAGGATGTGATCTATTCTGGAGAATGTTCCATGGGCACTAGAGAAGAATGTGTATTCTGTTGCTTTAGGGTAGAATGTTCTGAATATATCTGTGATGTCCATCTCGTCCAGTGTGTCATTTAAGACCTTTATTTCCTTGTTGATCTTTTGCTTGGATGATCTGTCCATTTCAGTGAGGGGTGTATTAAAGTCTCCAACTATTATTGTATTCTTGTCAATGTGTTTCTTTGATTTTGTTATTAATTGGTTTATATAGTTGGCTGCTCCCATGTTAGGGGCATAGATATTTAAAATTGTTAGATCTTCTTGTTGGACAGACCCTTTGAGTATGATGAAGTGTCCTTCCTCATCTCTTATTATAGTCTTTGGCTTAAAATCTAATTGATCTGATATAAGGATTGCCACCCCAGCTTTCTTCTGATGTCCATTAGCATGGTAAATTGTTTTCCACCCCCTCACTTTCAATCTGGAGGTGTCTTCAGGTCTAAGATGAGTTTCTTGTAGGCAGCATATGGATGGGTTTTGTTTTTTTATCCATTCTGAAACCCTGTGTCTTTTGATTGGGGCATTTAGCCCATTTACATTCAGGGTAACTATTGAGAGATATGAGTTTAGTGCCATTGTATTGCCTGTATGGTGATTGTTACTGTATAATGTCTCTGTTCCTTTCTGGGAATACTTTTAGGGTCTCTCTTTGCTTAGAGGACCCCTTTCAATATTTCCTGTAGAGCTGGTTTGGTGTTTACAAACTCTTTCAGTTTTTGTTTGTCCTGGAAGCTTTTTATCTCTCCTTCTATTTTCAATGATAACCTAGCTGGATAAAGTATTCTTGGCTGCATGTTTTTCTCGTTTAGTGCTCTGAATATATCATGCCAGTTCTTTCTGGCCTGCCAGGTCTCTGTGGATAAGTCTGCTGCCAATCTAATATTTTTACCATTGTACGTTACAGACTTCTTGTCCCGTGCTGCTTTCAGGATTTTCTCTTTGTCGCTAAGACTTATCAATTTTACTATTAGATGGCGGGGTGTGGGTCGGTTCCTACTGATTTTGAGAGGTGTTCTCTGCGCCTCCTGGATTTTGATGCTTGTTCCCCTTGCTATATTAGGGAAATTCTCTACAATAATCCTCTCCAGTATACCTTCTGCTCCTATTTCTCTTTCTTCTTCTTCTGGAATCCCAATTATTCTAATGTTGTTTTTTCTTATGGCATCACTTATCTCTTGAATTCTCCCCTCGTGGTCCAGTAGTTGTTGGTCTCTCTTTTGCTCAGCTTCTTTATTCTCTGTCATTTGGTCTTCTATATCACTAATTCTGTCTTCTGCCTCATTTATCCTAGCAGTAAGAGCCTCCATTTTTGATTGCACCTCATTAATAGCTTTTTTTATTTCAACTTGATTAGACTTTATTTCTTTTATTTCTCCAGAAAGGGTTTTTATTTCTCCTGACAGGGTTTCTCTAATATCTTCCATGCCTTTTTCGAGCCCGGCTAGAACCTTGAGAATCGTCATCCTGAATTCCAGATCTGACATATTACTAATGTCTGTATTGATTAGGTCCCTAGCCTTCAGTCCTGTCTCCTGCTCTTTTTTATGTGGTGAGTTTTTCCGCCTTGTCATTTTGTCCAGATAAGAATCCGCTGTTCTCCTTGTTAAGTGAACTTGGTCTTGGCTGTATTTCTTTGATCTTCTAGGGGAGGGGCCTGTTGTAGTGATTCTCAGGTGTCTTTGCCCCAGGCAGAGTTGCACTGCCCTTACCAGGGGCCGGGCTAAGTAATCCTCTCAGGTTTGCTTTCAGGAGCTTTTTTTTTTTTTTTTTTCCCCTGAATGCTTTTTCCGTAGAGTTCAGGAGGATGGGAATGACAATGGCGGCCTCCCAATCTCTGGTTCAGAGGAGCCGAGAGCTAGGGGCCCCAGTCTTCAGTGCGCCTTCATAGAAAGGCGTTTAATCCCTCTGGTCTCCCCAGCCCATGTGCCGCAGACCGCGCGCGCCCGCAGACCGCGCTCGCCCGCAGACCGCGCTCAGAGAAAATCGTGCGTAATCAGTCCCGTCTCACTGGCTTCTGGGAGCGCTCCGAGCTCACCCAGCCTGTGACCAAGCGTCTCTGTCTCTGGCAGAGTCCCACCTGGAGTCTCCGAACCCCGTAGATCCCTGAGCTCTCTCGGGTCGGAGTCTCCCCGGATCTTGTGGGGACCCCTCGCACAGAGCACCGGCCAGTGCCACAGAGCACCGGTCCGTGTCACAGACCACTAGGAAACCTCGGCTCTGTCTCCGCAGCCGACTTCCCCGCTCTAATACCTGTGAGCTCTGCGACACTCAGACACCCCCGATCCTTCTGTGACCCCGCGGGACCTGAGTCCACGTTTTCCCCGTGAGGTCTTCACCCCAATTTAGCCTCTGGAGTGATGTCCCTCCGTGGAGCCGACTTTTCAAAGTTCTGATTTTGTGCTCCGCCGCTTGCCGGGAGCCAGCCCCTCCCCCTGGGGTCTATCTTCCCGTCGCGTTGGATTCACTTCTCCGCAGGTCCTACCTTTCAGAAAGTGGTCGATTTTCTGTTTCTAGAATTGTTGTTTTTCTTCTCTTCGATCTCCTGTTGGATTTGTAGGTGTTCGGAATGGTTTGATAGGCTATCTAGCTGATCTCCTGCTGGCTGATGTTGTCTCAGCCTCCTACTTCTTCGCCATCTTGACTCCTCCCTCTACTTTTAATCTTTTTTGTGTCCTTTATTTTAAGTGGATTTTTTGTAGACAGAATATAATTGAGTATTGTTTTTGATACATGGACAATCTGGTTTTTAATTGGTGTATTTAGACCATAGACTTTTACAGTGATTGGTGATATAGTTAGATTAATAACTACCGTATTTGTGTTCTAATGGTTGCTCTATTCCTCTTTTTGTTTCGAGTCTTTTTCTGCTTTCTGTGGTTTTAGTTGAGTATATCTTCCATTTTCTCTCCTTCCTTAGCAAATCAGTTATACTTCACTTTTTATTTTTATTTTTTTAGTGTTTGCCCTACAGTTTGCAGTATAAATCTACTTTCAGTTAAACACTTCACAGTTACAGCTTTACAGGTAGTACAATAACTTTATAATAACAAGTATTCCTAACTCCTCCCTTACATTCGTTGTGTCATTGCTGTAATTCATTCCATTGTAATCATCTAGTATTTTGTTGCTATTATTATTTGAACAGACTGTTATCTGTTATGTCAATTAAGAAAAAAGAAAGCCTTTATCTTCCTTTATTACTTTTTTGATGTTTTTTATCTACATGAGTATTTTGTTCTATAGGAGTTTCCTTTTTGAATAATTTCTTTTGACATTTCTTGCAAGGCAGATCTATAGACCATGAGTTCCCTCAATTTTGTTTGTCTGAGAGGGTCTTTGTTTCTTTCAAAGTGTAATTTCTCAAGATACAGAAGTTTGGATTGGTGGATTTTCCCCCCCTTAATACTGTATATATCACTCCACTGTCTTATTTCTTACATTGTTTCTAAGGAGAAATTGCATATAATTCTTATATTTGTACTTCTGTAGGTAAGGTTGCCCCCCCCCCGGCTTCTTTCAAGTTTTTTTATTTTCTGTAGTTTATATCAACTATGCTTAGATGTAGTTTTTTGTTTTTTGTGGGATGGGGGGCAGGGGTTGTTGCATTTCTTCCTTAATCTGTGGTTTGCTGTCTGACATTAATTGGGGGGAAATTCTCAGATGTTTCTTACTTTCATTTTCTTCCCCTTCTGGTATTCATGTTATGCATTTGTTATATTTTTCTAATTGTCCCATAGTTCTTGGATATTCCATTCTATTTTTTCAGTCTTTGGTGTTCTTGATTTTCAATTTTGGAAGTTTCTATTGACATGTACCTTAGCTTAGAGTTCCTTATCAGTGTGCAGCCTGCTAATGAGCCCATCAAAGACTTTCTTCATTTCTGTTAGAGTGTTTTTTATCATCAGCATTCAAAAAAAAAAGTTTTTTAGAAGTTCTGTCTTTCTAGTTACGTTACCCACGTATTCTTGCATATTGTCTGCTTTTCCATTAGACCCCCTTAGCATGTTAATTAGACTTATTTTGTACTGCTGGTCTGATCAACATTTTTGCTATAGATGAGTGGTTTTGTTATATATGAGTGGTTTCCCTTTTCAAACTGTGTTTTTTTGCCATGAAGTTTGCCTTGTAATTTTTTGTTGAACCAGGCATGGTGTACTGGGAAAAGGAACTGCAATAAAAAGGCCTTTAGTAATGTGGTGATATGGTATGGGGAGAGGGGAAGTGTTCTGTAGTCTTATGATTAGTTCTCAGTCTTTTAGTGAACCTGTGCCTGTGGCCTGTGAACTTTATACCTGTTTCTCAATCCCTGCCCCCCATCTTTAGATGGGACAGAATAGATAGAGGGGTTTAAAGGTGAATATTTCCCTTTGCTCATGTTAAAGGCTAGAGGGAGCTGGAGCTGGATATTTCCTTTTCCCTAGGTTACTTGGGCTCTGCTGTCATAGAGTAGTTTGTCTTGAAAGCAGGCCTTGTAAAGAACACAATGTTCTGATGTATTTCAAAATGACCACTTTTACCACTTACCCTGCTTAGAAACAGAGGGATTTTTCTCTGATCTTTACTATGAGAACCTGATAGGCATAAAACTCACAAAAGTGTATACATGCACCCCAAAGCCTGTCCCCCCACCCCCCAGGTGTTTTTAACTTTTATATTTGTCTGCTCTGAGACTTCAGGAATTCCTCAGTTACAATTTGGGTTTTCTACCTTGGTATTTCTTTTTGTGATAGTTTCTGCTGTGGCTCTGGTAATTTATGATTTTCTGTATCTGCCCATCTGTTTCCAATTTGAGGAGCAGATATTGCTCTGTGACCTCAGTACTGAGGGATCTAAGAAGAGTTGTTGATGTTTGGTTTGTTCAGTTTGTTTACACAAATATCATGGAGGCTAAGTAACATGCTACTAAACAACAAATGGGTCAACCAGCAAATCAAAGAGGAAATGAAAAAATACATGGAAATAAATGAAAATGAAAGCACAATGGTCCAAAATCTTTAGGATTCAGCGAAAGCTGTTCTGAGAGGGAAGTTTATAGCAATGCAGGACTACCTGAAGAAACAAGAAAAATGCCAAATAAGCAACCTAACCTTACCCCTAAAAGCGGTAGGGGGAAAGAAAAAGAACAAAGCCAGTAGAAGGAAGGAAATGATCTACCACAGAAAGAAATAAAATAGAGACTGAAAAAAAAAAAAATAATGAAACCAGGAGCTGGTTCTTTGAAGAGAGCAACAAAATTGATAACCCTTTAGCCAGACTCATCAAGAAAAAATAATAATCGAATAAATGAAATCAGAAATGAAGGAAGAGAAATAACAACTGACACCTCAAAAATACAAAAGTTTATAAGAGAATATTATGAAAAATGGTATGCCAACAAATTGGACAACCTAGAAGAAATAATTAAATTTCTAGAAACATACAACCTACCCAAACTGGGACAGGAAGAAATTAAAAAAAAAAAAAACTGAACAGAATGATTACTAGCAATGAAATTAAATCAGTAATCAGAAACTCCCAACAAATAAAAACACAGGATCAGATGGCTTCACAGGTGAATTCTACAAAAGATTTAGAGTTAATACTTATGGTTTTCAGAGTATTTTAAAAAAATAGAAGAGGAGAGAAGGCTTCCAAATTCATGCTATGAAGCTGACATTATCCTGATAACCAAAACCAAATAAAGACACTACAAAAAAAGAAAAATCACAGGCCAATATCTCTGAATGAACATAGATGCAAAAAATCCTCAACAAGAAGACATTAGCAAACTGAATCCAACAATACATTAAAAAAAAAATCATTTACCATGATGAAGTGAGATTTACTCAGGGATGTAAGAGTGTTTTGTATGGGTCATTATTCACAAATCAATTACTGTGACATATCACATTAATAAGAGAATGGTAAAAACCATCTGATTATCTCAGTAGATGCAGAAAAAGCATTTGACAAAGTACAACATCCATTCATGATACAAACTCAACAAACTAGGTCTAGAGGGATCATACCTCAACATAATAAAAGCAGTATATGAAAAACTCATATCTAACCTCTTACTCAATGGTGAAAACCAGAGTTTTCCTCTAAGACCAGGAATAAGACAGGGATGTCCATTCTCACCACTTTTATTCAAAAAGGCATCTAAATTGGTAAGGAAGAAGTAAAGCTGTCACTCTTTGCAGATGACATGGTGTACTGTATGTGGAAAACCCTAAAGACTCCATTAAAGAAACTCCTGGACCTGATAAATTCAGTCAAGTTCTAGGGTATATGATTAATATACAGAAACCTGTTGTATTTATATACATAATAATGAAGTAGTAGAAAGATAAAGAATACATTTGCACTTAAAATTACACCAAAAATAATAAAATACTTAGGAATAAACCAAGGAAGTGAAAGACTTACACTTTGAAAACCATAAAACACTGATGAAAGAAATTAGAGGTTACCCAAACAAATATAAAGATACTTCTTGTTTATGGATTGGAAGAACAAAAACTGTTCAAATGTCCATACTACCAAAAGTAATCTAGAGATTCAATGCAATCCTTTTCAAAACACCAACATTTTTCACAGACCAGAACAAATAATATTGTAATTTGTATGGAACCACAAGAGACTCCAAATAGCCAAAGCAGTCTTGAGAAAGAACAGCAAAGCTGGAGATATCCCAGTTCCAGATTTCAAGATAAACTGCAAAGCTGTAGCAATAAAAAACTGTGCTATTGGCACTAAAATAGACATACAGATCAATGGAACAGAATAGAGAGCCCAGAAAGAAACCCATGCTTATACGGTCAATCTGCAATAAGAGAGGCAAGAATATATAATGGGAAGAAGACAGTCTCTTCAACAGATGGTGCTGGGTAAACTGGACAGCTACATGCAAAAGAATGAAACTGGGCCACTGTTTGAAAACATACACAAAATTAAAATGGGTTAAAGATCGAAATGTGAGACTCAAAACCATAAAATTCCTAAAAGAAAACATAGGCACTAATTTCTTTGAAATCAAACTGGTGGATGCCAGAAGGCAGGTGAGGTGGGTGGGAGGATATGTGAAATAGATAAAGGGGATTGAGAGTATACTTATATTGATGAACACTGAGTAATGTTTAGGATTGTTGAATTCAAAAAAATTCAACAGTAAAGATATACCCAAATATATAACTTGTAAGAATCTTTGCAGGCACTTGGGATCTTAAATATAGATGGTCTTTGAGAGATGGTGTGCTGCCCTTGTTAAATTCAGAGGATTATATGAGTCCCAGATTTGTCCACAAAATCCAGAAAACTATTTAGGGTAAAACAGATTTGTCTCAATTTATAGAGGTAATGAGTTTTTTTAGGTTAGGCTTTTAGTCCTATTTATTTTTCTTTATAGTGATTGTAGTATGGAAGTAAGATGATGTTGTAAAATTTGTGTTTATTTTGGCTACATATCACCAAAGTAGTGATACTTTAAGGATTATTTAAATTTGACAATAGTTAGAATAAAATGTCTAATGTGTTTCATGTAATTTATAAACCCATTTCATAATATATTCAAAGTACTGAATGGGAAGAATCTATAGCCAAGAATACTCTATCCATCAAGACTATCATTCGGGGGTGCCTGAGTGGCTGGCTACTCAGTGGGTTAAGCCTCTGCCTTTGGCTCAGGTCATGATCTCAGGGTCCTGGGATCGAGTCCTGCATTGGGCTCTCTGCTTAGCAGGGAGCCTTCTTCCTCCTCTCTCTCTCTCTCTCTCT
>RCUC01140258.1:0-59118 GCA_003697995.1 Taxidea taxus jeffersonii
AAAAAAAAAAAAGAAAGAAAGAAAATGAACCCAGGTCAAGTTAATTTTTGCCCTTGCATGATAGAGAACCATCAGAATAGTAAGGAAAAAGGAGCATTGTTTCTTCTTGGTTCACAAGATGAACTCTGTACTTAACATGTTTGGGAATATAGAACTACAAGTCATGTTTGCTAACTTTAAACTCAGTGGGAATATTAGGCACAAATGAAACTGGAGATTAGTACAGTAATTAAATGCTTCCCTTTGTGGCTCATAGGGGGAGGAAATCAGTGAGTACAACAGGACTTGGGGAAGGTCTTATCAAGGAGCCAATGGGCTTTGATGGAGAGGTGGGATTTGATAGATGAAGGGAAAGTAGAGGGTATATCAGTCACAGGGAATAATTTAAATGAAGGCACAGAAGTGGAAATAACACTGTTCTTGGGACAGTGGGGAGACTGACCTGACACCAATAGAATATTTATAGAGGTAAAATGTAACTAGTACATACATGTCATAGGTACTACCATAGCAATGTGCATGGGAAGGTGAAGCATAGAGGTTATGAAGAAATCTTTGAAGGCAAACAAATTATTAGATTAGATGGGGTAGAAATTAGGAAATAATTAAAGATTCTCAAATAAGGGACTTACGTAATGAAAATTTCTTAAGAAAATTGGCAGTGGTGTGAGAAAGGATGAATTTAGTAAAGTAACTTGTGCTAGGAAAATACTATTAAAACTTTCCATTTGTATATAACTTTTATGCTAATGGGAAAAAGTCATTTTTATTAAGGTTATTTTAATTCTTAAAAGGCCCAAGTGAAGCAGAAGAATTCCAGCTTGAGGTGAGTGGGCTACTAGGGGAGATGAACTGTCCATATCTATCACTGACATCTGGGGATGTGACCAAGCGCCTTCTCGTTCAGAAGAACTGCCTCCTTTTGCTCAGTAAGTTCATGGCTACTAGAATGTAGCTATTATTTTTTTATTCATGTTTTCTTTGACTGATAAACTGTTAGACTATTTCATTATGGATTTAATTCAGAATGCTTCTTAAAGAAAACTATTACATTTCCAGCTTAGAAGCTAATGGAGGGCCTGTGCACTGGTAGCAGCATTGTCGTAATTACTACTCTTCTATCTAACTTTGCTGGTACTATTGTGCGTCACCTAATATGACCAAAGTTAGCGCCACGGGTTCAAGTGTATGATCATTAAACCTTAGCATTCTAGATTGGAAACACATTTTAAAATAGACTAGGAAGGTAGTGTGGGAATGATGGAAGATTTTTTAGTAAAATTAAAATGTTTTATATTGTGGATATTTCTTTGTGGTTGGGTAATTGTTTGGAGGTTTTGGTTTTGTTTGTAAATATATAAAATTACAGTGTAAAATTTTCTAGAATAGTATTTGAATTGTTCCTGTGCTTATTGGTCATTCTGGGAAGTAAATTGTTATGAAAATTCTTTCCTTCCATGTTTTTTATATACTAACTACTATGTCTTTCTTCACCCCGAAAAACAGTAAGTAAACTCAAAAATTTTATTGCCTTAAATGAACTCTCCAGCAACCACAACCAATAGTCTTAACTCAGAATTTTTATAGCAGTTTGAGACACATTCAGAGTAAGCTTTGGTTAACTGAATATTATAGTTCTTATATGACAAACACAGTACAGAGGATTTTTAAAATACTGTCTTTACAACAGTACTGGTTTCTGAAAAACGAGACAGCTTGAATTTTGAAGGTTCAGTTAAAAAAAAAAAAACGTATTCATTGCCATTATACCGAGGCACCGAGTTATTCCAGAGTCACTTAACATAATTTCCCCTTTGTTGAATGATTGTGGAGGATGGGAGGTAGATACATAGGTCAGATACTGCTTTAAATACTGATATTGCTGCATGTTGTTCTTATGCATGCATTCAGTATCCTTCATATTGTGTGATTTCTGTAACTGGCTCAGCCACAGTGTACTCACTCATTCTTCCTTTGTAACACTGCTTACCAAAACCTAATATTTGGCACTCAGGATATGTTATCTTACATAGGAAGATAAGAACTTCATGGAAAACTTCATAATGACCATGAATAACTAATTCTTTCAAGGAGCTCAGTGTTTGGCCTTTTTAGTGTTCCAACTTACAAAAACCACTTTGAATATAAATCTTTATAAAATGCCTTTGACTCCTTCCTGTTACTTAAAAAGACTGCCCTGAATATTATTTTGGATTTGGGGTTACAATTTATAGACTTTAATAATTTATCACCTCAGAAGCTCTTCAGTAATACACAACTATTTGCTTCTCCACTGAATGACTAAAACCAACTAAAGGTTATGCTGCTCTTGGAATTCATGGACACGTACACTATCCATTCCTCTTTTTCTTTGCTTCTGGCTGTTTCCCCTTTAAAATGTTTCCCTCAGTTTGTATTCTCTCTGTTGGGCTAATATTTATGTGCTCATTCTCTTATTTTCTCTGTATAAATATTTCTCATCTAAGAATCAGTTGTCACCTTTTGATGCTACAATTTTACTTATTTCTCCAGCACCCTTTATCATACTGATTTGAATCTTTTAGTATGTTGTTCCGAGGGGGAAAATAACCAATCTCATTGAATTGTTAGTAAAATAGAATAGTCTTTGAATGAGCAGCTAAAAAACTCTCGTGTGTCTGGGGAAGAGGTTTTGGCTATTTATTGCCTCTCTGGTTGTCAGATTATTTCCCCTAGGTTAAAAAAAAAAAATCTGAGTTCCTAATAGATGAAGAATTACTCATCGTGAATGCATATATTCTTTATTCCTAACTAGATTGTCAGTAGAAATCATCTGTTTTGTTTGCTTTATATCTCCAGTGCCCTTCCTGGTACTTTGACCACATCAGTAACAGATAATGTTTTTTGATGGTAATTTTATTGTATTGGTGAACTAATTTTGTGGATGCCTGAGTTAATGTGGTCCCAAATTTAGAGAACCAGTTTATTAAATCATATGATTTTCTAGAACAAGGGTTGGCAAACTTTCTCTTTAAAGGTTGGGACAGTAAATATTTTCAGCTTTGTGAGCTGTAGGGTCTTTGTCACAACTGCTTAACTTCCACTATTGTAACATGTACTAGCCATAGAGATTATGGGAATGAGTGTGGTAATGTTCCAGTAAAACCTTATTTAGAAAAACAGTGGTTATTTTCCTGACAGTAGTGTTTTACTTTTTTGATCTTTTAACTCCTACAGTTCGCTATACGGAACACACTCAGATTTTATCAAAGCCATTTAGAATGACCTTTCCATAAACTTAGCTGTATTTATTGTTCTAGCATTACACCTTGGGTGTAGGAAATGAGATACTCAAGCTGATCATTCTTTTGAACTTCTAATAGGACTTAAGAGCCCAGAAAATATTTTTTCCGAAGCTATCATTCTAATGTTGTCAGAAGGTTCTCACCTTGTCACATAACCTGAAGTCCTGAGATCCCAATGGTTATTAATCATCTTTCATAAAAATTTAAATGTCCTTTCATAAAAATTTAAAAGTTAAAGGAATAAGACTGAATATTTATACCCTCAGTTACCTGAAGCAGATTGCAGCCGTCATTATGCCTGGCTGAAATCAACACGTGAGGGGATGATATGATATCATTGATATTTTCTGTTAAGAAAAGATTAGAAAGTTTTGTTGATACTATTTTTCAGGAGTGGGAAGGGGGGAGAGTGAGTAAAGTAGGAAGAAAGGGAATACTAAGAAGAGTCTTTTATAGATGAAAGAAAGTTTTCTTTAAACAGAGAGGGTGGCATTAGGCTACTGGAAGTCATGAGAAAGGAGCTTTGGGGAGTTTTGTGTCTTCCCCCCTTTTGGAAGTTAAGTTTTGATCACTTGGAAATGTTTCATGCCAGTTCTGAACAGACTGCCTAAATATTGGAAGGTAAGAGAACAAGAGAGTTATATCACTGGTGCATGTCAGTGGTGAGAAGTAAATAATAAAAACCGGTTCCAACTGTTGCTGAAGTTGGCTACCTTCCACCTTCTGTAAATCTGTTAACAGCTGCCAACCCCTGTTCTGGAGTTCCTAAATAGTGGAACTATTTATATAGTAAGAATCCAGATTTTTAGATGTGATCTACCTTGATACTTTGGTTTCGAAGAAGAATCACTTACTTATAAATTACCCTTTAAACATATATTGATTAAATACCTGAATTACAGAACCAGTTTATATGTTGTCATTTGCAGGTAAAAATGGTTTTCTTTTCTTGTTTATATCCATTCTTGCAGCTTTAAAAGTTACGTATCATTAGGTCTATAGAGTTGTGACTCCAGACTTATGATTATTAACTGTAGCTGTATCTCATTTTGAAATCTTATTTTGTTTACTTCAGCATACCTCATCTCAGAACTAGAAGCTGCCAGAATGCTCTGTGTGAATACTCCTCCAAAAAAAGCTCAAGAAGGAGGCGGTAGTGAGGTCTTTCAAGAGTTGAAAGGCATATGTATTGCTCTAGGAATGTCCAAACCTCCAGCCAATATAACTATGTTCCAATTCTTCAGCGGGATTGAAAAAAAAGTAAGACCTTTAGTACCAGATTGTAGTGTATTAAAGGCATAGTCCTACATTTGTTTGAAATGAAGCAAGTTAATTTCTCTTAATGGGAACCTAATGTGCATATTATTCATTGTACTAAATGAGTTTTGGGTTTTAAATCCTCAATACCTTAAAGAGAAATTACTATTTTTTTTAACTTGTTAGCATGTTTCTTCTTCAAAAAGGAAACTTTACACTTTGATTTATAAGCTGAAATAAGCTAGGTATAATGTAAAAAGAATGAATACTTAAGTCCTTTTTAAATTTTTATCATTGAACTTTGACGCAGTTTTTAAGTTCTCGATCATTAAATGTTACCACCCTCCTTTCATTTACTGGACAGAAAGGGATGTAAATGTTTTTGGTTTTTAATCCAGTCATTTGAATCTTATGTTTCAGTTGGCAAACTAGGTTTATTGACTAATAACATAATCTAGTATGTGAAAATAAGTCAGATTTTTATGCCACACATTAATAGTTAAGAGGTTTTTAAAATATAATTGACTAGGAATAAGCAACTTTAATAAATTAATGACTATAAGAATGATATTTATCATAGCAGAATTACTCTCTGTATGCATATCTGCTGGACTCCAAGAATTGGTACATTTGCATTGTGGGGTAGATGGACACCATGATGCACAAATTTGGCTGAACTCTACAGGGGAGCAGCACTGTATCCATAGTCCATATTTTTCTGTGTGTTCGTTCATCCATTCAGCAAATACACATTGAGTGCCTACTGTTGTCAGGCACCGTTCTAGGTACAGTGAAGGAATGCTTCCTTAGGCACGTGAGGAGTGGGACAAGTGAGTGTCTTTATCGTGTGGGTCCTGTACATTTCAAAACATCCTCCACCTTTGCCTCTGTCAGGAATCTTCTTTTGATGGCAAGATATGATGGGAATTGGGAAGATGAGGAGGATATGTTGTACTTTTAGATTTGTTTATTCATTCATTTATGTGTTTGTGTCAGTTAAAGGAGACATTAGCAAAAGTTCCACCTAACCATGTGGGAAAGCCTTTATTGAAGAAGCCAATGGGACCAGCCCACTGGGTGAGTAGCAGTCATCTTGAGTAGTCTTGGTAAAGAACCACTTACCTATCTCATGTTGACACAGTTTGTGCTGTTGAGGTTATGTTTTCCAATATGTAGTTTCCTAAGTGGACATTCTTAGACTCGATTTTCGTGAATCTGAAGATTTATTCAGAATAATTTTATTTGTAGAAGATTAGAAACACTTACCTCATAATTTGTAAATATTTCACATAGCTGGTCAAAATAAATTGAAGTTCAGTATGTTTTTAATTGCCAAATGGGTTGCCTTCAAGCCAAAAATGTCATTGGGCTAAACTTCACACAGCAAATTATGGGAAGGCTAAATAAGAATTCTCTACTTAATCTACATTATGTTTTGAGACATTATTTAGCCTATTATTTAATCAACTTATAATAACTTTTAGTAGTATATTAAGTAATTTGTTTTGTGTTAAGTGCTGGGGAATCAGTTATGAATAAAAGAGACATAGTCTCTACCCTTTTGGAACAGGGTGTCAGGCACATTTAAATTCTAACTGGTCTTATAAATTTCCTTTTTAGGAAAAGATAGAAGCAATTAACCAAGCCATAGCCAATGAATATGAAGTTCGGAGAAAGCTGCTAATAAAACGTTTGGATGTCACTGTCCAGTCTTTTGGCTGGTCTGACAGAGCTAAGGTACATATTAAATACTTTACTTATTTATTTATATTTGAGAGAGAGTACACAAGCTGGGGGGAGGGGCAGAGGGAGAGGGTAAAGCCGACTCCCTCTGAACAGGGAGCCTGATGACTTATTGCTCCATTCCCGGTACCCTCAGTTCATGACTTGAACCAAAGGCTTCTGCTTTAGCCTACTGAACCACCCAGGCACCCCATAGTAAATATTTTAAAAGAGCACATTTATAGACATGAGACTTAAACATTCATAGCACAGGTTAGATACAGTGAAGACTAAAGAGAAATGCATAGGAGACACACAGGAACTTTCCTTTAGTGAGTTGTTGAGTAGCAATTCTTTTGGCCTTCCAGGAATAATGAAAACATTATTTTTCAGCTTTTTAATATTTTTTAACAAAATGATATGTTTTAGACCCTTCTGGGAGGACTTACTTGTAAGAGAAACAGAGAGTATTTGAAAATCACTAAAAAACTAAATATCACTAAAATAATTTTTTTTCACTAAAACAGTTTTTATATTACCCATTTACTATACTTAAAGCTAACAGTTTCATTTGCTAATTAAAATTAGAAATACTGGATTTAGCAAGACGAGATATTACTAAATATTTATAGAGAACTGGAGAATCTGGTAAGACTTCAGTTTTACTTCAGACTAAATGAGATAATCCAGGTAAAGATCTTGGTCATTCAACAGGTATTTATTAAGTATCTACTGTATGATCAGTGAGCAGAAAGTAATTGGTACAAATGACTTCACATCCTTAGGACCCTGAAATGGAATTAATCCTTGAACTTATGGGGAGGTTGGTCCAGGTGTGTATTATATGTTCCCTTAATAGTGCATTCATGTTTGAAAACAGATATATATATATATATTTTTTTTTGGATTTTAGTTGACGCCAAAAAAAATGTTTATGTAATTTTTTTGTTTGTTTGTTTTTTAAGATTTTATTTTTTTGAGAAGGAGAGAGAGCATGAGAGGGGAGAAGGTCAGAGGGAGAAGCAGACTCCCTTCAGAGCTGGGAGCCCCATGTGGGACTCGAACCCTGGACTCCGGAGACATGACCCGAGCCGAAGGCAGTCACCCAATCAACTGAGTCACCCAAGTGCCCTATGTAGTTCTCCTAAATAATGTTATTTTCACCTAAAATCTTTAAACCTTGGCACAGCCCTGTTTGGCTGCAAAATTGTTGGGGAAGGTATTTACTGAATTACAGTATTTCAGTGTTGGAAAAGGGCATTAGAGATCAGTCTTAACGCCCCTCATTTTGCAACTGAAAACAAAACAAAACAACTGGTGAGACCAGTAAATGGGAGGCTTTGTCTGAGATATCACAGCTAGTCAGTAGCAACACCAGGAGCAAACTGTTCTCTCCTGTGGCCATTGTATAGGAAACCGCTATCCATTTCCTATGTTATCTTTGATAGAAACAATCATTCAAAAACAAGAGTCTGCACCTCTTAGCTAAAAAACTGTCTACTTGATAACGTGCAGCGAGTGAGACAGTAATACTATGGTTCTTTTTTTTTTTTTAAGATTTTTATTTATTTATTCGACAGAGGTCACAAGTAGGCAGAGAGGCAGGCAGAGAGAGAAAGGAAGGGAAGCAGGCTCCCCACCATGTAGAGAGCCCGATGCGGGACTCGATCCCAGGACCCTGGAATCATGACCCAAGCCGAAGGCAGAGGCTTTAACCCACTGAGCCACCCAGGTGCCCCAATACTGTGGTTCTTAACAGCTGTGTCTTAGGGTATTTCTTGACTAGATAGGAACAGTGGTGAGTATAACTTTTATCCTCATCTTAAGCCTAATAACTACTACTATCAGACATTTTGGAAGTCTTTAACTTATTTAATAGTGTTTCTGGGGCACCTGGGTGGCTCGATTGATGAAGCATCTGCCTTCAGCTTGGGTCGTGATCCTGGGGTCCTGGGATTGAGCCCAACATCGGGCTCCCTGCTCAGTAGGGAGTCTACTTTGTCTCTCTCTCTCTCCCTCTGTAAGAATGCCCTCTCTCTTGGGCACCTGGGTGGCGCAGTTGGTTAAGCAACTGCCTTCGGTTCCGGTCATGATCTTGGAGTCCTGGGATCAAGTCCCACATCAGGCTGCCTGCTCAGCAGGGAGTCTGCTGCTCTCCCTGACCCCTCTCCTATCATTCTCTCTCTCTCTAATAAAATCTTTAAAAAAAGAAAAAGAATGCCCCCTCTCTCTCTAGCTCTCATTCTCTCTTAAATTTAAAAAAAAAAAAAAAAAGTTGTTATTTTGAAAATTGACTTTTGTCTTTGAACACTTTGTTTCAACAGAGTCAGACAGAAAAATTAGCAAAGGTTTATCAGCCGAAGCGTTCAGTTTTGTCTCCTAAAAGTACTATTTCTGTTGCCCACCTTTTGGCTGCAAGACTAGACTTGTCGAAGATTTTAAGGACAAGCAGTGGCTCTCTAAGAGAAAAGACTGCCTGTGCCATCAATAAGGTGACTGAAGTACCTTTAACTTTCTTTCGGATACATTCATTTCTATTCATAAAATACAGGAGTTTACAATAGCTTTCTTATCCCATAGGTATTGATGGGCAGGGTGCCTGACAGAGGAGGTAGACCCAATGAAATTGAACCTCCACCTCCAGAGATGCCACCATGGCAGAAAAGGCAAGATGGCCCCCAGCAGCAAGCAGGAGGCCGAGGAGGAGGGAGAGGTGGTTATGAACATTCCTCATATGGAGGACGAGGAGGTCACGAACAAGGAGGAGGGAGAGGTGGACGTGGTGGCTACGACCATGGTAGCCGAGGGGGAGGAAGAGGAAATAAGCATCAAGGAGGCTGGACAGATGGAGGGAGTGGAGGAGGAGGTGGCTACCAAGATGGTGGTTATCGAGATTCGGGTTTCCAGCCAGGTGGCTATCATGGTGGTGGCCACAGTGGTAGCTATCAAGGTGGTGGTTATGGTGGCTTCCAAACATCAACATATACAGGAAGTGGATACCAGGGTGGTGGATATCAGCAGGACAATAGATACCAAGATGGTGGGCACCATAATGATCGAGGCAGTAGTGGTCGTGGAGGGAGAGGGGGTCGAGGAGGCCGAGGTGGACGTGGAGGCCAGGGAGGAGGTTGGGGGGGAAGGGGGAGCCAGAATTATCACCAAGGGGGACAGTTTGAACAGCACTTCCAGCATGGAGGTTATCAGTATAATCATTCTGGATTTGGACAGGGAAGACATTATACTAGTTGAGGCTACAAAACCTTATACTTTGCTAGAGCTCAAGTAATAGAAACTTAGTTACAGAATCCTTAAGTCCAGCATCAATTTTGAATTAATGTGAGACCACAGGTGGCAGGCAGATTCCTGCTTGGGATAAGTATTTGTAGGTCTTCATTCAGTTCAGTTGGGTTTGTTTGTGGGTTTTTTGCGTGTGTGTTTTTTTTTTAAAAGGACTTACGTAACGAAGTTTGTTTGAGAAAGACGTACAACATCTCCTTTATATAAAGAATTTTTTAAAAGGTAATTAAAATTGCCTTTAACTGACCAGTAGACTAATTCCACAGTCAGAACATGCCTACTTTTTTGGGAAGAAATTACTTGAATAAGTAGTTTTCAAAAAGCAGTTTTTTGGAAATGAGGATTCTCCTAGATTTTTTTAGATTTTCAACTAGGAAACCTTTCTCATATTAACAGTCCATTTGTATGTGTTTTCCTGAAAGTATTCTAACACCTATTTTCCAAGCACAGTTCTGCCCTGATTGGTTTTTTTATTCAGAGAGATTATGCCACATTTGTTTCATGATAGACTCTTAAGTCAGTTCCTATTAAATGAGCTCTTCTGCAGACAGCACATTCAGTAGCCTTATCCTTTTGATGGAATACTGTACCATATGCTCAATTCTGAAAACCTTGAACACGGCCAAAATCCATAAAGATTATAAAAGCAAAAACTAAGTTGTGAACCTATAGTCATGTAGGCATTTATATAGTATAGCAATTCAGACTGACCTGCATCCATTCGAAACAAGTTCCTCCTTAAACCTTATTTTTACTTGAAATCTGTTAGAAGAAACAGCAAACTGAAATTTGTTTTCATGCACGAGTTAATACCACTGGCTCAGCAAACACAAGTTAGTTTGCCTTGGGCAGGAGACTTTTTTTGTAATGGAAGAAATGCACTATCAAGTAAGAGGACAGATTTTTGCTTAGTGCAGGAGGCCCTTTATTATTGCTGCAGAAAACAAAAGCCTGGCTGAGTTGATGTTTTACATTCTCCTTTACTGAAATCGACATGAAGCTTCTTGCTGGGTTTTTGTATACATAAACATTGTCAAGCTGTGAAAGAAAATGGCTGGAGGTGTGCTTTGTGTGAAAGGTGAGCAATAAAGTATCTGTATGTTCTCTCTCTGGTGTGAGTTTTATTTTAGCTACTTCTAAAAACTGAATTAAGATGGATACTTGTTTCAAGCTTATGAGCCAAAGCATCTGTTCCCCCCCAAAAGTCTTGAGTGTTTCTTTAAAACATAATTTGTAATCAAAGATAACCTTTATCCTACAATGGTAAATAAATTGAAAAATCCCTATTTCTAAATTTACCTTTTACTGTATATAACATTATAGCTACAAAACTTCACTACTCATTTCTGGCCACTGGGTGTAGCTGTTGTTACACAACGTATTAGGCAAAGCTAAATTAATGACCGTAATCTTTCAGGGTGTTTTTGGTTTTGTTTCTCCCTTTTTCCTAAGAATAAGGGACATTTCTCTTAAAAGGAAGTGAATTAAAAATATGTTTGTAAAAACAAATAGTATTTCCTTTTCCTACTAATTTAGGCCTTTTAGAGTAAAGAATCAAGTCATGTCTTACCATAGAATAGCAATATTCTATTTGCTATTGAGATAAGCACATTCTTTTGGTACCTAAACATTTTAAAAGCCTGCCTTGATCAATTTGTTAATTTTACCTGTATATTAGATTTTTTTGGCTAGCCTTCACCATTCTAAAATGTTCAAACTTGAAGACAATTTAAAATACTTTTACTTATAAAAGATTTTAAGGTCTGTCTGGAAAGTTGTATTGATCTATATGCTGTTAAATATGTTTAGTGTGTATAGGAGTTTCCTATTAGAGATAAAATTGTCAAGATTTCATATTTTAGAATGTATTCACAGTTACCTTAGTTTTTGCTTTAATCTGTTTTGTAACCAAAGACTCCACAATATATCTAATGAATATGTTTCATTCTTTTGACAAATATAATCGATTTTTATGGTTAATAGATTGCTTTTCAAATTTGCACATATAAGCAAGCAAATTATACATTTCTCCATGATGGCTTAAATTTGCATTTCATTTACTGCTTCAAACTAGAATTTTTTCCCCCATTATAATCCCAAAAAAGAACTGTCTCTTAGTTTCCCCTCTTTTGGCACAAATTAAGTTCTCAGGTAGGATTTCAAACCACCAGTTAGTTTGTTATATCAAAATAAAGTTCTTACATTTTGTATAGAACGTGTCTGTTGATTTTACACACATTCTTTAACTTGTAGTAAGTAAGAACTTACTGGGAATGTGGGAATTTCTTGGAGAAATAGGAAAACAAATATTTTAGGAGGGAATTTTTGGTATATGAAATCTTAAAATGCTATTACTTGGACAGATTGAGAAAAACAGTACCTGTTGTTAGTGCTTTGCTTCTTCCCTACACCAGGAACTAAAACAGGATGTCAACATTCTCTGAAAATTATCAGAGATGCCACTATCATTTTCATTTCTCGCTCTGGATCCAAACTGAGCTAGTGTCCAACTATGCTGGACATAGAAGAATTAAATAAATTCTTGCTAAAGGAAAGCATTTGAAATCATTTTTTTTTAAGATTTATTTTTTTTTATTTTTATTTATTTGTCAGAGAGAGAGGGAGAGAGAGCGAGCACAGGCAGACAGAGTGGCAGGCAGAGGCAGAGGAAGAAGCAGGCTCCCTGTGGAGCAAGGAGCCCAATGTGGGACTCGATCCCAGGACGCTGGGATCATGACCTGAGCCAAAGGCAGCTGCTCAACCAACTGAGCCACCCAGGCGTCCCTGAAATCATGTATACTTAACCTGTCTTCCCACTTCCCAAATCACTTATATTCTTTATATTTTAGGTAGTGCCCTACCTACCTTCCTGGTGGGTAAAATAGTAAATATGAAGTATTATTTACCTATATTATATCCTTTTGAAAATAGTTTTTGAATGCGTATCATTTAACTCCCTTAAGTACTTTGAATGGTATTTGATTAATTTTATTTTAATAAGGCCATTGGGTTTACTTAAAAAAATACACCACAGGGTCACCTAATGTTGTATATAAAACGTCTTTTTTTTTTTTCCTGCTCTTTTTGTTCAGTGCTCCATTTCCACATTTGGATACATTAACATATACCCACAGTTCAGACCCCTGATGAAAGCAGATATGCATGTCAGTGTTTGAACTCACTCATTTACCTCAGGTACTTTTAGTCACCTGTAAAAAGTATGTTGGTAAAGATGTTGCATTAACAGCTATTGGCATGAGAACTTCCCCAGTATATCCTTTTCCTCCCACTAAATGTAAATGAAGAGACTGGAATGGAACTGGAGTAAAACAATTTTTTAACATGTTCCCCAGAAATTTGAGGGGAAACCTTAGAAAATACAAAGGTGGTTAGAAAGTCTCTCCTTGGAAAATGTGCAGACCCAGAAACACATAATTATCGCATAAAATAATAAAAAATGAAAGTTATGCCAAGGACCTAGGGTAGCAGTGTTCAGTATTGCTCATATGAGATGGAAATTGGCAGAAGTTGGAAAGGTGGTAGAGGCTAGTTAATAGAAGGCACTACACGTCTTCCTGAGTAACTTTTACCTGGTTTATGTACCTCAGTATACCAAGGTATGCAACACGGTCAGATTGGATTCTTTTTTTTTTATATATAAGATTTTATTTATTTGACAGTAGGCAGAGAGAGAGGAGGAAGCAAGTAGGCAGATCACAAGTAGGCAGAGAGGCAGGTAGAGAGAGAGGAGGAAGCAGGCTCCCTGCTCCCAATGTGGGGCTGGATCCCAAGACCCTGGGATCATGACCTGAGCTGAAGGCAGAGGCTTTAACCCACCGAGCCACCCAGGCGCCCCTCAGATCTGGATTCTATATAAATTATTGGCCAGAGGAGAATAAATTTTTAAGGAGTAGCAAAGACTGGAATCAGAAGCATAGAGCTTAAACTAATGTATATAATAACAGGGATGGGGGATGATTTCAATCTGAAACTTGGGGAAATGTCTGGAGACAGATTTGGGAATAATCAGCATCCAGTGATTTTTGCATTGGAATAATCAGAATAGTGATTCTGTATTAAATTACCCAAGAAGGGGAAAGAGCATTAGACTAATGATAGGATCTTGGGGAATCACTTAAAGGGTCATGGAGCAGGGTCACAGAAGCAAGAGGAAATGAAGAGCAGCATGGGAATCTAGGTTTAGTAGTAAGGGCAGTAGTCTGTTACACTTCAAGAGCCTTGTGTTACCCCAGTTTGACACAGAATAAAGCTCAGAATGGTTGATTAGACTGCCCACATCTATGTAGCCAGTACGCAGGGACCTGAAATCAAACCTAGGCCATCTGGCTCCAGAGCTCAGTAACCAACAATTCCAGATGCTACAGAAATTCAGCAAAATATCCATTACATCTTGTGATCTTTTTTTTAAAATATTTTATTTATTTATTTGACAGACAGAGATCACAAGTAGGCAGAGAGAGAGGAAGAAGCAGGCTCCCCGCTGAGCAGAGAGCCCAATGCGGGACTGGATCCCAGGAACCTGGGATCATGACCTGAGCCGAAGGCAGAGGCTTTAACCCACTGAGCCACCCAGGAGCCCCTCTTGTGATCTTTTCAATAGAACTTTTGGGATAAACTAAAGCCAGCTTACTGGAGTTTAAGGAAGGAAAGACATGAAATAAGTTTAGACTTTCCAGAAGCTTCACTGGAAGAGAAGGACAGAGTAAAATAATAATGTAAAGCTTAATGGGATGAAGTATATTCTGAGAGGTTACAAAAAGGCAAGGAAATTTTCAAGAAAATACAAGTTAATATCCACAAGAACCCAAGATGGGCAACTGCATAATTCTCTAGGAATTCAAAGCAAACCTATCTTTCATTGATTATATCTTAATGCCATTTTTTTAAATGAGGCATTTACAGTATGGTTGAGATAAATTAGATTTTCATGGGGAAAAGTTGTGAAAGTACAAACAATTCCTCAGAACAGATGGGTTTACTCCCAGTTCTGCATAGTTTCCAGCGCTCACCACAGCCTTAATCAGCACTGGCTCTAATGTTTCCTAAGGCTTCAGAATCCTCTTTCTCAATGGACACCAGTTGTGGGGTATAGAAGATCAATCACAAGTCAACCTCATTAATAAACTACAGAGAAATTTGTTTCATTCTAACTGATCTTCAATTATCAGAGATTAGTGGGAAAAAATCTAATGAAACAAGTAGAAAGCAAATCCTAACTTTAAGGTGAGTTATTTTGGTAATCTCTACAATGATCATGAGATACAATAGTTTTAAATCCTCCAGTGCTGGGAACAGTTGCCTTCTTACCCTGTTATGTAAGTGCTTACCATGGAAAAACAAAAGTAATGGAAAGCATGTTTCCTTCTCACCAAAATATTAGCCAATAGGATCCAATAGTACATTAAAAGGATTATTTACCAGGACCAAGTGGGATTTATTCCTGGGCTGCAAGTTTAGTTCAACAACCACAAATCAATCAATGTGATACAATACATTAAAGAAGAGACAAGAACCATATGATCCTCTCAATAGATGCAGAAAAAAATAGATGTACTTTGACAAAGTACAGCATCCTTTCTTGAAAGTGTAGGGATAGGGGTGCCTGGGTGGCTCAGTGGGTTAAAGCCTCTGCCTTTGGCTCAGGTCATGATCCCAGAGTCCTGGGATCGAGCCTCATATCAGGCTCTCTGCTCAGTGGGGAGCCTGCTTCCTCCTCTCTCCCTCTCTGACTGCCTCTCTGCCTACTTGTGATCTCTGTCAAACAAATGAATAAATAAATCTTAAAAAAAAAGTGTAGGGATAGAGGGTACATACCTCAATATCATAGAAGCCATCTGCGAATATCATTCTAAGTGGAGAAAAACTGAGTTTTCCCCTAAGGTCAAGAACATGGCAGGGATGTCCGCTATCACCACTGCTGATCAACACAATACTGGAAATCCTAGCCTCAGCAATCAGACAGCAAAAAGAAAGAAGAGGCATCTGAATAGGCAAAGAGAAAGTCAAGCTCTCACTTTGCAGATGATAGGATACTGTATGTGAACAACCCAAAAGACTCCACCCCAAAACTGCTAGAACTCACACAGGAATTCAGTAAAGAGTCAGGGTATAAAATCATCGCACAGAAATCTGTTGCATTTCTATACACCAACAATGAGAAGAAAGAGAAATTAAGGAGTAAATCCCATTTATAATTGCCGCCAAAACCGCAAGATACCAAAGAATAAGTCTAACCAAAGAGGCAAAGGATCTGTACTCAGAAAACTATAGAAAACTCATGAAAGAAATTGAGGAGGCCACAAAGAAATGAAAAAAATGTTTCATGCTCATGGATTGGAGGAACAGATTGTGAAAATGTCTTATGCCACCTAGAGCAATCTACACACTTGATGCAGTCCCTCTCAAAATACCATCCACTTTTTCACAGAAATGGGACAAATAATCCTAAAATTTTTATGAAACCAGGAAAGACCCTGAATAG
Source organism: Taxidea taxus jeffersonii (assembly GCA_003697995.1). Lineage (NCBI taxonomy): Eukaryota > Metazoa > Chordata > Mammalia > Carnivora > Mustelidae > Taxidea > Taxidea taxus. The sequence continues at coordinate 16,063 of RCUC01140258.1, forward strand.
CCAGAGCAATACTGAAAAAGAAAACCAAAGCTGGTGGCATCACAATTCCAGACTTCAAGCTCTATGACAAAGCTGTAATCGTCAAGACAGTATGGTACTCCCAATGTTCATAGCAGCAATGGCCACGGTCGCCAAAATGTGGGAAGAACCAAGATGCCCTTCAGTGGACGAATGGATAAGGAAGATGTGGTCCATATACACTATGGAGTATTATGCCTTCATCAGAAAGGATGAATATCCAACTTTTGTATCAACATGGACGGGACTGGAAGAGATTATGCTGAGTGAAATAAGTCAAGCAGAGAGAGTCGATTATCATATCGTTTCACTTATTTGTGGAGCATAACAAATAACATGGAGGACATGAGATAGAGAGGAGAAGGGAGTTGAGGGAAATTGTAGGGGGAGATGAACCATGAGAGACTATGGACTCTGAAAAACAATCTGAGAGTTTTGAAGGGGTGAGGGTTGGGAGGTTGGGGGAGCCTGGTGGTGGGTTATGGAGGGTACGTATTGCATGGTGCATTAGGTGTGGTGAATAAACAATGAATTCTGTTATACTGAAAAGAAATTAAATTAATTTTAAAAAAAAGAAAAAGAATAAAAAAAAAAAAAAAAGACAGTATGGTACAGGCACAAAAACAGACACATAGATCAATGGAACAGAATAGAGAGCCAGAAAGGGACCCTCAACTCTACCGTCAACAAATCTTCAACAAAGCAGGAAAGAATGTCCAATGGAAAAAAGACAATCTCTTCAACAAATGATGTTGGGAAAATTGGACAGCCACATGCAGACAAATGAAACTGGACCATTTCCTTACACCACACACAAAAAATGGACCCAAAATGGATGAAAGACCTCAATGTGAGACAGGAATCCATCAGTATCCTTGAGGAGAACACAGGCAGCAACTCTTCAACCTTGGCTGTAGCAACTTCTTCCCAGACACATCACCTAAGGCAAGGGAAGCAAGACCAAAAATGAACTACTGGGACTTCATCAAGATTAAAAGCTTTTGCACAGCAAAGGAAACAGTCAACAAAACCAAAGACAACTGACAGAATGGGAGAAGATATTTGTAAATAACATCAGATAAAGGGCTAGTACCCCAAATCTGTAAAATCTATAAAGAACTTATCAAATATAACACCCAAAAACAATTAATCCAATCGAGAAATGGGCAGAAGACATGAACAGACATTTCTGCAAAGAAGACATTCAAATGGCCAACAGATACGTGTAAAAGGGCTCAGCATCACTTGGCATCAAGGAAATACAAATCAAAAGAACAGTGAGATACCACATCACAACAGTCAGTATGGCTAAAATTAACAAGCCAGGAAACCACAGATGTTGGCAAATAAGTGGAGAAAGGGGAACCCTCCCACACTCTTGGTGGGAATGCAAGTTGGTGCAGCCACTCTGGAAAACAGTGTGAAGTTTCCTCAAAAAGTTGAAAATAGAGCTACCTTACAACCCAGCAATTGCACTAGGGATTCACCCCAAAGATACACAGGTAGTGATCTGAAGGGGTACCTGCACCCCAATGTTTATAGCAGTGACATCCACAGGAGCCAAACTATGGGAAAAGCCTAGGTGTCCATCTACAGATGAAGGATAGAGAAGATGTGTACATATATACGATGGAATATGATGCAGCCAGCAAAAAAATCAAAATCTTACCATTTGGAATAACATGGGCAGAACTAGAGGGTATTATGCTAAGCAAAATAAGTCAATCAGAGAAAGACAATTATATGATCTCAATGATATGAGGAACTTGAGAAATGAGACAGAGGATTATAGGGGAAGAGAGGGGAAAAAATGAAACAAGAAGAAACCAGAGAGGGAGACAAACCATAAGAGACTTTTAATCTCAGGAAACAAACTGAGGGTTGCTGGAGTGGGGGAGGGTGGAAGGGATGGGGCGGTGGGGAGATGGACATTAGGGAGGGTATGTATTATAGTGGGTGCTGTGTATTGTGTAAGACTGATGAATCACACACCTGTACCCCTGCAACAAATAATACATTATATGTTAATAATTTTTTAAAAAGGAAAGCATGTTTCCCCCAGAGACAGTTCTCTGTAACAAACTAGGGCAATGAAATGTGTACCCATATTAAAACTAAAAAGCAATGGGTGGATACAACAAATACTTGCCTAACAATTCACAATCCAGGTGATCTGGATTCAGAACTCTAGCACACAAGCCATTACCTCCCAATCTGTAAGCCTTCATAGAATAGCTGTGGAGATTAAGTGACAATCTATATAAAATGCCCTCCATGGTATAAGGTACATAATATGCACTCAGTGTTCAGCTGCTGTCAATAATTACTACTCAGGGACACAATAAACAGAACCTTAGGGAGACTCTCTTCCCTTCCTGGTTTAGGTTTGGAATAAATGTTGCAAAGAAGTTCATAGCATTCAGTTCTGCTTATTACAACCTCAAAACAGCCTAAAATAGCTTGATATCCCACAAACATACAGAATCTGTGATCAACAATCTTCTATGCATCATTTTGTTTCTTGATTCTAGTTTTTGTCTGATAAGAGAATCTTTTCTTGTGCATTTGTGTGGAACAGAGCAGCTTTGCAACAACATCAAGGACAATGAAGGAATGAGGTGAAGATTAGAAGGCTCATTCCTATTAAATATCTCTCAAATATTCTTTTGGGGGCAATTTTTAAAAAATCAAGAGCATGGTAAAATAAGAAGGTAGGATGATGCTTCTGATATGGCATAGGGTTTTCCAAAATGGAATTAGCAACAATATGCAGTCATTGCAAGGGATATGCTACTTGAATGGATTGCTCTAAGCAAGGGAATGAATTCCCAATCCTCATCTTCCACAAATACTCTTCCCCAAAACTAGATGAGAAAATCACTTTTTCCACTTTGCCAAAAAACAAACTAGCAAACCAACAAAAAGTCCATGATACACCTCTGACATCTTCCTCTTGCAAATTGTGCTAGATATAAAATCTTTTGGATACCAAACACAGAGACCGTAAGATATACTGGTTCAAGGAAGCCTCCTTTAACACCTGTTTAAAGCATTCCAGCCCTCTAAATCCCTTTGTACTTATTTCCCTTAAGGATCAAATTGGCTATCTGGGGATATTCTGAATTCAGAGCAACCAAAAGAGTATTGGTTAGTTATATGGATTCCTTTAAATGTAACTGGACTATTTTATAAAAATCAAAACGATTAAGATACATTGGATAAAACTTAAAGAAATGTTAAATGATTTCTTTCAGATTCAGAGGTCTTTACCCAATAAGATAGAACCTATTTTACCAAATCATGTCATGAGATCTTTATTCCTATCACAGTCAGTGCTCATTTCATTTTACAGCAAACAAGGAATATTTAAATTTACAATGAAACATTTTATATTTAAACTTAAAAATGTTCAGGTGAGCAGAAAGGCTTAAGGACCACTAACTGGTAAATGTCTTCATGTATGTATGTATGAGGATGACTTCATTAATAATGCAATGTCCTACACCAGAAATAGCTGTCTGTATATTGTGCACAAGACAAGCCTCTTCTTGAGAATATAATCCCTACTATCATTGGAGTGTACAGAACACCCCTTCTGGGGTCTTTTTTAGCCATGGAAAAATCAAGAGTGATGGTGTGTTGTACTGAAAAGAATGCTAAATTTGGAATTTTTTAAAAAAATTCTTATTAATTTTGAATAGATAATACATGGCTCAAAATTCAAAATGTAGAAAGCAGTTATTCAGTGCAGTCTCCTCAATTCCGTCCCTTTGCCACACAGTCCTCCCCTACTCCTCCTCCCCATAACAGACATCTAATTTGTTAGGGGTGTGTATGTGTCCTCTTTCAGAGATTTTTAAAACAATTTATTTTATTTTATTTATTTATTTGACAGAGAGATCACAAGTAGGCAGAGAGGCAGGCAGAGAGAGAGGAAGGGAAGCAGGCTCCCTGCTGAGCAGAGAGCCCTATGCGGGGCTCCATCCCAGGACCCCAAGATCACGACCCGAGCCGAAGGCAGAGGCCCAGCCCACTGAGCCACCCAGGTGCCCCTCAGAGATATTTTAAACATGTATAGAGAATATATTCATTTTTTCCCCTCCACTATGTACATAAACGATGGCATGCAGTAAGTTACCTTCCTCATTTTTACTTCTCTTGTGTCCAAGTATATCTTGAGAGGTCACAAGCAAGAGCCTGATCTGACATGTATGGCTGGGGTTTGATTGGGCCTGTTAAGTTTTCTGTGCCTCAAGCTTCTCATTGATAAGAACTCAGGCTACTGCAGAGATTCAGTGAATGGCCATATACAGAAACTACTTAGAATGATGCCTGGTGTAAATACTGTATTAGCTGCTTCTATGACTGCTATTGTTACTATCTATCATCAGCTTTAGGATACATTCCCAGGCACTGAATTAGCAGGTCAAAAAGGAAATCCACATCAAATTTTGACAGATGTTGCCAAAACAGTCTTCATCAAGGTTCTGCAAATTTACATTCCCAACAGTGATGTGTGAATTGAATGTCTACTTTCCCACACACATGCCAAGGAAGTATTTAAATTTGTTGAGTCTGATGAGTGAAACCGTTGCTACAGTGTAGTTTTAAGTTATATTTCTTTTTAGTGAGGAGGGTAACATATTGTGTGCTCTGGATTTCTTTTGGCATGAATTATCTTTTCAGTTCCTTTGCCCTTTTTGTTTGAAACCTGGAATGTTAATTCATCTTAATGTATTTGTGGCTCTGTGTACTGTGTCATACTTAAAAAGGCTTTCCCTATCCAAGATCATAATTTAAAATATTTATCCCACAGTTTATAATACGGTTTGATTTTTTTCTATTTAAATCTTTCATTTAGTTGGAAATCATTGTGTTGTAAGTTTTGAGCTATAAATCTAAATATTTTAAGCTTGCTGCCCACTTGTCTCAAATTATTTTACTGAATATTTTCTGAAATGATATGAGATGCCTATTTACCATATACTCAATTAACATATTGCTTCTTCTATTTCTGGACTTACTATTCTTTATGTGTCAATTCATACCCTTGTAATATTGTTTTACTTTAGGTTTCAGTATCTGATGGAGCTAATTTGTACTCACTCATTAGTCTTTTTCAGATGTTGCCTAGCTATTCATGTTTGTTATTTCCTCCCACGAACTTCAAAATCGATATGTTAATGCAAAAAAAAAGTTTTTCCTCTTAGAGTTTTTTATGGATTGCAGTAAAAAATTCAAAGATTCATTTGAAAAAACCAAAATCTTTTTTTTTTTTTTTTTAACAAGAGAGAGTGAGAGAGCCATTTGGGGGAGGGCAGAGAGAGAAGCAGACTCCCTGCAGAGCAGGGAGCCTGACATCAACTTGATCCCAGGGTCCTGGGATCATGACCTGAGCCCAAGGCAGACGCTTAACTGACTGAGCCACCCAGGCAATGGAAAACTGAAATCTTCATGATGTTTTCTTCTTATCCAAAAATTTAATGCCTTTCCACTCATTTCAATCTTCTTTTGTGTTTCTTAGAAGCATTTTAAAGTTGTATTTGCTTGTTTTCTTTTTTTATCATTATTAAAGATTTTATTTATTTATTTATTTATTTATTTGGAGAGAGAGAGAGTGTATAAGTGGGAAAAAGAGAAAAAGAGAATCTCAAGATCTCAAGTAGACTGTGCGCTGAGTGCAGAGCCTAACACTGGGCTCAGTCCCAGGACCCTGAGATCATGACCTGAGCCAAAATCAACAGTCAGATGTTTAACCAACTAAGCCACTCAAATGCCCCTGCTTGCTTCTTATTAAGTTTTTTCCTTGATATCTTAACTTCTTTCTGTCACTCACAGATGAGGTCTTTTATCTTGTTAGATCTTCATATTGCTGTCTGTGTTTATGAAAACTATTTCTGCCTTTTTTTTTTAAATTTTATTTATTTATTTATTTGACAGAGAGAGAGAGAGATCACAAGTAGGCAGAGAGGCAGGCAGGGGCGGTGGGGAAGCAGGCTCCCTGCTGAACAGAGAGCCCAATGTGGGGCTTGATCCCAGGACCTGGTATTAAGACCGGAGCCGAAGGCAGAGGCTTAACCCACTGAGCCACCCAGGTGCCCCTATTTCTGCCTTTAATATCCAACTACTTTATTGATTTTTTTGTTGTAGTAAGTTTTCAGTTGATTCTCTTGGGTTTCTAAAAATAGAGTCATATCATAATAATGATTTTACCTACTTTTAAATGTTTATATCCCCAGGGCACCTGGGTGGCTTGGTGGGTTAAGTGACTGCCTTCAGCTCAGGTCATGATCCCAGGGTCTCAGGATCGAGCCTTATGTCTAGCTCCCTGCTAGCGAGGATCTGCTTCTCCCTAGCCCTCTGCCCTTCCATCTCCTTGTGCTTTTGCTCTTTCTCTGTCAAATAAATAAAACCTTTAAAAATAAAGAAAGCAAGAAAAAGGTTTACAAAAAATATATAAATGTATAAAAATTGATAACCCTATCTTCTTTTTCTCTATTTGTATTACTTAATATGTCTCAAAGCAATGTTAGGTAATAGTGAAGATAGGCCTTTTTTTTTTTTCTTTCCTTTTTTCTTTCCTTTTTCTTTTTTTAAGATTTTATTTATTTGTCAGAGAGAGAGAGAGACAGAGAGGGAGGGAGCACACAAGCAGGCAGAGGGGGAGAGAGAAGCAGGCCTCCTGCCGAGCAAGGAGCCCGATGTGGACTCAATCAAGGATTCTGGGATCATGACCCCCAGCTGAAAGCAGCAGCTTAACCCACTGAGCCACCCAGGTGTCCCGATAGGCCTTCTTCTTATCTTAGATAAGACTTTAGCATAAATGCTTGTGGTGTTTCCTCACTAGGAATCATGCTGGTTTGGGGGTTGAGATAGATAAATTTTAATCACATTCAGGAATCTGATCTATTTTTATTTTTTAATACTATTTACATTAAAACATGTTGAATTTTTCAAATGTTTACTTAGCATTTATTAAGATGATCATATATTTTCACTCTTTAGATTTATTAACATAATCACATATTCATAGATAAACGAATATTGAACCATCCTTAAAACTCTAGTATGAACTTTCATCTGCAATTATTCTAGTTTTCTTATTTGGGGCAATACGTACTGAGTTTTATTGCCAATACTGTTTGCTTAATTTAAAAGATTTTAGAAATTCTTTTCTTCTATTCTAGAACAATATAAGTTATACTGAAACTATACTTTAAAAAGTCTGATAATATTTTCTAGTAGAACCATCTGATGATAACTTTGAACAGTAACTCTTCAACAATGCCACTTCTTTATTAAGCCAGTTTTTGCAGATTGTATTTTCCTAGAAAATTATCCATTTTAAGTAGGGTTTTTTTTCTAGATTTGAGCAAAATGGCCACTTATTTTACTTCCTTAATGACTATTCATGTATTCATGTATTTAATACTTCAACTTTCCCTCTGAGTACTGCCTATGCTGAATCCTGTGGGCAGTTTGTACGTTTTCATTCACATGTGTTAAACTTTCTTCAATTTCAACTTCCTCTCTGAGTCAGAAATTGTTTGAATTATTTAAAGTGGTGGCCTTTGTATACTTCTGTTTTAATTTCTGGACTTGAGGGACTTTACTTTTTTGGTTTTGCCAACAAATTCTAATTTTATAGCATTATGATAATTATAACTGTATTATTTCAAAATTTTTAAAACCTACTGACATTTTCCTTGTGACCTAACATATGGTCAATTTTTGTGAATGTTTCATTGAAGAAGATAGAGCAGGAAATATATCTATGTTTTCCAACTACAACCTCAATATATTAATGTATCATTTTTTGACATCATGATTTAGAGTACCGACTCTGAAGCCAGACTGACAGGATTCAAATCGCAGATTCACTATTGGGATCTTATGCAAATTACTTAGTTTCTCCATACCTCAGTTTCCTCATCTGTAAAATGGCTGTAATGGGAACATCTACCTCTTAGGATTGCTTTGAGGATTAAATGGGTTAATATGTACAAAGCATTTATTTCATTGTCTAGAATGAAATAAATACCATATATGTATTAGCTGTTATAATTATTTAGATTTACCTTGTTAATGATCTAGTTTTAGAGCAACACCGTCTAAATGAAATCTAACACAAATCATGTATGCTATTAATTTTTTTTTTTTTTAAGATTTTAAGTAATCTCTACACCCCATGCAGGGTTTGAACTTACAGCTCTGAGATCAAGAGTCAAATGTTCTACCAACTGAACCAGCCAGGTGCCCCCATGTATGCAACTTTAAACCTTAAGATAGCCATGTTAAGAAAATGAAAAAGGGGGGCACCTGGGTGGCTCAGTGGGTTAAGTAAGCCTCTGCCTTTGTTTCAGGTCTGATCTCTGTCAAATAAATAAATAATTTTTTAAAAAGATTTTATTTATTTATTTGACAGACAGAGATCCCAAGTAGGCAGAGAGGCAGGCAGAGGGCAAGGAAGCAGGCTTGCCATTGAGCAGAGGGCCTGATGTGGGGCTCTCTCCCAGGACACTGAGATCATGACCTGAGCCGAAGGCAGATGCTTTAACCCACTGAGCCACTCAGGCACCCCATAAATAAATAAAATCTTTAAAAAAAGTGAAAAAGGTAAAATTATTTTTAATACTATATTTTATTTAACCCATTGTATCAACATGTAATCAATATTCAGAATTTCTTAAGTAACATTTTTTTGTGTGTGTGTGCTGTCTTTGAAATCAGGCATGTTTTATACCCACAGCACATTTAATTTTGGACTAGCAATGTTTCAAGTGCTTGATAGCCATAGGGTAGTTTTGGATGGTGTTTTGGATGGCATAGGTCAGAACTTATTTTCTGTGTACTTGGTACTTGGTATATGAACTGAGGAGGTGAAAATAAATGTCTTATACCATTAATATATTCCTGTGTTTTTCTTGTTAAATCTCCTATACTTTTTGCTCTATAAATAAATATTGGGATGCCTGGGTGCTTCAGTGGTTTAAGCCTCTGCCTTTGGCTCAGGTCATGATCTCAGGGTCCTGGGATCGAGCCCCGCATTGGGCTCTCTGCTCAACGGGGAGCCTGCTTCCTCCTCTCTCTCTGCCTGCCTCTGCCTACTTGTGATCTCTCTGTTAAGTAAATAAATAAAATCTTAAAAAATAATAAATAAATGTTGATGCTCTGTAATTTGGTGAAAAAATATTTGTAATTATTATATTTTCATTGTGGGCTATATTCTTTAGCATTAAAATAAACCTTCCTTTGTCTCTTTTTGTGTCTTTTGCCTTGAATTTCATTTTGTGTGATACTATATTTATGAGTAATGTTTTATCTTTGCTTTCACTTACCTGATATATCTTTGCCTGTTTTTTAACTTTTCAAGCATCTGAATCACTTATGACAGTGTCTCATACATAGCTTAAAACTGGATTCTTCTTTACCAGTCTGAGAATCTTTTTACTAGTTGAGTTTAGCCCATTTACATTTATATGACAGATGTATTTGAACTTAGTTCTGTCTTATTATTTTAGGATAGGTTTTCCATTTTTATGACTTTTAAAAATTACAAGGTCTCTTTGCTTTGTTTTTGTATTCCCATATTTAGAAATTTTGTTTTGTTCAGTGTTCACCTTTGTAACTATGCAGAACTGCCTCCACCTTCCATTTTTCTAGAATTACAAAGAAAAGTCACTGGAAACCTGGAAATAAAGCCAAAGATGGCTTCACAGCTTTTGGGTCTCATTCTAAAGTATCGTCTAACAAGCGTAACTAAGGGTCATCTGACTTTCTGGAGCAGTGATTCGCAAATGTTGTATCCAATAGGAGCATCAGCACCAACATTACCTAAGCAATTAGAAATGCAAGTTCTCAGGCCCTAGTCTGGACCAGCAAAATCAGGAACTCTATGGATGGTGCCCAGCCAAGTGTTTGAGTAACACCTGAAGATCATTCTCATGCATGGGTCCTGTTTCTCCAAGAGCAATTCGGCCCCATAGAGAACATTTGGAAATGTCTAGAGACATTTTTGGTTGTTACAACTTAAGGGAGAAGAGGATGTGCTCCTGGCATCTAGTGGTATAGCCTGCAATGTACAAGAGAGCCCTCACCCCTTCCCCGCAAATCATCTGCAAATGAACGTCAGTCAAGCAGGGCTTGAGAAACTCTCTCCTAGGCGAATAGAACTTTGTTTGCTATGCTATTTATTATGGATCAGGACCCAGACACCAAATTGTAGAAAACGTGATAAGAATGATTTTTATCTGATAGATATTCAACTTAATTTCTGTGCAGTAGAGAAGATAATCTAAATCTTAGGGTTGGAGTGTCCAACAAGATAGTGCCTTAGTTCTCTATTATTGTGTGACATGATACCCTAAAACTTAGTGGCTTAGAACACTAAGCATTTATTATTTTTAATTTTTTAAAGATTTTTATTTATGTATTTGACAGAGATCACAAACAGGCAGAGAGGCAGGCAGAGAGAGAGGAAGAAGCAGGCTTCCCGCTGAGCAGAGAGCCCAATGCGGGACTGGATCCCAGGACCCTGAGATCATGACCTGAGCCGAAGGCAGAGGCTTAACCCACTGAGCCACCCAGGCGCACCTAAGTATTTATTGTTATCATGGATTCTGTGATTTAGGAATTCATTAAGTGGCTTTGATATGTGGAGAAACAATTTTCAGATGCTCTGTAACAATGTGGCTTGTTTTCCGGTGAGAGGTCTTCTGACATTAACTATCCTTTTCCCCCCTCCTCTGCTATGCCCCTGGGGTTTCTGTTTTGTCCTAACTGTTTTTAATTTTGAGCTTTTATCCAAAATTTGTGCAAAGTTCATTTAGGGAAGGAGCCAGGATAATGTCCAGGCCAGGTGAAACTTGTCACAATCCTGGGGTTTGCATGTAAATTCAATTAGCAAAGGCTAATAGGAAGAGATTGGCAATTGTGGATTTTTTTTTTTTCCCCACCACAAGACTGTAGCACTCTGCTATGGTAGAGACAGATGGTTGCAAATATTCCATGGCTGTGTGCTCTGCTTCTCAGAACGAACCAGGTCCTACTATCTCCTGCCACTGGCTGGTCGTGCATTCTTTCTACTGTAAACAAAGGATGAAGCTAGTACTTCTAAATGTGCCTCTTTGTGTTGAGAGGGGTTCTTGTAGTGGTCTTTGTTTGTAATCTCTCTACTACGGCATCTTCTCTCTAGGCTCTCCTGTAAACCTCTCATCAATCTCTGATGTTTTGGGCCCATCTTTCCCGTTGGGCCCAGGATTTCAGATCCCTCCTTAGTTGCTCTGCAAATGAAATTTGTTTCTTGTTTTTATTCTTGTTGTTTTAATGATTTCCATTAAGATTAGAAGTAATGATTTCTTTTTCTCTACTTGTTTTTTAAGAAGTTTTGTTTTGTTTTGTTTTGTTTTGGACAGGGAGAGCCAAAGAGCAGAAGTGGGGAAAATGGCAGAGGGAGAGGGAGAAGCAGGCTCCCCGCTGAGCAGGGAGCCTGATGCGGAGCTCAGTCCCAGGACCCTGGGATCATAACCTGGGCCGAAGGCAGACACTTAATTGACTGAACCACCCAGGCGCCCCTTCCCTACTTTTTTTTTTTTTTTTACTACAAAACGTCAGAAAAGCTTAAGATAGTACAATGAATATCCAGACCATTTACATAGATTTAACTATAGTTAACATCTTGCCACATTCGCTCTCTCTACACAAAAACTTTTTCGTCACTGAACCATTTTAAAGTAAACACAGATATACTTCAACCCTAAGTACCTTAGCAGACATTTCCCAAAAATGAAAAATGTTCTCTTATATAATCATAAAGTCATTATCACACTGAAGTGAATAAACTTTCATTCAAGAAGTTATTTAACATATACACTATGCCCTCTCAGAGAGGAATATGTTCCAAGATCCCCCTAAAACTGCAGATAGTACTGAAACCTATGGATATTATTTTCTCCTCTACATACATACCTATGATAAAGTTTTATTATTTTATTTTTTTGTGAGAGTGTGTGCACAAGCAGGGGGAGCAGCAGGCAGAGGGAGAGACAGGCAGGAGAAGCAGCCTCCCCACTAAGCAAGGAGCCCGATGTGGGACTCAATTCCAAGACCCTGGGATCATGACCTGAGCTGAAGGAAGGCGCTTAACCAACTGAGCCACCCAGGTGTTCCTATGATAAAGTTTAGTGTATAAATTAGGCACAGTAATAGATTAACAACAATAACTAATAACAAAATAGAGCATAACAAAATAACTGTAATGAAAACATGTGAACATGGTCTCTCTCAAAATATCTTATTGTGCCGTACTCACCCTTCGCCCTCTGTCATATGACAGTCTGCCTCCATGATGGTGAGAGGAAGTGAGGTGAGTGACGCCTGCGTTGTGAGGCTAAATGTTGCTGCATTGGATGTTGGACATCAGACGTCTGATGTTGCACTGGGCTACTATTGACGTTTGACCTCCTGACAATGGGTCAGAAGGAGAAGCACCTGCTTCCAACGGTGTTGCCTGCAGGTGACTGGGACTGCGGAAATCAGAGCTGCAGAGAAGGGGGACTGCTGATGTCCGTATTTAAGTTTCCCTAATTGCTACCCCCCAAGTGTCTGCTTTATTTATTTTTTGATCCAAAATCCCATTAAGGTTTACAACATATTATGTGGCTGTTGTGTTTCATTTGGTTAATGCGTTTCATGTGATCCAGAACTGCTTTTTTTTTAAAAATTATTTTATTTTTGAAGTTTCAGGCCAGCTGCCTTAGAGAATGCAGCCAAACAATGCTTTCCTTATGCTATTTTGTATAAACTGCAAGTCACTTCGTTTCCGAATAGATATGAATTCCAGTGTGCGTGTTATTCACATTTTAAAAAGAAAATAGATATTTTTATTTGAGGTCTGAGTACGTTCTAGATTTCAGCAAGCAAGTTTTGGATACAACTTGGAGGAAGCGATTTCCTGATGAGCTTTAAATCCCAAGTAATTTACCATTTCTACCCTCAGCCGTGTAAAATAGATTCTGGTTATCAAATGAATGGTGTACTTTTTATTTTAAAAGTTAATTGTTTTCCTCTATTTTTTTTTAAAGATTTTATTTATTTATTTGACAGAGAGAGATCACAAGCAGGCTGAGAAAGAGGGGGAAGCAGACTCCCTGCTGAACAGAGAGCCCGATGCAGGGCTTGATCCCAGGACTGGGATCATGACTGGAGCGGAAGGCAGAGGCTTAACCCACTGAGCCACCTAGGTACCCCTTGTTTGCATCTATTAAACTAAATTCCTTCAAGAGCCAACAACTTCTTAAGCCTAGCTATGGGTTAACCTATATTCCTCTAAACTCATTTACATTTTTACCCATTTTGTTCCTTAATCTTGCCTACCTACTTTCAAACAGAGAGAGAACAGCCAATGTTAAGAAACAGACCTACACACACGTAGTGCCAGGAATAAGAAAAAGCCCTTTAAATATTTTTCCATTTATACTTCTCTATTTAAATAATTATTTTTTGATACAGAATTTAGTCAAATGTTGGGTTTGAAGCCTCCGAAATACACAGTCATATAAACACATGTCTGGGATCCTGTTGACAATTTTAGAAAAGAACCCTGCTTAACTGCAAAGTAATGTTGACTTACTTATAAGGTCTTTACAAAGTACTTCTACATGGACTATTCGACCTGATCTTTCCAACAGCTCTGTGAAGTAGTTGAGGAAGGTGGTGAAATCTCTTGTTTTCAAAGGAGGAAATTGAGCCTCCAACAGATGTACACAACTTGCCCAGGGTTTCACGACTATAACTGGCAGAGACAGATTTAAATCTGATTGCGAATTATATGCCAGAGGCATGTAGCAATATCTCTCTTAACCGAATTTACCTCCTTAATCAAAAATCAGTGTGTTTGTTTTAGGAATGCTAAGGTTCCTACCATCAACAACAGTTGGGTGCGCCCTTCTGTAGGAGTCCTGCCTTCACTGTTAAACAGCAAGCCCTTCAGACCTTTGGAGAGACTCTGTTATCCTGGACATTTGGGGACATTATTGCATCAGGAGGCCATCACTAACATAAAGTGTTCAACACCAACTAGGGCCACCCTCTGATTAGGCACATCTAAAAAAAAAAAAAAGCATCAGTCCAATTTGTACATTCTTCAAGGAAGTCCCAATTGCAGTGTCTAACATACTCTCTCCTGGTACCTAATGACAGTCACTGTTAAGAGTCTGGTTTCACTTCTGCCTTTTACCTAAAAGGTATTATGATCATTAAAGCTACAAAAGGGAGGTCCGGAGGGACCAACCGTCATAGTTCTTTTCCCTTCACTGTGGGTTTGCTGAATTCACTTATCTTACTGATAATGGGAAACTGACAGATTGGAAACATCAGAGTCACCATTGAATGTGAGTAAATAATAAAACCAGCATTACAAAGCAGCTTCATTATGGACACAGATTCTTCTTTAGCAAAGTCGTAACAGTAGTGTGTGTGTGTACCTGTGTGTGTGTGTATACACATACGCACACAAATTATGTTTGTTTCATTCTCTTTGTTGTTCATATTTATTTCTTTTTTAGTTTAAGTACATTTAGTATCTTTGTCACAGGAAGACTGACAATATAAAACTCTTCTTATATATGAAAACTCAAAAATAACCCAAACTGATGAGTGAAATAATCGCTTTGAGAGGAAAAAGAACAATCCAAGTTTTCTTCCTGAATTTTCTTAAAATTAAAAAAAAAACACAAGAATGTTTCATGTACTTCAATTTCCATTTTCTGTTTGTATTTCATTGCATTTGTGACTAGGGATAGATAATATATACACACAGAGCCAACGCTTGGAGAAGGCTGCTTGCTTTCTGAGGTGCTTTGCAAATGGTGAGTTCTCTTGTTACATAGCTTATTCAAAGCTCCCTCGACTAATAACTTCATTTAATTTGCAATATTTCTGCAAATCGATTTCTCAATATGTTTGGCACAATTAAGTCTGTCCTAGCAAATCCAGAAGTGTACTTTAAGGCACCATCTCTCCTGAGGGTAGAAATCAAATGTTGCTTGTCTTTGTGCACCTAGCACAGGACCTGCCCCAAGCAGGTGGTCAAGTGTTGGCCAACATCAGTTGTAGAACTGTCCTCAATTTTATATAATGGAAAAAAAGAAGAAAGGTATTTCTTTACTGAAGTGACTACGCCAAACAGAAATAAATTCAGTCTTATATGGTAGACCATCTGAACTCCCAATGAACCCCAGTGTGCTTCCGTGGGTACAATTTCTCACTGGCCACATTGGCAGCAGGTCATTCCCCTCATCCAGTGGCTCAATCCATTTTCCCTATTTGAATACCTTGAACAAAGTTCTTTTTCCTCTAATCATGTAAAAAACAGACCCATGCCTAGTTGTTTAGGTCAAAGGGAGACATTGAAAATATTGATACCTTTAAAGCTGAAATGAAATAGTATTAATCCAAGGTGGTTCCTGATGATTTGATTTCTATGACTCTTCTTTAATTATGGATGGTAATTTCTTAGGAAGAGGACAAAAGCTCTCTTTTATAACCAAAACTTTTCATTTTTAATAAAGTTCTTAATACTCTTTTGAGTTTTTAAAGAATTGCTGGTTGTTTTTCACTTCACTAAGTGGTTTGCTTGTTGGTTTGTTTTTCTATTAAATTTTATTCCCCGAAACTTTAACTGATTTTTTAATCACTATCCACATTTTTTTTACTAGCAATCTTAACAGGAGTCTTAAGAAAGACGGCTAAACCTAGTCAGCTAAGACAAGTATACTTAATTTTCCCTCACGGCAATTATAAATATCAGGAGGGTTTTCATGGCTGTGTCATAGCTTCCTTATGATGCAGAACTGGTAAGACTTATGTGAATATAAATGTATGACTTGTTACACATTGTAATAGCCACTGTAGGGTAAGAACAATGTAAACATCTCCTTGTGTTAGAAGAAACACTTCACTCCAGGATCTGAAGAGCTTTCTTGTCCCTCAAGAAGATAAATCCTGGTCCCATCCAAAAAGCACAAAACAGCAACAACAACAACAAAACCTCTAAATTGACTCCTCCTCCACCAAAAGTTTACAAAAATACTGAAATAATATTCTCACAAAAAAGTAGAGTTTAGAGAATGTGTATCAAGTACATGCAGAAAAGCTTTCACTTCACTCATATATAAATGGGAAAGATACAGGAGACACCTACCAACTACATCACCCAGACTTGGTGACACCTGAACTAGGGCCTGGGGAGGAGGAAATAAATAGTTCATATGGTAAATCCTCGGTCCCATAGTCCAATCAGGGAAACCCCATGGAGTCATCAGGCAGGAAAAGTCCAAGATATCTTTTCAGATAACTTCCTGAGTTGGAGAGTTCTTCAGACTTTCTCATCTTGCTCCTTCCAAATGCTGACATTATTGCCTCCAGTGTCCTCGGCCTGAAGTCAGCCATCCTGAAATATGAATCAGAATCTGTTGTATGGCTGGGTCACATTTAACTAAATAAGAATATTCTTAGAAAGTGGCTTATCAGTTACATTTGAGGGAACATCTGAAATCATCAGTACTTTGTACACTTAAGATTTAGAGGGAATGAAAAGACCATGTAATCTATCTACCCAGCTAATGAAATCTTAAATCTTACAGAGTCCAACAAGGTTCTTTACATTAATGCTCCCTAAATAAGGTGCTCCCCAAGACAAGGGTCTGTGAAATGCTTCTTGTTGAAGTTTCCCTCTTAGAAATCCACAGCATAAATCTGTATAAGGATACTGGGGAAATCTGTAAGGGAAAACAATATATATCTGCATAGGTATATAGAGAGATACATAGGGAGAGATATACATAAACATATCAACCTCTTTACTCCAGGATTTCCTAGCCCTTCTATGATATTTGTTAATTAGATTTAATTAAACAGAAGATAAGGGAAAACAAAGAACCATTATAAGGAAAATATACATATTCTTTTTTTGTTAAGATTTTATTTATTTATTTCACAGAGAAATCACAAGTAGGCAGAGAGGCAGGCAGAGAGAGAGAGGAGGAAGCAGGCTCCCTGCCAAGCAGAGAGCCCGATGTGGGAATCGATCCCAGGACCCTGAGATCATGACCTGAGCTGAAGGCAGAGGCTTTAACCCACTCAGCCACCCAGGCGCCCGAAAATATACATATTCTTATTGCCAAGAGAGTAATCATGACCTGCCATTTGTCCCAGCCATCCAGGGGCTCAATGATCATTGGTGAAATGATATGCATTGCCGCAAAAAATGTTCAGACCCTTGAATTTTAAAATGAGTTTAAAGATTTTTTTTTTAATTTATTTATTTGACAGACAGAGATCCCAGGTGGGCAGAAAGGCAGGCAGAGAGAGGAGGAAGCAGGCTCCCCAGGGAGCAGAGAGACCGATGCAGGGCTCCATCCCAGGACTCTGGGACCATGACCGGAGCTGAAAGCAGAGGCTTTAACTCACTGAGCCACCCAGGCACCCCTTAAAATGAGTTTAAATCCTGGAACTCCACCGAAGGAAATAAACAGATTACAAACATAACTTTCTTTTCTGTTAGTTTCTCATTTTTACTCATAGGACTCACAGACATTATCTGAGTCTACATAATAAATCTGTAGATCACTTCTCTGAATGCCACTCATTGCCTTGCCTGGCAGAAAAAAGTTCTTAAATATGAAAACCCCTTCGTCTACATATTCAACTCTGATGTAATTTCATCACATTTTTTCCTTTTTACTTTTTTCCCTCAAAAAGGGTAATTATCTTTTCATCTATTACTGATTTGGATGAGAAGGACACTGTGTACCAGACGCACTGTGTACATATACGAACATATTGTGTTCTTTAATTAGCACACATGAAATTAAATACTAGTAGTCAGTGAACCATCTCTACGATTTATGACATGAGAAAACTGAAAGGATAAGACAATACTTGAATATAAATATTCAATTTTCAAAGAATAAAATTAAATTTTTAAAAATCCAGATCATTGTCTCTATTTCCTTATAAAGACTGAAGATCAGGAAATCTTACTCATGTAAGTGATTGTCCTACATCGAACAGGCTGTGAATTTCTCCTAGTTCAGGAGCAAGGTTTAAGTACCCTGAACAGTGCTAGGAGAATAGAAGTGAGCTCAGAGCTCGTTTCACTGTTTATTAAGCAAAAGCAGGTATTCCCCTGAATTCAGAGGTGATCTACAAGGTGAGCACCATCTTGAAAGCTCTAGGTAGGCATCCTATGACTCTACCCATAAAATCTCTTGTTTTTTCCCGAGATTTTAATTATAACTACTTTGTTCATGGAAACAGCCTCTACAGGCTGAGGCAGTAATGGAGTAATTAGCACAATTTCAAAGAATCTTGCACAGTGATTTCTTACTTTTTTGGGGGGGTCATAGACCCCCTTAAGTATCTGCTCAGTGCTGTGGACCCTTTTTCCAGAAATGAGAATACGTCCATAATTTCACATAAAATATAATACAGTTTCATGAATTCCTTGAGGCCCTTCTTGAGAATGCAAGTTAAGATCCCTTAGACAGAAGATCTTCTTCTGTCAGAGTATCGGGGACATTTTCTTATTCACCTTTATATTCCCAGTTTGAACTATGCCAGCCCAGTGGAAGAAATGGAAGGAGAGGACTGAAATATCTGCCAAGATGATCAATGAAGAAATGTTCAAAATAAAGTTGGCATTGCAAATCTATAGGGACAGAGAGTAAATTAGTGGGTTGTTAAGGGCTGGGATAAGGTAGGGGAGATGAGCTGTGACTGCTGATGGGTACATTAGGGGATGATGTAAATATTCTTTTTCTTTTTTACAATTTTATTTATTTACTTATTTTAGAGAGAGAGAGAACACGAGTGGGTGGAGAGAGGAATAGAGGGAGAGGGACAAGCAGACTCCACATTGAGCATGGAGTCTGATGTGGGCTGTGATCCCACGACCCTGAGATCATGATCTGAGCTAAAATCAAGAGTCTGACGCTCAACCGACTGAATGATCCAGGCACCCCCAGGGGATGATATATAAATTCTACCATTAGATTGTAACAATGGTATCTCTGTGACTACTGAAAACCAATGAATTATATATACACTTTATTTATTTATTTTTAAAAAGATTTTATTTAGTTATTTGACAGAGAAATAGAAAGAGCACAAGTAGGCAGAGCGGCAGGCAGAGGGAGAGGGAGACGCAGACTCCCCACTAAGCAGAGAGCCCGATGTGGGGCTTGATCCCAGAACCCTGGGATCATGACCTGAGCCGAAGGCAGCCGCTTAACCAACTGAGCCATCCAGGTACCCTATACATATAGTTTAAATGAGTATGTTTTTTTGTCTACGGCCATACCACCCTGAACGCGCCCGATCTCATCTGATCTCAGAAGCTAAGCAGGGTCGGGCCTGGTTAGTACTTGGATGGGAGTATGTGTTGTTTTTTTTTTTTTAAAGATTTTATTTATTTGACAGAGAGAGGGAGATGACAAGTAGGCAGAGAGGCAGGCAAAGAGAGAGGGAAGCAGGCTCCCCATTGAGCAGAGAACCCGATACGGGGCTTGATCTCAGCACCCTGGGATCATGACCTGAGCCAAAAGCAGAGGCTTAACCCACTGAGCCACCCACCCAGGCGCCCCTAAATGAGTATTTTTTTTTTAAGATTTTATTTATCTATTTGACAGACAGACACCATAAGCAGGCAGAGAGGCAGGCAGAGACAGAGAGAGGGGGAAGCAGGCTCCCCGCCGAACAGAGAGCCCGATGTGGGGCTCGATCCCAGGACCCAGAGATCATGACCCGAGCCAAAGGCAGAGGCCCCAACCCACTGAGCCACCCAGGCGCCCCTGAGTATGTTTAAAGTACATAAATGAGGTCTCAATCATGGTGTTTTCAAAAATTGTTGTTAAAAGAAAGGAAGAAGACATGGCTCAGCAGGAACTTACAGTAAACTGTCTAAAACTGAAGATAAATTGTGGCCTCCTTATTAATTGTCTTCAATGAGGAAGGAACTAGAGGAATTTTGGTTAAAGGTCATCAGAGTTTTTCTCATGGTGGGAAACCAAGGAGACTGTGTGTTTAGGTGACCTACAGAATGGAATGTGGAGGACCACCCATAAGAATAAAGAGTACTGGCTTGATCCAATAGGATCTCTGCCTAACCCAATAATTCTGTTTATGACAACGACTCCATAGAGAGGCGATGGCTGCCCTCCATGGCACAGCTTGAAAGGTTAGGAATACGACACCAATTTCCCCAAATCTTTTTTCTTAATACACTATGGACTGTTGACTAATAAATTTATCTAAGTCTATCTTGAATCAATTTATATTTTCAGCTTATTCTAACAAATTCCATATGCTTGGAAGGTGTGACTGTAATATTTATGTGGAGCCAAAGCCTGGCTTATAGAACCTTGAGGCCCTCATGTCTCTGCTTCTCACCACCCCCTTCTCCATGATGCTGTCAAAAGCCTTTTTTTTTTTTGAGGGCAAGAGTTTCCAATGCTGCGTCTCTATCCGCAAATCTTTTGCTTCCACTGCCCATCACTCTCCCTCCCCGATCCCAAGTTTGGCCCTAATTCTAGCTTGGAAAACTACACTGGTTGGTACGGAGCACTGGTCTCTTGGATACACGAAGTAAGTCATGGATCCCTGGGACATCATTTCAGTACCCAGAAATGGCAGCCTCACTAAACTTTAGAAACCATCTGGTTCCATTTTAGACATGATGAAACTGAGGTGCAAAGAGAAGAAGTCATTTTCCTGGGATCACATTATTAGCCAACAGCAAGATGAAAAGTGGTATGTGTTAATGCCCAACCATTCAGCTCTCAAAACTACTAGGCTGTCTCCTGGACTCACTGTAATGCTCATCTCAGCCCCTTTCATCCTCTTTCTTTTTTTTTTTTTTTTTTTAAAGATTATTTATTTATTTATTTGTCAGAGAGAGAGGGAGAGCGAGCGAGCGAGCACAGGCAGAGGCAGAGGCAGAGGGAGAAGCAGGCTCCCTGCCGAGCAAGGAGCCCGATATGGGACTCGATCCCAGGACGCTGGGATCATGACCTGAGCCGAAGGCAGCTGCTTAACCAACTGAGCCACCCAGGCGTCCCTCATCCTCTTTCTTGTGATATTACTTGTGGTTTGACCCAGCACTGACCTCACCGTCCTGTCTTGTCTCACCCGAGTCTGCTTCATCCTGGTCAGGCTCGAACTCCGTGCCCCGGTCAACAACATCCACGCCAGCCTGCACTCTGGGTTTCTCGTTTTCCCACTTGGCAAAACCTTTGTCCTTTGCTGCTTTTTCATGGAATTTGGATTTCATTTTGGGGAAGGTGTGGGACCCTGAGTCCCCCCAGCCAGCCTCGGACCATACAGGTTCGGTCTGGGTGGCCTGGCTGGTGGTAGCCCGCTGCAGCCGCACGGAGATCTTACGAGAAGAGCCTGTGACCAGTGTGATGGCTCTGCTGTCCAGGTCTCGGTGTCCAGCAGCGACGCCAGGGAACTCGAACACCTCATCCTGCACTGGAGGGGGGAAGGCTGTTGTGATTATTTGACATCTGATCACTTTATAGCGAACCATCAAAGTTGGGGCAAACAACAGGAGTCCGATGGGCAAGGCCCTAGAGGCAGACCAGAGGCAGACCCAAATGGACTGCAGGGGAGTTGCATAGAAGTGAGACCCGAAAGCAGAGAGCAGCAAGTGGGAGTCAAGGCTGTAGCCATACCACTTACCCTGAAGTAAGTCTTGATGTCGATAATGACCCTGACCAAGTTCAGATCCAGAACCCAATGGAAGCCCAAGTGCAGAAAGGCGAGCAGAAAGAATTGAGGTAGAAAAGAAAGCAGAGGCTATTACCTGGGGGCAGCGAGGGACTTCCAGGCAGTGACCCATGACTACTACCCAAGGAAGGTGCCCGGGCAAATCTCCTGCAGGCCAGAACCAGGAGGTCTTTGCACTGTTTGTGACAATTGGCTCCACAGTCTGAAAAATTCCACAGTATCACAGATGGTTAGTGGGAACCATATGCATTGGTTGCTGCCTGGGCTTCCAGGGTGCCACCTGAGCTGTCAGCTGTGGCCTCCCATCTCCTATCCTGTGTTGACTCAGAGTTGGGCCAAGGCCTGCAGGGTGTGGCCAGGGGCTGGAAAGGGCCAGTGGGACTTGCTAGCCTTTTTGGAGTTTCTCACACATTTCCTCTACTTCTTCCTCTGCACAATTCACTGAGGTGCTGGGGAGCAAACAAGCAGGGGACAGACCTACTGGGGAGTTGCCTTTGCCCCAAACAAAATGCAAATCCCATGGGACTGGGGTTCTCTCCCAGGCCAAGACAGATTCTCCACCAAGAGGCTCCCTGAGCCAGAATGAGGGAAAGAAACCCAAGCTTCCATTGTCTCCCAGGACCAACAGCCGCCTCTGATCAGTCATAGTGAGGTGTTCATTCAGTATTCACTTGCATTTTTTTATTCTTCTTCATTCCTTCAAATCTTTTCCAGAACAAGTGATTTTATCTCCTGCTTTCTTTCTTTGCATAGAAACAGAAAACAAGGTGGGCTTATGCCCAGGATCAGGTTCCAGATTTGACTATGGCTTTGAAACAGCAGCAGACTGTGAAAAAGTCCCATTAGATCACTTTAGTTAACAAAGTAGACTATTAATTGCTACTTGGGGTAGAAAACTTTGGCTGCTTTGGAAAAGGGCAATGCAATTATTTCCCATAGAGGGTCCTACATTTCTCTTAGAATTACTGAACAGATAGGATCAATTTAAAGAGCATATTTCTCGTTCACTATCAAACAGGACCTTCCTAATCTTTCTGATACTTGCTTTTCCCCCAAATGGTCTTACTTCAAATGCTCTCATAATGACATCATGGAAAGACCAAATTATAATGAAATGCTCAGTCTATTTTAATTAGGTTTTTCATCCCATTGCCTTTAAGAGAAAATACTGTATGTACAAAGATGATCCAAGGGCTTAATTGATTTTCATCTTCATAAAAGTGTGTGTGTGTGTGTGTGTCTTTTTAGAGGACAAGGGTCAGAAACCAGAATAAAACTATGGCTAGGTGGTAAGATACTGCAGTTATCTTTGCAGCTTGCAAGTAAAAATCCAAGTTACACTCAGACAACTAATACCAGAAATTAAAGGGAAGGTTTTTGAGACTAAAAGGTGGCTCCCATCTAGCTTCAGGGAACTCTGTTCATACAACACAAGGGCCAAATCCTGAAAGATAGCTAGAGGGGGGAAAAAAGGCACCATAAGGGAATAATATTAATCTGAAGGCATTCTGTGATGAAGATGTTTCCTTTTGTAGTTATATCTTTCAAGAGCATTGTCAGATTCTTAAAACCATCAGTACAAATAATGTGCATCACCTGTCCAGCAATTTCATAACACCAGTAATAAATGATGATCATATATGCATACATAGCAACACAGTCCTAAGTGCTTATTAAGATGAATTTGTATTTCATTTATCAAGTATATATTTATACTTGATATACTTGATTGATATTTATATATCAAGTATATATTTATTTGTTTCTAAATTTCAATTAAATGGGGAACTATATGAACAAATTCACTGAAAGAGACAAAAATAAGTTTTAAGGCTTCTCTTCTTTTTTCATCATCATCTGTGATTTAGTGGAGATAAGAAAAGCTACCTATGAGAGCAGAAAGAAAGGCATATGTATTATGGGGGTGAGCGTCTGCTTATTCCCATGAAGGACAAGGTTCTTTTATGTGGTATTTTGGTTAGGCCTGTCCCACTCCAGAACTCCCACGCTAATTCTGTGCTGAGGATTCATAAGTCATCCTAGAGACGGGGCCACATGTATGTGGGTTGATAAGGGTGGTTTTCTTGCTCTTGCAACAAACTATAAAATTCCAATTGGGACTCTCCAAAACTCCAGGTTATTGGATTTTTTTCTCTAGACACGTTATCTCTTTTGCCAGCGGCCCAAAGAACCGAGTTCTCCATGATGCCAAGAGTTTTTGTGGTTTCATCAGACAGATTTGATTCCTACCCCAGATGTCACATTTTAAAATTTTACAAAATAACATGGATTTACCTTTGCATTTATATCCTTGCTTGATTATGCCCCAGAGCTGTAACAAGAGACAAAAGCACGTCAGAAAACCTGAATTAAAATCTGGAAAAAAACAAAAACAAACAAAAAAACCCGCCAGAGAGAAGGAAGTCCTGGGAAGCATGATGGTTGGGGGAGCACAAACAGGATGTAGCTGATCCTGACACCCTTCCTGTCAGACAGAAGCTCACTCCAGCTGGGGTGATAACAGCTTTGCTTCCCTTTTCTTTCTGGAAGCCAAATGGGAGCTGGGATGGGAAACTGACATGGGTACATTTATTGGACTTTGGTATAATGCGCTCTCAGCACAATTCACAGGGGGAAACTCTCACTGTTTTTGGAAGCCCCCAGCTCCCTCTGCCTTCTTTTTAATCACTCCAGCCCCTCTTGGCGCCCCCTACAGGAAATTAGGCAACCAATGGGAAGAATAGCCCACTAAAGCATTTGCATGGCACTAGGTTCTTTTCCCATCCAAGTACTAACCAGGCCCGACCCTGCTTAGCTTCCGAGATCAGACGAGATAGGTTCTTTTCAAAGTAGCATTTGTATCTTGAAAGAATACAGAAAAGGGAAAGATCTATTTGTTCATGCATTCATTCTCTGATTGCTCGGTGTTTGGCCTGTGCCAGAGCTCAGGTTGATGCAGTTAAGGCTGCAATTCTGCCAACCACAGAGGAAGCAGGATGTAGGAAGCCAGGAGTATCTCAGGAGAGAGATGCGAGGACCTACAGTTTAAGAAGGGGGGGTGTTTGCCTAGCTGATTCAGAGGATCATCCTGCAGGTAGTGTGTTCGCCCTCCTGACACACCGTGTTCTTCCCCATGCCTCCCTCAGCATGGCACGTGGATCCCACAGACACAGAAACATATAATATTGATCAATTCAGTGAGCTTAACTCAAGCTGGAAGAACTCCTATTTTTAACCATTTAGTGGTTAGGTTAGGTGACTGACATCTATTTAATAAATTGGTTTTGAAAGAAACAGGGCCGGTGGCCTACTGGGGCTGCTATGTGTGACAGGGGGACGATGCCCTGAGTGGGGTCATCACGACTCTCCCTATAAGAAGAGTAAGGAGTTGCCAATGTGAAGTGACTCAAGGCATCAAGAAGACTGATCCTTACCTTCTGACACGGAAATTCCACCAGTGGAAAGTGATTCCTTTCAGTCTTAAAAGTTATCGGGTCCTAGGACACCTGGGTGGCTCAGTCGGTTAAGCCACCGCCTTCAGCTCGGGTCGTGATCCCGGGGTCCTAGGATGCCCGCATCAGGCTTCTTGCTCAGCGGGGAGCCTGCTTCTCTCTCTGCCTCTGCCTGCTTGTGCTCTCTCTCATACAAATAAATAAATGCAATCTTTAAAAAAAAAGTTATCGGGTCCTTCAGAGTACATTATTAAGATGGGAATGTGTCCTGGGAAGGAAGGATTATTAAGACACTAACTGGAAGCAAGGCCTCAATTACTCAGTGACTGGAAGAGGTAAGGAGCAGTCTACACAGAAAAGGGAAGTGGCATTGGGGGAATCATATCATGTCAGAGACTCAGGGATATTCAAGGTAATCTAGTTTGCTTCTCTTGAATAAAAAGTGAGTGGGATGATCCAGAAAATGAAATAATCTGCAAGGTCCCACATCTGGGAAACTCTGCAGTGATAAGACACTGTTTCCTCACAGAGCCCTTGATGATAGTAATAACCATAATAATGATAGCTAACATATTGAACTTCTGTTGTGTGAGAGGCACAGTCTTAAGCTTGTTATGTGTACTCACTCACTGAACGCTATGCATGTATAGACTGGGCTCTAGAGAGGTGAAGCCACTTGGCAAGGTCTTGCTGCTAGTGAGCAGGGAATGAAGACTGGGTCACATGAGGGAAGGACAGGAAGCCACTGCTCCTGGGTGTTTTGTGTATGAGCAAAAACCACCGATTTAGGATAAGGAAGGTTAAGATTTAAGAAGAAGAATATCCAGATATGGCACATTATTAGCATAGTTGCAAGAACTGCTAGGAAACACAGAATGAAGCCTGAGTCCTATCAGGAGGGACACTTTGGGCACTGCTTGCTAATACTCCTCAATGATTAGGAGACAACACAAGGGAGGAAGGGGTTCTGGGTCAGTGTGCCAGCCATGACAGGAGACAGTGACCTCATGGAGATGGGTCTATAGGA
Source organism: Taxidea taxus jeffersonii (assembly GCA_003697995.1). Taxonomy (NCBI): domain Eukaryota; kingdom Metazoa; phylum Chordata; class Mammalia; order Carnivora; family Mustelidae; genus Taxidea; species Taxidea taxus. Next base: position 42,346 of record RCUC01140258.1, read on the forward strand.
CTATTTCCTACAGTCCTTTGATTTGAGAGCTCAGGTTGCTTTAGGATTTGGAGGGACTATGGTGTGAGGAGCACTGGACTGGGAGTCCAGTGCACATGAGTGTGCATGAGTCATCATCCTGCTGCTAGTGCTCCCTGCAATCGTACAGAAGTCACTTACCTTCCCAGACCCCAAAATAAGGGAATTAGCAAAACTCTTTCAGTTTGGGAATTCTAGTTCTAAGATAAATGTACTTCAAATAGTGCTTGTTTTGCTTACCCCTAAAATGGAATTTATTTCAAAGGCAGGTGGTCCTGGCACAGAAAAATGATGCCTTGCCTTCACCCACAATTCTTTCAATGACACATCTAAACTTATAAATTCCCTCTGAAAACCAATGAATTTGTGTGTGTGTGTGTGTGTGTGTGTGTGTGTGTGTGTAAAGATTAAACTAAATCACATCCATGAAATTAAATATATTTTGAAGACTAAAAAGGGCTATTAAAACTTTAAATGACTTAATTTCAGTTAAACTCTAAAAGTAATCATGAGACACTTTTAAAAGAGAAGCATTAACTCTGAGCATGCTTGATGTCACTGAATTATCATAACAACATGGTAAGCTTTTTTTTTTTTTTAGATTTTTTTTTTTATTTGAGAGAGAGAGAGATAGCTTGAGCAGGGGGAGGGGCAGAGGAAGAGGGAGAAGCAGACTTGTAGCAGCAGGCTCCTAAACAAGGAGCCTGACATGAGACTCAGTCCCAGGACCCTGAGCCGAAGGCAGACACTTGATCGACTGAGCCACCCAGGTGCTCTACAACATGATAAGTTTAAACCCCCTTTTACAGATAGGAAAACAGAGACTCAAAGATGATCAGTAATTTGCTCAAGGACAAAAACTTAAAAAGGGCAGACTTGAGATTCAAAGTCAGGGTCCCAGACTCCAAGTCCAGAGCTTTCTACCTTATCACAGAAGCATCAAGAACCTGATAACCAGCAAACCTGCTCTGAAGAGTCAGGAAGGGGAGTGTGGAAGCTCTTGGGAAAGACCCCTCATTGTTGCTTCTACAGAACCCGTGGCTCCATAGAAGGAAGAAATACCCAGAAGGACTGGAGGGCACAGATAAAACCTTAAGATTTGATAAGAGCCGGCCAGCTCTCACACCATACCAAAGAGCAGATGTCTCAATCTGACTTTTGGTGGAGCTATGCCACAGCCTAACAGATTCCCTGGGCCCTGCTCTGCAGAAGAGGTGCACATGGCCCTATCCCACTTTAGCATTTTTCAGGTCTAGATACAAACAAAAATTCCCACCAGAGGAGAGAAACATGAAAAGGGGGACATATTTGTTGTATGATAAAGTGGTCAGGCAATAAAATTCCAGTGGTTAAACTGACAGAATCTTTCCTTCCCTGGGATGGGCAAAGACAGCTGGTTGGGCTGGCCTTGCCCCTTGACCATAGCTGCAGTGACCCCCTGCGGCCATCTTTGAGGTGACTATGGCCTCTTATTTATCCATTCTCAGGGTAGGGTGTGTGCTTGAACACAAACTCCTGTCCTTGGTCCCCTCAAAGCCAGTCCTTCAAGCCTAGGATGGGAAAAGTGTAATTTTTGCAGTAGTATATAATAGAAGCTGTGAATTCAAATGGGTCACCAGTGGAACCTGATGGTTGAGTGAAGCTAACACAACTGAGCTTTGGCATCTGGACAAAGGAGCAACAGTCATGCTGGGTGCTGGTCCACCCTCACCGGGAGAACCACATTTTCATCTTCTACAACTTGGATAACAACTTGACTTTCAGGGCCCATGACTCTTGGTTCAATATCAGGGCCAATGCTGCCCTTAGCTGCCAAAGAATTGTCAAATGTTGGCGAATGAAGTGTACAATCTTCATTCGTGCAGTGGTGTAGATAGGACAAGGGATTTAGAGTCAAAACCCCCGCATTTGAGTTCTGGCTCTGGTAATTATGGGCTGTATGATCCCTTATCCATCCTCTCTGGACCCCTCCGTCTTGAAAGGCAAATGGAGAGAATGAAATGTTCACCTCATGAGCTAGTTATGAGGATTAATTACACTAACGTGCAAGGAAGTACTTCATTATGTTGAGTGCCAAATAAATGTTATTTATTATTATAACCATCTTCTCTCCAAAAAGATTTTTTTTCCCTTTTGAGTTATGAATCATTAAGCCATGCCATGATGGATTTCTAGTGACTGACATCACATGAAACAAGAACTGGGAGGAACTGGCTAAGATAAATAATCCCCCTTAATTGCACCCACTATGAGTATTAACGATGAATGCCAAGGCTCATTGGGTAGAACTTTTCCTTGGCAGGGATTAACAAATGGCTCTCTTGAGTTAACAATCCTCACCATCCCTTCCTGTCACCAGCCCTGCATTCCTAGAAAGAACACAGTGAAACCTGCAGATTTTGCTTTTGTTTTTAACTTAATTTTTAATTTCAGGGGGCCATCATAGTTTACTTCTGATCTAAAGCAGACAATGAACTCTGTTGGTATATCATTTTCCTATCTTCTCAGAATGAGGCACAAATAGCTACACACAAGAGAAAACAATAGAAAAGAGACTTACAAATCCTGCACAGTGTTCGCAGAAGGTTGGCTTGAGATAGGTCATCTCTTGAAAATTGTGGACAAATCCAGGTCCCATTTTACAGTGTAATTGGGACTTAGCTCGCAGGAAGTAAGCCATCATTTCATCTTTACTAATGAGGCCATCCCTGTGAAGAGAATCAGAGAAGGGAGGGATCTTTGAAGACCATGTTGTGAGATGGCTGACACACTGTAATCACCCAACTCTCCACACCTTTGTGGCCAAAAGCAGGTGGGCAGTGTTTATATCTCTGTTCTTTCTGAAAGGAGAGGACCCTGAAGGACAGCATTTGGTGCCAAAGGCTTTCTTAGTAAAGAAAAGAGACATGTGTGTATCCTGTGTTCCACAGCCTAGAACTCTCCTTTATTACCAAATGGAAGCTTCTAGAAGGAAATCTCCTTTATCCCATCCCTTAGCAACAGGGTGTGCAAGAATCAGGCTGCTGGAAAAAGGCAGAAAACCATAGTAACTGGACGCATCCTTCTCAAATTCATTCAGCCTGATGTCATCTGGGCCACTGCTGTTGGTAATCTTTCATTCATGTCTCACTGGCTTATAGACCATTTGCTAGAGTGATTCTTTCAGATCTTCTTCACACAGAACCTCTAGTTACACCCACCAGCACACATCCAGACTTCTTGTTTATCAAGAAGATCAAATCCACCTGAAGTAGGTTATCTTCATACCACCTTCTTTCCATGTCAGCAAGTGCTGGAGCATGCGCCCTTCTGTGCCAATTCAGAATGCCTTCGGATCTCATCTGTCCTCTCCTGTGTTCTCCTGTCTCTGAGGAAGTCATGCTCCCCTCCCCCACTCTGCAGTCTCCCAGGACACAGCTCCTTCCAGGTTCCGCTCAGTCTCTTCAGCCACTCCTTCCCCTGTACACAAATATGCTCGCAACTTCCCCATCTGGAAAATGTCTTCCTTTAACCTTGCTTCCATCCTTGGCACCTGTCTTTTCTCTCTTCCTTTTCTTACTCCCAAAGTTGTCAAGAAGAATATTCTTTAGAGGGCTTTTTTCCTTTCCATTTCCTTCAATTACTTTTCGGTCCCTATAACCAGGATTCTAACCCTACTGTTCTGTTGAAACTGTCACAGCGACGTCCTCGGTGGCCTTTCCTCACTTCTTTTTTTTTTCTTTTTAAAAGATTTTATTTATTTATTTGACAGAGAGAGAGAGAGAGAGAGAGCTACAGAGGGGGAGAGGGAGAAGGAGAAGCAGACTTCCCACCAAGCAGGGAGCCCAATGCAGGGCTCCTGGATAATGACCCTGGGATAGTGACCCAAGCTGAAAGCAGATGCTTAACAACTGAGCCACACAGGTGCCCCTCTTTTTTTTTTTTTTTAAGATTTTTTTTTTTTATTAGTTAGAGAGAGAGAGAGAGAGAGAGCACAGGCAGACAGAGAGGCAAGCAGAGGCAGAGGGAGAAGCAGGCTCCCTGCCGAGCAAGGAGCCCGATGTGGGACTCGATCCCAGGACGCTGGCATCATGACCTGAGCCGAAGGCAGCCACTTAACCAACTGAGCCACCCAGGCGTTCCTCTCTCTTTTTTTTTTTAAGATTCATTTATTTATTTATTTGACAGAGGGGGAGAGAGAGAGCGCACGCATAAGCAGGTGGAGAGGTGGAGGGAAAGAGAAAAGAAGTCTCCTTGCTGAGCAGGGAGCCAAACATGGGGCCTGATCCCAGGATCCTGGGATTATGACCTGAGCCGGGGACAGACGCTTAACAGACTGAGCTACCCAGGTGCCCCCTTTTCTCACTTCTTTATGTTGTCGACCTCCTGGCTGCATGTGACATACAGGAAAGTTTCTTTTCTTTTTGACACTTTCTCCTCCACGTACCCGTGTGATTCCACACAGCCCTGGTTTCTCTCCTGTCTCCCATGTTCCTCCTTCTCTGGTTTTCCTGTAGGATCCACTTCTTCATTTCAGCTGAATGTGCGGGGAAGAGTCCCCAAGCAGTAGTCCTCAGGCCCTAAGCTCATGTTACTTTCAATTTTCCCATCAGAATTTGCTCGCATGCCCAGGACTCCAGCTTGCATGGCTGGGCTGAAGACCTAGAAATCAATATCTCTGATATCCACAGCTTGCTAGAATCTCCTCCGGGATGTTCTACCCACCTCTCAAAATCAACATATCTCAGCTTGTCTAATAAAAGTCACATAAGTTACAAATATTTCAAACCTTCATTTTTAGAAAAAAAAATGTATATATCTTTGTCAGTACAGTGTCAGGTCCATCTAAAGAACCAGCAGAAAAAAAAGAAATGAAGAGTAGGAAGTAATTTTAAGTTCATGTCTTACCTAATTGTCACAGATAGAAATAAACTAAGGGAAGTGGGTAGTTAGCAGGTAACTTGAATTTTATTTTGTAAAATAAGTTCATGTTTCTAATAATTTAACTTATTTTAAAAGTATTCTTGGGACGCCTGGGTGGCTCAGTTGGTTAAGCAGCTGCCTTCGGCTCAGGTCATGATCTCAGGGTCTTGGGATCAAGCCCCACATTGGGCTCTCTGCTGGGCAGGGAGCCTGCTTCCTCCTCTCTCTCTGCCTGCCTCTCTGCCTACTTGTGATCTCTGTCTCTCAAATAAATAAATAAATAAATATATCTTTTAAAAAAGTATTCTTTGTTCTAGATATACAATAAAGATGAATTAAGGTTTTAAGATGCTATGATAAAATATCAAGGCTTTCCTTGGTGTATTGAATTACTTATAGATTAAGTTTTTTTAAAAATTCTCACACCTACGAAAACATTAAAGAATTCTAAAGTGATATGATTTGGACATTTCATCAGTATAAAATCTAGCACCTCATTACAGATGATTTTTAAACTAGGAACTAATCTCCCAGAATTAAAAATTAAGCAGTCAAATTTCTAAGGCCAGTGTTTCTCTGATATAAATATATTTTTTTCTTTTCTTTTTTTTCTATTGTTTCATTTTCTACTGAGCTAGATCTTAGTCTCTAAAGTCATTTAATTTTCCAGGAATCATTTGAAGCTGGAGAGAAATGTATGTTTACTTCATTTATCAAAACAACCTTGAGCTAGGAAAGAGAGAAACAAAGAAAGGATACTTCTTGGCTATCTATAGATAGTACCTGCTCTTCTGAAGACTGTAAGTAATTTAAAATAATTTTAGTTATTTGGTGTTTAGTTTGGTTATTTGGTTTTTAGTATTGCCCTCAGGTCCGCTGATGCTGAGGACTCTACCAGCCTAGGTGTAATGATATTTCTCCTCTACTCTTTTTTTCCTCTTTTTTCTCCTTTACTCTTTTTGATGGAGGTTTGGGGGTTGATGAAATAGCTAAGCAGAAGTAATATGGGGATGGAGAATCAGCTTCATTTGCAAATGGGCACTCGGGCTGAATACTGATAGTGTAGTCTGCCTGTGCCCAACCCGTCATATTTGTGGACACCAAGAAAAAAATCAGCAAAATATTAGGCTTGTCTCATCAGTGCCCTAGGGTTGAAGCTGTCCAGATGTACATTAGAGGTTCTCCTCTGATACTAATTTTCTGCTTCAGGACAGTTGCATTAAAATATAACAAAATTAAAACTTACTGATCTTTGTCCAACACACAGAAGGAATCCAAAAAGGGAAAATTGGCAGCTATACTTTCAAAGTCCTCTTGGGAGATGTACCCATCGTGGTCGTGGTCATAGTTTCTAAACACAGACTGCAAAGGAAAGACAAATATTTATGGAAAAATAATTTTTCCATTTTTCTAGAAATTTCTAGAAATTTTTAATTTCTATTTCCATTTCTATGTATGAGTCAGGCTCTGAACTTGTCATTGGGAAAGCAGATAACCAGCATATTGTTCTATCAAGGAGCTTAGAATCTAGTGGAAGATAATGAAATCAAGAAGCCTTTATGGTATAAGAAGATAAGTGCAATGGTGAGGATAAAATTAGAGTGTCATGGGGTGCCTGAGTGGCTCAATTGTTAAGCATCTGCCTTTGGCTCAGGTCATGGTCCAGGGGTCCTGGGATGGAGCCCTGCATTGGGCACCCTGCTCGTCAGGAACTCTGCTTCTCCCTCTATCACTCCCCCTACTTATGTTCCCTCTTTTGCTGTCTCTGTCAAATAAATAAAAATCTTTAAAAGCAAAAAAATAGGGTGTCCTGGGGAGGAGCGGAGATGGGAGATTTTAAAAAGTTTCCTGAAGAAAGTAAGGCCTAACTGAGACCTCAGTTTTAGTAAGAGTTAAGCTTGGTGAATTCACAAATGCCAATACCATGCTGATAGAAAATGAAGCTTTAAAATGTTAAAGCATCCAAAAAAATTCAAGTATACTTTTAATGCAATTCCAATCAGAGTTCCAGTGGGAATTTGTTTTAATAAACAAACTGATTCCAAAGTCCAAACAGAAGTAAACATGTTGAGAATAGCCTAAAATTGTTTAAGATGAGAAGTAATGAGGGAAAAGGTGTCCTATCAGAAATCAAATAATCTATAAAGCTACATTATTCAAAACAACATGGTACTGTAACTTACTACAGATAGCAGAGTCTGGAAATAGATCTATGTTTATAAAGGAATTTAGAATATCAAAAAGTATCTTTTTAAATCCACAGGGAAATGAAAAATTACCCAATAATTGCTGTTGAGCTACATGGCTAATAATCTTACAAAATCAATTGCCCCTAAACTAAATTCTAGATGCATTAAATATTTTAATGTAAAAAATAAAGCTACAGGGGCACCTGGGTGGCTCAGTGGGTTAAAGCCGCTGCCTTCTGCTCAGGTCATGATCCCAGGGTCCTGGGATCAAGCCCCACATTGAGCTCTCTGCTCGGCAGGGAGCCTGCTTCCTCCTCTCTCTCTGCCTGCCTCTCTGCCTACTTGTGATCTCTGTCAAATAAATAAATAAAATCTTAAAAAAAAAAGCTATAAAAGTATGAAAGGTAAATAGACAAAAATTTTTATGTTTTGTTATCTTTGAGTGAGAAAGGCCTACCATGACATTAAAGTCAGCAGCTATAAATGGAAACATTTTATTATATAAAATGCAAAATATCTGAATCAAACAAGTTCAGCTGATAAATTTAAAGATAAATGACAGAGAAGATTATCTGCAATATACAAGAGAACAAAGACATAAAAAGGAAACCGGGAGATCACCAAAGTAAAAATACAAATGGCTAATACATTCGTGGAAATTCCTCAATTCTGCTAATAATTATAGAAATGCAAAGAAAACTTTTTTTTTAACCTTTCAGGTAGGAAAACGTTAAGATCATTGATAATTTCCTAGGATATGAGAAAACAGGCACTCTCGTATTAGTTGATGAAGTCAATAGCCACAGTCTTTCTAGAGGACAGCTTGCTTACTCTCTGACCCAGCAGCTCCACTCAGGGGACTCTGTTCTAGGTAAATAGGTGAACAATGTTACTCAGAGGCATATGTGGGTGTGTGTATGTGTTTATGGGGGGAATAAAGTCATATAAGATAATTTACAAATTATCAGTGTTTATCCCCAAAGAGCAGAATTCCCAAGGTCTGAAGGCAAAACTTGGATTCTCTCTATTTTATGAAAAGTTTGCATGTTTACAATGATTCTGACTTTCTTTATAATCAAAGAAAAATAAAAGGAGTCTTCCAATGCCCTCTGTTAAACTGGGTTTTCAAAAAGGTATGTTACGGTCTCCCCAGAAAACCATCTATGCAAGCAGATGATGATGAGTCTTTCTCCTTTTTCCTGATGGTTTCTGTCTATTCTATTTTATCCATAGTGCTCGATGTTGCAAGCTGCTTCAGGAGTATTTTGGGAGATGGGCAAGGTATAAATGAACAAATAACTTATTTAAAAATATGACTGTTTAGCACCTATTATAAGTTTATTTATAGATAACTGAATTGTGCAAAATCATAAAGCATTACCTTTTTTGCAAGTCCCAATATCTGTATTTATCTACAACCAAAATTGCTTAAAACTGACCATTGTACAGTGCCTTCTATTTATAGGTAACATCCATATTTCTGTTGAAAATACAATCTTTTTGTAGAATAAAATTGAGTTTTCAAATTTCATGATAAAACCCAGTCTTTCATTTGATTGAGCTGAAAGTGGGCAATTTATCCAAACTGGGCCAACCTTCTCCCCTATGAAATTGGAATTGAAGAGAAAATAGGAGAGATGGCATAAGGGTGGAGAGAGGGAGAGAGAGGGGGAGAGAGTGAAACAGACTCCCCACATGGAACACAGAAAGTCTTTCAGCAGGTAATGGAATGAGCATTCAGAGAAAAGAATGGGAGAGAGAATCATTCTGTCTTTCACTTCCTGGCTCCAGACCTTCCTGAGCTGCCACTCTGTCCTGCCTGGATCCCGCCCCCCTTCCTTGGCTCCAGGTTGGGTCTGTGACCACAACATCAACCCATGGCCTCCTCCACTGGACCTTATGTGACTAAACGCCTTCCCTCATCCTTTCTGACCTTTCCTTGCTGCCTCACATGTTCCACAGAACTTTTCTTTCAATGCACTCTAATTCCCTGGATGATCCAAGATGTAGAACATTCTTTTTCTTTTAACACCCATCCCCAGCAAAAAGTTCATTTTATCCCAAGACGCAATGCTATTGCATCATACTCACCATTAAAGCAGATGTTTAATCAGGGATCATAGTTTTTAGTGCCAGGTATGTTTCCATTTTCCCCACACTGGCACTCCTACCCTTTCTGTCTTTCTTCCTTCTTTCCTTCCTTCCTTCCTTTCTTCTTTTAAGATTTTATTTATTTATTTTGAGAGAGAGAGTATGCACATGATGGGGTGGGGGAGGGGCAGAGGGAAAGGGAGAAGCAGACTCCCCGCTGAGCAGGGAGCCTGAAGAGGGGCTTGATCCTAGGACTCCAGGGATCCTGACCTGAGCCGAGAGCAGACGCTTAACTGACTGAGCCACACAGGCACCCCTCTACTCTTCTTTCTATGTAGAAAACTCTGATGGAGACTTTCCTGTCATTAAGTGATGTTTCTGACCTAAAATGTCATTGTGCTGCTGTGTCACAGACCCCCAATATATACAGCAAAAGAAACTATGTAACCTACAGGATCTTTTCCTACCCTCAGGTAATCAATTTATTGGGCATTTTATTGTGACCCAAGTAGGTTTTTCACGAGTAGATTCTAATCCCCAAACAGTCCTTCGAGTTGCAGGGGCCACGGTGGAGGTGTCAAATGCTACCGAAAGAGAGTTAGGAGTAGCTGAGGGTATTTGGGCAAATGAGAACAGAAGGACAAGAAGGGGAGAGGGGGCCTTTCTGGGATACTCTCCCCCAGAGGCCAATGCCAAGTACAGAGAATGTCTGCTAAATTGTTCCTACCTGCCAGAGGGCTGTTTTCATTGACTTCAGCTGATTCTTGGCAATGGTAGAATATTCTGGAAAGAGAAAGGGGCCTTCTAGTGCTCAATCTCCACTCTTTCAACCACTTACCTCAACTAATTTCCTTATGTGCTTATTGATGACTGTGGGGTCTGGCTTCGGCATCACTCCTGATGCCCACTCCAGGGGCACCACAGGCTTCGTGGGCGTCGTAGGGGAGGTAGGCTGCTGACAGAGAAAACACATTTTTTTTTTAAGATTTTATTTATTTATTTGTCAGAGAGAGAGCGGGAGTGAGCACAGGAAGACAGAGTGGCAGGCAGAGGCAGAGGGAGAAGCAGGCTCCCTCCCAGCTGAGCAAGGAGCCCGATGTGGGACTCGATCCCAGGACGCTGGGATCATGACCTGAGCCGAAGGCAGCTGCTTAACCAACTGAGCCACCCAGGTGTCCCGAGAAAACACATTTTTTAACTTTATCTGAGACTTTGAACAATCAGGGGACACTGAGAAGGACATGTACCTTCTATATTAATAATACCAGTAAAAACATATATGCAGCACTTAAATGTGCTGAAAACAAACATCTTCTATCAATGGAATCTAATCTGTGACTAAATACACGTGTGGATAGTGTGTTTTGTTTAGCAGTAGCCTAGATTCCATTATTCTCAATGGAAAAAAAAATATCTTTGCTGGTACATGCATGCAAACCTGTACTGGAAGGTTTTGATATTGAATTGGGGATAAATAGGTTTGCAAGAGGAATTAAGGAATAACTATACTGGATTTAAGCCCCTCGTGATGTTGTGAGGTGGGTGAGAGAGCAGAACCAAAAACTACCTGCTGCCTGGATATGATCACCAAAACATAGACTCACTCCTATACACATCATACATATCCTGGCTCCTTCTTTCAAGCTTTTCATTTTGTTCATCTGATGAAGGATAAACCCATGGTTCCCAAACTGTATAACAAGGTGCCCCAATGGGAACATGGCAGTGGACTCATATGGGGGTACCAAAAGGTATTTCAAACTTCTGAGGGAAATAAAGCAGTACTCCCTATTTGACAGACACCATGTGAACTACCAGCTTAATGTAGTTCACAATTCTCCCATTAGATCCTACTACATTTCTTTCAATGTTATCATATCTTTCCAAAGCAAAAAAATCAACATGGAACAAGGAAAAAGGTGGCAGTATTCAACCTGATTCCAAGATTTAAGAAATTGTTCCATGCCCAATAGGTACACCCATCCATTTGTAAGTAATTGTGGTTATTTAAGAATGGAATTAAAATATTATTTTCATGTCAACATGTGTTATTTTTTCAAGTGGGTTCTACATCATTAGAACATTAATATATATTAAATTGTTTGGACCTAACTATCCTAAAAGTGGAATTGGGAGGTATTTCTTTTGATCTAGAGGTAGTCTGAAAAAACAGAGACACAAAGAACTAGTGAGACATGAAGGGTGTGCTGTGCAGAGCAAAGAGGGGGACTATGCAAGGTCCACCAGCACCAACCATAAGCACACTGAGTTACAGGCTCCCAGTACTATCATCCTGACAGGAGCTTGTTCTCTAGTGTCAGCATATGTCAAACCTAAACACAAAACAGGATGACAAGAGATGGGAAAGAATTGGGGAAATGTGTTCGCATAGATTCAGAGGCTTTTAGTTGTTGGAAGGGGCTTTAAAAGCTTCTGCTTTTATAAAAGATAAAAAGACTATGTTGGATGGAAATGTCTCCTACATTTGGCAAAAATTCATCATAAAACAAATCTAAAGAGCACAAATCAGGCAAGTATGCTAACATGGTCATTCCTACCATGTCCTACCATGTTCCTGATACAAGGGGTGGCGGGAAAATGATGGGCAGCATCCTGTGGCAGAAAAAGCACAGAAGGGGCACCTGGGTGACAAGGATGGTTAAGTGTCTGCCTTTGGCCCAGGTCATGATCTCAGGGTCCTGGGATGGAGCCTGCCTGGGGCTCTCTGCTCAGCGGGGAGCCTGCTTCCCCCCTCTCGCTCTGCCTGCCTCTGCCTACTTGTGATCTCTCTCTCTCTTTCTGTCAAATAAATAAATAAAAATCTTTAAAAAAAAAGAAAAAGAAAAAAGCACAGGAGTTGAAGACAGACAGGCCTGACACTGCCTCCCAGTTCTTCCACATATGGGCTGTGTGCTCCATGTGAGACCCCTGTCCTCACCAGACGCCACTTCCTTAAGAGTTAATGAGATACAGATGCCCCAGCAGATGCTCAACAACCAATGGGTAGCAATTAAGGAGCCTGGTTACAGGCAGAGGAAGGCATGAGGAGGTGGAAATGCCATGTGCACGTGTAACAGCTTGCCACCCTGAAATCAGCGTCCTCCCATCAATGCTAAGGAATGAGAGAAGAGCTCATGAATTCCTTGTTTCTAATAACTTTGCCTTTCTCTCCAGCTCTTGGGCATGCTAACTTTGCAGAGTCTAGCCCTCTCTTCCCTTTGGCCTGTTATCTGGCCACATGGATCTGTTCTTCAGTGTCCCCAGGAGATGGGCCCTGGGGACTGGTGGGGAGGTGAACATGCTGATGGAAACACCACACTCATGATCGTAAGAACAGATGCTACCAGGTCAACCGATTCAGGCTCAAGTGCGTAACCTCCCAGCACCTCACAGTCATTCTGCCTCTTTTGGGCTGATGCTTCAGAATCAGAATAGAGGGTCACACTTAAGGTCCACATCTCTGGCAACATGCCACAGAACTCAACGGGTAAGGAGGTAAGGCATGAGGCCTTTATCAGAAACCCAATCTCAGGATATAAGTCTAAGAAGCCAACATAGACAGTTTTTCCTTCAGCACGTGAACTTCATCCATGCTGTTCATTTCAAATTCACGCAGGTATTTTTTATTAGCACAAAACACATCTAGGACACAGTCCACTCAATAAAACTAATGACCAGTGTACTTTCAGTAATGCAATTTCCCCAATCTCAGCATAGAATGTTTCTTTACTAAGAGTCAGCGATCCAATGTGATACTGAAGTTCTGAGCGGAGTCGATCATTAGCAGGGAAATTTGTGAATTATGATCAGGGTCTCCAAAATTTACCAAACTTAATTTCATGTTGAATGGGTTTTATATTGGAGAGTCTAAATGCTGTTTAACATTAAGATGAGTTTTTGTTTTGTTGGGAGGAGGGCCTATATGTACACAAATTCTCAGATGGGACACAGCACATAGAAGATAAACAATGAAATGGAGTAATTGGGAATAATGTTCTTCTTTATCAGCCTCTGATATGAAGAAATAATCTCAAACTGTCAGAGCTCAGTTCTCAGATTTTTAAAATTCTTCAGCCTTCAGATCACAAAGCTTCACTGGAATAGGCATCACGATAAATGACAAACAACGGTATTTGGCCCTGATTCTTAGAGAGAAAACATCACCTACCGATTTAGAATTTCTAGGCTCCAGCACCAGTGACAGTTTGTAAATATCGTCTTCTGTGTGGTAGAGGTCCAGAGAAAGCTACAACAAATTAGAAGGGATAAATGATGATGTTGGATCACATTTACTTATTTATTTACATTGCTGAAATATTTTTCAAACTCAATGTGTAACCTCAGTGTCTAATAATTTGAGAGAATGCAGAACATTAAAAAGATAGCATTTGGAGCATTCGGAACTTAAAAATCTGAAGTTTTATATGAACAGTGAGGATGAAGTTCACATGAGCTTTTAAAAAGAAACAGTGGGGTGGCTCAGTTGGTTAAGCCACTGCCTTCAGCTTAGGTCATGTTCCCGGGATCCTGGGATCAAGTCCCGCATCGGGCTCCTTGCTCGGCGGGGAGCCTGCTTTTCTTATTGCCTCTGCCTGTCACTCTGCCTGCTTGTGTGTACTCTCTCTCTTACTGACAAACAAATAAATAAAATCTATAAAAAAACAAAACAGTGAAACCTAGTATGGCCATCAGCATCCTATGAGTTACGTCAGATGTGTTTACATCAACAAAAGGCAATGCTCTCAACGCAATAGGGATTGTTCAGAGAGGTGACAAATACAGCGGAAGAGGTTCTGGAGTCCAGTGGGCCTGAGTTCAAGTACAGAGCCTGCCACTGCTTAGCCCTGTCACCTTGAACCAGTTATATCTTCTCTGATACTCAGTTTCCACATCTGTAAAATGGAAATTATCATAACAGTCCCTACTGAATTGCATTTTGATCAGGATCAAATGGAATACTTCATGGGAAGTACTACACTGGGGCCTTGGTACACAGTGAAATGTCAAGAAAGTTTATCTGGTATTGCCATATCTTCTCATTTGTCAGAAGAAGCCAGGAATCTGAAGTTTTATATGAAATACCTCAATTTTTAAATACCAGCAACTAATTAAAAAAATTTAAGATTCCATGTCTGCCAAATAAAACCCACCTGCCATGGGCAGTTGCCCACCATTTTGTAAATTCCACAATAGAAAACTCTACTGGCCTCTAAGCCTCAAGAAAGCAGGCAGCACATCTGTCTTTTCTGCCTCTATAGCCCTAGCCACGCTTGCTGCCTTGCATTGTGAACACTACATAAGCAGAAAGAAAATCAAGTGACTTCTTTCTTCTGAATGCTTTGTTACCAGGAGTTATTCTGGACTTTGATGAACCTGTTCCTGTCCTCCTAATTAGGTCTCTAGTGACCAGCACTGGCATCTACTGGAGAAGGGATGAGAAGAAGGCCAGAACATCTGACCAGAAATCCAAACAACCACATGCTATGTAGGGGAGATGCTCTTTCAAAAGACACAGGACATCCTTGAGTATTTTCATACAGCACATGGACAGATACCAGATCCTATGATGGAAATATCTTCTCTAAACGTTTGCTCTCTATTAGTGGTATTGTGAACCTGGACAAGTCATTAATCTTCCTTGGCCTCAGTCTCCCAGTCTATAAAATGGGAGGCATAAATAATAGGTCCCTCCCAGAACTGATGTGAAGATTAAATGAGCTAACATGTAACCAGTGGGGTTTGTTTAGTGGGAGATACAGATAGGTTTCTAGCCAAATGCCACTGCACACATTAGTGAATGTGAAGCTGCTCCTTAATGTGAAGCTGCTCCCTGGGTTACTCCTGCCAGCTCTCTGCTTCCCCAGCCATGATCCTACCTACATGCATTCTCTCATCTCCTCTGGGTTTTATGGTCCTGCATAGAGTAACCTGTTGTACTTCTTATGTGCCTGTATTTTATAACTATAGGCAGTGGAATTTCAGGAATGTTTGCTTGTGTCTAACATATTTTGGGTCTCAATGTTTTTGAAATATGTCCTGAGTCACTGTTTCTATTTGCTGCATTTACATCGAAGTCTATCAGCAAAGATGGTTGTGGATTTACTCCGTACATTAAGACCACATTGCCTTGATTAGAGAATTATAAAATAAAAGACATTTGGTCATCAAACTATCACCATTCACCATTTTTGCAATTCTTCTTCTTCTTTTTTTTTTTTTTTGGAAACTGTAAAAATACAGGGGGCTTTCCAGATATTTGCATATACTCAGAATGGTAAAAGTAACTGATAGATCTAAAAATACTATGAAAAGAATCAGACGATTTCGTATGCCATGAAGCAAGAAGCATCAGCTTTTAAAGTTTCTGGTTCCAGGACAGGGAGGGATGACCATGGAAAATGCCTTCTCTATATCTTCCCGGAAAGGGGAACAATTCAAATCCCAACAGTTTAGTGCTGGGGTCCTAGTTCCTTCACATGCCGGTGCTTTTCAGGGGATAAGTCTACAATGATAAAAATGGCATCACAGTACCTGACTCATAGATTTGGTTCTGTAATTAACTCCTTCTTTGGACACCATGAAGAGGGAGAGAGAGACTGTTTAATTTTTTTTAACGATTTTATTTATTTATTTGACAGATAGAGATCACAAGTAGGCAGAGAGGCAGGCAGAGAGAGAGGAGGAAGCAGGCTCCCTGCTGAGCAGAGAGCCCAATGCGGGGGTTCGATCCCAGGATTCCATGATCATGACCTGAGCCAAAGGCAGAGGGCTTTAACCCACTGAGCCACCCAGGTGCCCCTAGACTATTTAAATTTTTACAGATGCAAAATAAAATAAATGTCAGCAATGTTTCCTCATTACAGAGTAAATGTCCATTGTTGAGGAAAGGAGGAGTGTCCCCACCACTCCATAGCAGGATTCAGAAGCTTGCCATCTGCAAGCCTCTTGTCCTTCAGAAGTCTGTTTCTTTCTTTGTAAAACACAAAGGGGCAGAGGGTAAGGTTACAAGCTCCAGTCTGCTGAGGCTAGCTCCTAGGATGTCTGTGAGAACCTACCAAGGAGAAGTTCGTGGAAGTGCTATGAAAATGCAATCAATTATTACAGAAAATTCAAACACTGCTATGCAGCTCCCTGCATGGGGCAGACATTCAGTGGTTCTGGATTCATTTAAGAGTCCTAATTTGCTATCTTCCGGGGCTCTTTATTGTGAATTGGCTTCCTCACCTAGGGCCATGTTTAGAAGCAAACAATCACTCTGGGCAAAAACCTGACCCAGAGTCTTGGGGCTTCGTGATGCCTTCGCATGCAATTGGGCAGCTTCTATCATTCAAATGGTTCTAATCCCAGCACATGTGTGCTTCGTGAAATGCCCACTGGGCTCCAGGGAACCTCTGGCGGGAGTCTCCTCTACCTGCATTGAAGAGATTCATCTGCTAGTGGCAGGAAGAAGGAATGTGTGTTCCTGTGCCCTGAACCTTCTCCTTGGTCGTGGGGAGGACAGAGGGATGTGGGCTTTAAACAGGACCTCGCTTGCTGATTGGTGCTCAGAGGGGGAGCTGTGCTCTCCCGAGGA